>QXEO01000538.1:4323721-4702354 GCA_007115705.1 Dactylis glomerata | reverse complement strand
AAGAAGGTGGTGACTCAACATAAAAGTAGAAGAAAAGGCCCTTCGCAGAGGGAAGCATATTTAAACATGTGCTAGAGCTTTTCCTTTGTAAAACAGAGATAAAACTGATTTGAGAGGTGGTTGTCTTTGTCAACGACTGGCAATGGGGTTTCCTATCTTCCCTACAAAAATAAAGCAAGTTTTTGAGAGCGAGAGTTGGCACTTCGTGCTCTTTTTATAAAACTTGGCACTCCTCCCCACCTTTCCTTTGCACATACCATGGCTAACGATTCCATCGGGTGCCCACCAACATTCACATTGTTTGGAGGAGTGCCTTTTTCTTTCTTTTTTCTCTTTTTTTTCTTTTTGGAATAAACAATATGGAAGATAGCAATCCGACCACTACGTCCCCATGAGCTGAAAACAGTGTCACAAAACGAGAAGTATTTTGAAGGTTTTTGAAAGGTAGCACACGAAAATTTTACTTTGGAATGGCTTACAAATACCATGCATAGGAGTTTATAGTGGACACAATGGCAAACTTGGCTTTTAGGAGTTGGATGCACGAGTAGAGCTCATACTCAGTACAAGGCGAGGGCTAGCAAAAGACTGGGAGCGACCAACTAAGAGAGCAGTAATGGCCATAATCATGCAAAGCGACAAAGCGACATTAAAAGAAGCATACGATGGCATCAAAAGTCAAAAACTAAATGATCATGAAGGCTAATGGCGACTTTGGAAGAGTCTAACATGTGTGAGCATGCGCCAAGTCAACCCAAATAAAGCATCAAGGAGAAAACCAAAATAATGCTTCCATACAATAAAAACAACGCATGATTTTTTCAAAGGCTCATTAAGCAATCTCAGTTATTTGAGACAAGTCATGCTACAGCAAAACCACTAAGCATACTATCAAAAAGACATCAAGCATGACATCAAAAAGCCTAAGCCGCAGTCTACACAAGCTCCTTCTTGTACCACTATTTTGCACAAAGCTTTTTCTCTTTTCCAACACCATTTGAAATTTTTAAAGACACCTCTTTTGATGAAAACCAATAAAGTTCAGAGGCAAAAATACACCTTGATGAAAAGATATGACAAGATCTGAATGCATATCAAGGCGAAAACGAAAACCAAAAGCAGTAGCAGAAAAACTAGAATGCTCGATTTATAAGAGTGAAAACTAGAGCATTCTTTGCAAATGAAAACGAGTACATCTCCTCCAAAGGAAATTTGTTGGGGTCCAACCATTTATTGCAGCAAACAAACAAACTAAGCAAACTAAGAAAAATAAAACAACTGACGCTCCAAGAAAAACACATAGTGCATGAAGCAATAAAAATACAGTGTTTTGAAAGGTGACCTGATTTTTGCCGATGAAGAAGGGGTGCCTCGGGGGCATCCCCAAGCTTTGACGCTTGTACTTCTTGGATATTTCTTGGGGTGATGCATGGGCATCCCCAAGCTTGAGCTTTTGTCCATTCTTCAACTCATCTCATCATTCTCCAATCCCTACACTTGAAAACTTCCTTCATACAAAACTAAACACAATTCTATTAGCAACATTAGTGTAAGCATAAAATATATTCATCCTCTTTAGCTTCAGGTTTCAACCCAAAACCACCACATATAAAGTATATACTACTGTAGCAACTTCCACAAGAGTTCCATGATCAAAAAGAACTCGAAAGAAAGCGATAAAGTGGCAAAAACAAATATTGGCAGAAATCTGTCAAAACTGGACAGCTGATAATGGACGAATTTTGAGGGATTTTCCGTTGCTCAAATCAAAAAGTGTTCAACTAAGAAAAGTTTGGATATAACCTGGGGCATAAGCACAAGAAATCGCAGGTCCAAAAGATAAACAGAGAATTTTCACGAATTTTTACGGTGCAGCACCGAAAACAGTTTCAGGACAGCAATAACCCCAAATCTTTACCTCACTCAAATTAGAGGCTTCTCTTGGCACAAAAACGAAATAAACAAGATAAGGAGCGGTCATTACAGTAGTAATGACTTCCAAGACTCAAGAAAAGAAAAAGTACTGAAAAGTAAACAATGGGTTATCTCCCAAGAGTGCTTTTCTTTAACGCCTTTGAGCTAGGCGCAGAAAATTGCGAATCAAGTACCTTCAGAAGAAGCATTAAGATCAACAGAAGAGGTCTTATCAATAAGGCATTGTATTTCATCCACATAAGTTTTCGAAGACCCTTGGTGATCATGCTTTGGTGCACTATTCTCATCAAAAAGATTTTCAGGACAAATCCAGGCAAAATTATTTTCGAAAGCATCATTCAATCCCAAAAGCTTGCAAGGTATAGGTATCTCGGCCTCCCCATCATGTGTATCAATAACCGTTATAGGTGAACCGAGTTTATTAAAACGCTTAAGAACCTTCCTAGCTTCAATAACGACATCCTTAAATTCTAAACGCAAAGTTTCCAAGATAAAAGCTTTCTTTTCGGGGTCCTCAATTTCATGAAGCTTAAGGAACATATATTGCATAAAAGGATTAAGACTAGCAAACCTAGTTTCCAACATGTCAATTAATATAACAGAAGCAACTTCAATACTAGGAGCTAACTCAATCAAAGACTTTTCCTCAACTTCATCATGCATACTAATGTGATTAAAGAACTCCTCAATGTTACTTTTGCCAATAATCGAACCACTACCTACAGAGAGGTCCTCCAGAACGAACTCAGGAAACAACATGATAAACTAAAGTAAAGAAATAACAACTACCAAGGATTCTAATTTTTTTTTGGGTTTTTTGATATAAAAAGCAATGCAGGTAAAATAAAATAAAGTAAAGCAAAACAAATAACAAAGTAAAGTATGTGTGTGCGAAGAACTCCCCTCGCAGAAGTCTTCTCTTCCTTCCCCGGCAACGGCGCCAGAAAAAGTGTTGATGGCTATGATAGCGTCAGGCAGTCCTTGTGCGTGGTGGATGACCAGCCCGTTGGGAACCCCAAGAGGAAGGTATGAAGAGTGCAGCAGCAAGTTTTCCCTTAGTTAAGAAACCAAGGTATATCGAACAGGAGAAGGGAGACGGTGACGACTGAAGGTGTTTGTGGAACCTGCACACACACAAACAAATACTTTGTTCCCAACTTGCGATGAGGTTGTCAATGTCACCGGTTTGCTTGAAACAAAGGTTATGAGTGTATCGAGTGGAAAACAGTAGTAAAATGCTAGTAAAGTAAACAGTGCGGGAAAAGTAAACAGGTGATTGCAATATGATTAAAATAGGACCGGGGTCCACAGTTCACTAGTGGTGTCTCTCCATAGATAAATAACATGCTGGGTAAACAAATTACAGTTGGGCAATTGATAGAATAAAGATAACGTGATATGTCAAGAAGATCACTATGAGATTCACTCTGGGCATTACAACAAAATACATAGACCGCCATCCAACTGCATCTATGACTAATAATCCACCCTCGGGGATATCATCCGAACACCCCAAAAGTATTAAGTTGCGAACAACAGATAATTGCATTAAGCAAAGTGTGTAATGTAAACAAAGCATATGCCCTTGAGCATATGAATGTTGTTTTCTCCCTAGTAGCAACAGCACATCTACCACCTTAGAGGTTTCTGTCACTCCCCCAGGTGAAATAGAGACATGAACCCACTATCGAGCATAAATACCCCCTCTTGGAGTCACTAGCAACTACTCGGCCAAGATAGCCACTAACAACGGAGAGCATGCAAGATCATAAACAACATAGAGATAACAAAAGATATAATTCAGTACAGCAACTTAATCATAAACACCAATATTCATCGGATCCCAACAAACCAACATCATAGTATTACATAACGGTGATCTCAATCATGTAGGGCAGCTCATGAGATCTAAACATGAAGCACATGGTGGAGAAGGCAACCATCTAGCTACTGCTATGGACCCATAGTCCAAGGTAGACTACTCACTCATCGCTCCGGAGGCAAGCATGGCGATGAAGAAGACCTCCGGTGGCGATTCCCCTCTCCGGCAGGGTGCCGGGAAGAGCTTCTGGACCCTCCCGATCTTCGGGTCGACGGCGGCGGCGGATCACGATGTATTCTGGAAAACTGATCTGGCCCTAGGTTTTTCTCGTCAGGGGGTATATGTAGGCGAAAGGAGGCTGTCAGAGGGGGTCCCACGCTCCCTCACACGGGCCCAGCGCGGCTAGGGGCCTGGCCGCGCCACCCCTGTGTGTGGGGGCCACGTGGCCCCTCTCCATCAGGTCTTCGGATGTTTGGGAGCTCCCCGGTGAAATATGACTTCAGGAACTTGTTTCGTCCAATTCCGAGAATATTTCCTGTGTATCACTTCTGAAACACAAAAACAGCAGAAAACAGGAAACTGGCACTGTGGCACTTCGTTAATAGGTTAGTTCCGGAAAATGTATAAAAATGCCACTAAGTGTAACGAAACAATAGGCAAATGGTGTAAAACAAAGCATGGAGCATCAAAAATTATAGATACGTTTGAGACGTATCACTCATCGATGCAGCTATCACCATGGAAGATGATTATAAGCAAGTCCAATATGATAGGAGGAAGAAGGCCAAGATCGAACCTAGGAGGTATCCAGATGCCAAGTCAACTGCTTATATCAAGTTCAAACCCAAGTACAAGACCGGAGGGAATACTATACCTCGTGGTACTACAAGTGGGAACAAGGATATCATTTGCCGCGGTTGTGGTGCGCGAGGGCACATAGAGAGGAATTGTCATCAACCTAGAATCATCTGCTTTGGATGCAAGAAAGGTGGACATATGATAAAAGATTGTCCTGAAAGGGGCCGGAGTGGAGGCCGAGGTACAGGAGGAGAAATGCACCGGGGTGGAGGTTTTGGAGGCGGTAAGAGTAAGAAGTCAACATATGGGAGGTTGAATTGCACTAATCTTGAGGAAGTGGATCAATTCGACAAGACCGTGATAGGTACGCTTCAGATCCTATCTCATCCTAGCAAAGTACTTTTTGATACCGGTGCTACTACCTCATTCATTTTGCAAGAATTTGTTGATCTTTATGGGATTCCGTGCAATAAACTAGAATACCCCATTACCGTTTTATCTGCGGGGGGCAAGATCTTAGTCACTCACCTCAGGCAAGAGCAGGGCATTATGATCCGCGATTGCATTTACCTAGCCGATCTCTTTCTTATCCCTATGAAGGATATGGCTATAATCCTCGGAATGGATTGGTTGGAAGAAAATGGAGCTCAGATTGACTGCAGAGAGAAAACTGTATCACTTAGGAGCCTAGGAGGGGGAAGGATAGTGTACAAAGGAGACCGACATGCACATGTTGAAGTTCAACTACAACTCAATGCTTTAAAGGAATCCAGACTGGAGGATATTCCAGTGGTTAATGAATTCCAAGACGTATTTCCACAGGAACTACCAGGAATGCCACCAGATAGGGAAATTGAGTTTACCATTGACTTAATTCCAGGCACAGCACCTATAGCTCAGGCACCATACAAGATGGGACCCAAGGAACTGGTTGAACTGAAAGAACAGTTGGATGAGCTAGAGCAGAAAGGTTTCATCCAAGAAAGTATTTCACCTTGGGGAACACCAGTAATCTTTGTTGATAAGCGGGACGGAGGACGTAGGATGTGCGGAGACTACAGAAACCTCAACAATGTCACCATCAAGAACAAATATCCTTTGCCGAGCATACAAGACTTATTTGATCAAGTTAGAGGCGCCGGAGTATTTTCAAAGATAGACCTTCGATCAGGGTATCACCAGATTAAGATCAAGAAGGAAGACGTTCCAAAGACAGCTTTTGTTTCAAGGTACGGACACCATGAGTATTTAGTTGTACCTTTTGGATTAACAAATGCACCAGCAATCTTCATGAACCTCATGAACAAGATCTTTATGCCATACTTGGATAAGTTTGTGATAGTGTTCATCGATGATATTTTGATCTACTCCAAGGATAAGGAGGAACATGCCAAGCATTTAAGGATTGCTTTACAAATTCTACGAGAACATCAGTTATATGCCAAGTTTAGTAAGTGTGAGTTTTGGCTAGACCAAGTAGAGTTCCTTGGACATGTGATTAGTAAAGAAGGTATAGCAGTAAACCCAAGCAAGGTAGCATCTATTTTGGAATGGGAGTCACCAAAGAATGTCAAACAGATCAGGGGATTTCTAGGAATGGCAGGATACTACAGAAGATTTATAGAAGGATTTTCTAAGATTGCAGGACCGATGACCAAGTTACTCTGGAAGAATACACCATTTGTTTGGACAGATGAATGTGAGGCAAGTTTCCAAACACTCAAGGATAAGCTAACTACAGCACCTGTGTTAGCCGTACCAGAGACTGTCAAAGATTATACCGTCTATTGTGATGCATCCAAGAACGGACTTGGGTGTGTTTTAATGCAAGATAGAAAAGTGATAGCATATGGGTCAAGACAATTACGACCACATGAAGTTAATTACCCAACACACGATCTGGAACTAGCAGCCGTAGTATTTGCACTAAAAGGATGGAGGCATTTTTTTTACGGAGCCAAATGTGAACTGTATACGGATCACAAAAGTCTCAAATACTTCTTTACTCAGAAGGAATTGAACATGAGGCAGCGTAGATGGTTAGAATTGATCAAGGATTATGATTTGACCATCAACTATACACCAGGGAAGGCCAATGTGGTAGCCGACGCTTTAAGCCGGAAGAGTACAGATACCCAACCGCTAAACCGGGAACTTCCCAAGGAACTACTTATGGATTTAGAAAGGTTGGATATTCAATGTCTTGAAGTACAATATATAGGTGGTTTAGCTACCGAGAAGGTAATGGAAGAACGACACAGCGATCTCAAGTACACAATAATTCGAAGACAAGATGAAGATGCATTTATTGCTGAAGAAATCCGCAGGATTGAGGAGGGTAGGTCATCAGAATTCCGTCTAGGTGATTTCAATTCACTCTAGTTTCATGACCACATTTGTGTGCCAGACATACCGGAGATCAAGGAATTGATACTAAAGGAAGCACACGAAACACCATATTCTATACACCCGGGGAGCACCAAAATGTATATGGATCTTAAGGAATTGTTCTGGTGGAATAACATGAAACGACAGATAGCCAAGTTCGTGTCAGAATGTCATACATGTCAAAGGGTGAAGGCGGAACATCAGTCCTGCTGGACTCATGCAACCTTTAAGTATTCCCGAATGGAAGTGGGAAGAAATTGGAATGGATTTTATCACAGGATTACCACTAACACCGAGGAAAAAGGACATGATATGGGTAATAGTTGACCGACTAACAAAAAGTGCACATTTCTTAGCTGTCAATCAGAAAGATTTCGGAGAAAAGTTAATAAATCTTTATGTTCAAGAGATAGTAAGCAAACATGGAGTACCAAAGACAATAGTATCGGATCGAGGATCCGTATTCACCTCAGCTTTTTGGACTCAATTACATGAAGCTTTAGGATCCAAGCTGGACTTTAGCACTGCTTATCATCCATAGACAGGAGGTCAGACGAAGAGGACCAATCAGATTCTAGAAGATATGCTTAGGGCATGTGCTTTAGACTTCGGAGGGTCATGGGAAGAGCACTTACCTCTAGCAGAATTCTCTTATAACAATAGTTATCAAAGCAGCATTCAAATGGCACCATTCGAAGCACTTTATGGGAGGAAGTGTCGATCACCGATTTGTTGGTATGAACCAGGAGCTAGTAAGGAATTTCATCCAGACTATGTCAAGGAAAAACAACATGCAATTGATGTCATTCGAGACCGACTGAAGATTGCGCAAAGTCGACAGAAAAGCTATGCAGACTCCAAGAGGAGGACATGGGAACCTCAGGTGGGGGACATGGTTTATTTAAGAATTAGTCCCATGAAAGGAGTGCATCGTTTTGGAGTCAAGGGGAAACTTAGCCCAAGATATACTGGACCATTTAAGATTTTGAGTCAGAATTGAGGAGTAGCCTTTGAGTTAGAACTGCCAAAGGAATTATCAAAGGTTCACAATGTATTTCATGCTTCTCAACTTCGCAAGTGTATGAAGACACCAGATGAAGCTATATCTTATGATGAGGTCGAAGTGCAAGCTGATTTGACCTATATTGAAGAACCATCAAAGATTTTGGCAGAAAATTGGAAGCAACTCCGTAATAGGGCCATCAAGTATTGCAAAGTACAATGGAAGCATCACCCGGAAAGAGAAGCTACTTGGGAGAAGGAAGAGGATTTAAGAACAGCCTATCCAGATTTCTTCAGGTATATCTCACCCCAAACTTTGGGACGAAGTTTATATTAAGGGGGGAAGTCTGTAACATCCCAGAACGTAGGACAATTTTGGGGTAGAATAGAAGGGCTTTTGTGCATTGCATCTGAAATTACGGGATTTTTTCGCGCTTTTGTTTCTAACACCTAAGAGTGATCGAATCTCTCTGCGAGGGGAATTGGTAAACTCTCGAAGTGCGAAAGGTTTGGGCATGATCTCTTTTGATCCATGGTGGTGAGGAGTGATGAGTTAGATTACCAAAACCCTAGCCATCAACTTTGAAATTGAACTAATACACATATCAAGTTAGAATTTGAATGATAGAAATTTGAATTAAAGGCACATTTAGAAAGGATAAATAAGCATATAAAGAAATAGATAAGCATTAAACATCAATAAAGTTTAGAGAAAACTTAAACTTTATTGGTCATCACACATAAGTTACAATGTCTTTACAAAATTCAAGATTAAAAAAAGAATATTACAAATGTGGAGAGAGCCCAATACAAATACATAAGTAAGAAAAGAAAGATTACAAATATAAATCTAAAGAAGCTAAGAATCTTCTTTCTTCTTTCTCTCTTTCTTTCTTTTCTTCATTCTGATCTTGATATCTGCAAGCAAATCAAAGGAATACAACATATTGTCATGGTAATAATTGACAAGTGTCAATTAGAAATAACACCACTGTAGATAATCATCAAGGGTTTGGTCTTATCACCAAAGGAGCCGGATAGAAATATCCCAGGCCTTGCCGAGGAGGGCAAGACACAACAACAGCATAGTCACCAGGTGCATGCCATCAGGTGTCACACACCTAGGACATCAGCCCTAGGTATAAAAACCTCACAGTAGTGAAACTGGCCGGCTAAAGCCATAGTCGACCAACATCAACACCCAGCACGCCACCATCACCAGGAACACACCATTACCACCAAGACCAGCATCACCATCACTGAATCATCACACACAAATCAACCCTGCTCATGTGTTGAGCCACAGGGAAGGTTTTCACCCCAGCACTTCATCACCAAAACCATCCAGCAAATCCAAAGGCCAACATGGTCACATAGTTCAACTAGGAACTAGGTCAAGCAGATAGGAGGAGCAGGCTTGCCACAAGAAGTAGGAAATCAGAATACTCCAGAAGAACAAGCTACTCTTCAGCAGCAGGTTACTTTTAAACCAAAGCACACATGAGTGATGGGAGAAAACTCACAAGTTATTCTCCCAGGCAGACTACACAAGGCACAGCCACACAAAGAGCAAGCAAAGCCATGCAAAGATCAAGCAAAGCTTGATGAAATAGGGCTTTGGTCATCATTTGGATATCCAGGAGGCCAAAACCTTGGAGGCAAGGCCATCCATAGCACCTACTCCCTAACACACACCTTATCTGGGAATTTCACAAAGGAAATACTCACAGAAATAAGAGCTAAGCTAGGAGTGGCACATGGGTTGCCTAGCTACCAAGTTAAAAGCCTAAAACCTAGAAAACCATCAGCTCTGTCAATTAAAATTGACCAAGACCAAGTTAATCATCTGGGTAAGTGGACAGGGACACTTTTAATCAAGTAAGCCACCAGTAGATCACTACAAAGAGTGATCTCATCTCCAAAGCATCAATTTTAAACCCACAGTAGCTGTGAATACCTCAGCGAGGCATCACAGAGAAGCAGTTAGCTACCAGCTACTGCAAGAGCCATCACAGCAGGCTAAAAGGATTGCATCACAGCTAGGAAGGATCTAGCTCAGAAAGCTAAGCTACATCATTAAATCAGCACAACATAACACTGCAAGAAAGTGCAGTGAAACTGTTAATGAACACTAGCCAATTGAATAACACATTCAGAATAACTAGAACACATAGTTATCCATGCACTTGATCAAATTGATCAAGATTAGCCACTAGCAAGTCAGCCAACAATAGCAAGTGATGAACAGACCACCAAGCTATACAGTTAACTAAATTAACAAGATTCAGTTAACAGAGTTAACTAAAACTTTAACTGGAACTAGCAGTAATAGTTACATAAGCATGATCTAGCTTCAACAGTTTAGATAATAGAGCTTAAAGAAACACATCACAGCCACTGAACATCACAGCATCAGTAGAGTCTGGGGAAGAGACCCAGCATAGCAGTAAGTAAAAGAACACAGCCAGCACAAGCTCCAGAAGGGCATGGCCAGCACAAGCTCTAGAAGAGCATGGCCAGCACAAGCTCCAGGTGAGCTTAGCCAGAGCCAGCTCGAGGTGGGCCTAGCCAGCATGAAGCAAGCTTCAGAAGAGTGGAGCAGCACACATGGAGGGCAGGGGGCAAGCTCCAGGAGGGGAGCAAGCTCCAGCTAGACACAGCAAGGTGCAGAGGAAGAGAAGGAGTAGATAAGCACTTACACAGCGCCCTGGAGATACCACCGTGGCATGGCAAGGCAGTGCCCTTGTGGCCACGACGGCATCGAACCAGAGGAAGACGCCGACGACACGTCGACGCAACAGCAAGCTCACCAAGCCCAAGCACCACCGTGGACGAGGCCTAGCAACTCGAGGGCAAGCTCGAGGTCGCCATGGCTGGAGTCCTGAGCGTCAGAGGCGAAGGGGATGCAGACGACGAGGACGCAATCGAGCAGATCTCGCGGACAGGCGGAACTGCCATCGCCTGATCTATCGATTGGGCAGCATCTCGGCGGCGGGGACCAACGAGGCTTGTCGGAATCAAGCGCGGCGGCGGCACGGCGGTGTAGTCGCTAGGTGAGTCACGAGAGAGGAGAGGAACGGGTGAGCGAGGGGGAAAGGAGGTGGCCGGTTGGAGCCGACCGAGCCACTGGTCCGGCTCGACCAGTTGGCTTAGCGCCGACAGGTGGGCCTGGCCCGACAAGTGGGCCAGGCATGGCAGTGAGAGAGAGAGAGGTGGAGGGAGTGTTTTAAACCAGAAAATTAAAAACAGAAATTTAGAAAAAGAAAAGGACTTTTCTAGAAAAAGGCTTTTCAAGTAAATTAAAGGGAGGAAAATAAATGGAATTTCTACAAAAATAACTTTAAGTGATTATAACTTTTTAAATCACTTAACTAGTGGTTTTGACAAATAAAAGATGATTTATTCATAATTATCTTAGACACGTTTCTTTTAAAAGGAAAATTCTCTACGATTTAATTATAAAAAGATGAAATAATAATCTTGAATTAAGATTAAATAAATTCATTCAAGGATTTGGTCTTAGTATTCTTGAATGAATTTAATCTAATATATACTCTAATAAAATCATAATTAGAGTATATTCACTTAAAATAATTCACCAAATGAAAATATCAGGATTGGAAACTCAAAGGGTTTTCTTCTTAATTAGAATAAAACTAATTATCAAAATTGAACTCCATTCCAGGGTATCAAAGAATATTCTTGAATGAAGCAATTTATAACATATACTCTTTAAAATCATAAGAAGAGTATATAAACCCTAGGATAAGAATCAAATACTTCTGGGGGGTTCAAGGGAATACACACACTATCAAAGAGCATGCATTATTTGAATCTTTAAACATTGCCCTTATCGAACAATGATGCTGTTTTCTAGAACCCGAGGTCCCGGGTCACTTCAACAAATCCGACTGTACTACCTTGCAGTTTGTAGGCAAGTTCACTCTTGCTCATATCTCTTGTTTATCTTTAACAAAGTACTTGCAAATATACCGGTGGTATTATAATTATGATTGCATTAAAAAGCAAAGGTTCTGCTTTTCATGAAAGAATATGTTTAGTGGTTAGCAATCATAATGGTTGTCGACCTAGGAAGGTGGGCAGTGGGACCATGGTAAGAGTATGGTGGAGGTCCCACTGTACCAGGAATGTTCACCTAGGACTAATAACCAATGTCGCCAGTGATTCTTGTGCCGTAAAATACGGTCAACCATAGGGTCTGGAATGGGACGGAAGAGTCAGTTGTATCTTTTCCCTCATGCATATCAACAGACCGGCCGTTTTGGAGCAGTCGTCTCCCTGCGCGGAGCTTCAGGATGGGTGGATTCCCCCTAATGAATTCATAATTCTGGCGGTCTATGATGGATTGCGGCAATGACGGGGGTAGAGTGCCGAGGCCGGTGTTACCACAGTGCGTAACCGGAAACCGGTAGGGGGTGACTCATTGCCTAGGAAGAGGCAAGTATGCCGAGGTCGGCAACTACTAAACTGTAGACCAGCGAGGGTAGCGAACCGAAGTTGGAGCCGCAAAAGGGTGGGTATGCACAGTCGCGGGAAGGAACAGTGATTGGCTCGGATCAACGGCTGGACCCCATATCAAGGAAGTGTGGACGGGAAAGTACGCCCGACGGTGCAGCAAAGTGTTGATCTCCTATGGGTACAAGTGACCACCTCTGCAGATTGTACAAAAATTATCAAGATACTCCCTGTTCCGGGAAGGAGCTACGAACACAGCAGGAAAGGAGCCCATCGAAGCTCTAATCAACCTGTGAAGACTGACGGACATAGCTCTTTGAATAAAAACAATCTTTGAAGAAATGCTTACAAAAAAACTGCATATGGCCTAAGACTTTTAGTCCATGGTCGTAGCTAGTGCATCAAACACCTCTGTCCTGTTAAATGAACTTGTTGGGTAACGCTCGTTACTCACCCCACTCCTTTTTAACCCTTGCTTAGAGTCGGAGAACCAGTTTGAAGAAACCGAAGGGAGCCCGAAGGACTACGAGGAGGTCTACTACGAAGAACCGGACTTAACCGGAGGAGTCGAAGGCATTGATTACACCATCTCCTATGGTCCCGACGAAGGAAACAACGAGGAGGCCGACAATTAGAATCGAAGGATAGGAACTTTGGTCGCATCAGACACTTAGAATAAAGCGACTGGAGTTAAGCACCATGTTTAGTCTACTACTTTCTGTTGTAACTAAGGTTTGTTGTATCAACTTAGAACCACCTAGTGTTCCTCTTTGGATCGAGGAGGAACTGGAATCCTTTGTAACATTATGGCTTGTAATATTTAGTGCTTGAATAAAGACCGCTATGTTTTTGTTGTACCACTCTAAGGGATGTAATATTTGTGAATTGGTACTTCACGAGTGTTATATCAACGACTTGCATATTACAGCATGCAGTGGTATGCTAGGTCACCACATATTTCTAGTAAATAAACATATGTATTAACATTTATTAATTCAATTAATTAATAAATTATTAATCATCTTCCCGGAACAATTCCGTAACTTTCTGAAACAATTTCCATAAATCCCAAAACTACCCTAGCGTCGATGAGCGTTAAGTGTGTGACCCTACGGGTTCGAGAATGCGTGGACATGATCACTATCAATAATCAATAGCGGGATCTAGAAATCCATATTGACTCCCACATATTCAACGAAGATCATTATCGGTGAACCACGATGTCAGGATTCATTAATCCCGTATACAAATTCCTTTGTCTCGCGATATTTTACTCGCCCGAGATTCGATCGTCGGTATCGCCATACCTAGTTCAATCTCGTTCACAGCAAGTACTCTTTACTCATTCTGCAATCCAATATCACCTTGTGATTAAATTCATTAATCACGTGTTTGCAAACGGTGTATAATATTGATTACCGAGTGGGCCCAGAGTATATCTCTCCAACATGGGAGGAACAAATCCCAACTTGATACATGCAACCCAACAAGTACTTTCCGATTACCTGAGAGACATCTTTATGATCACCCTCTCATAGGATGATGTTTGATGACCTCAAAGCTCTCTTCCGGTACCAGGGAGTGGTATTATCTCATGGTCTAAGAAATAGGATAGTGACATAGGAAAAGTTACGCAATTGTAAACACAATAATACGATCTAATTGCTGTGCTTAATTTGGGTCTATCCATCACGTCATTCTCCTAATGATAGGACCTCATTATTAATCGACAACTCATGTCTATGGTTAGGAAACCTTAACCATCATTAATCAATGAGCTAGACTAGTAGAGGCATACTAGGGACACGGTGTTGTTCATAAACCACACAAGTATTAATGTTTTCGCTTAATACAATTCTAGCATGGAATATAAACATTATCATGAACAAGAAATATGATAATAACAATATTATTATTGCCTCTAGGGCATATTTCCTTCAGTCTCCCACTTGCACTAGAGTCACTAATCTAGTCAATACTTGCGCATTCAACACCTATGGCATTCCGGTGTTACTCATACGTGTTGCACGTGGTAAACCTTATCTACGGGTCTGACACTTTTAGGTCCGTTTGTATTTTCATATCTTTTGTGTCATCACGCATTACTCATCTTGACATGAGATAGCATCGTATAAACTTGGTCTTCTGGTGAGACCTTTTGTTTCTTTGCCGAGACTATGTTGTCGCTATTATCATACAATAGAACTACATGGTACTGGCACACTTGGAACTACATCTAGTTCTCTTGCTGCTTCTCGAGCAATTATACTAAGCCTTCGTTGCAGTATCCGTCACAATGTCTAACTTTCAAACTCATCCAAGTTATCATGGAACTTTCTTCCATCTTACTATGCCACCTCCTAACTCGGAACAAATAGCCTAAAATTGAGATTAAATTTTTCCTGTATATGTGACAAAGCCAATGTAACACATTGCAATGAACCATTTGTCACTTATGCATACAGAACATATTCTTACTTCTTCAAAAGTACATAAGAATATGCTTACTATTGTACAACAATCATCATATGAATGCTCGTAACCTTTAGATCATCGGACATGTCTGGATATACATATCATGGTATACAAGATTGATAAAATCATTCTTCCGGTTTCACTCATCAAGTGTCAAAAAAGTTGATTCTTGCTTCAGCCTCTTCCATGCAACAAGAACCGTTCTTATTGTTTCCATATTGAACAAATTCAATAGTACTCTGGAAAAACTATATTATTGCCTCAATCTATCTGCATAGACATTGATGCTCAATATTCTGGTTTTGCCTAAGTCTTTCATCAAAAATCCAATTTTAATGAAATCTTAACAATATCGAGAAAAACACATAATTTCCAATGACCAATATGTCGTCTACATAAAGCATTAGAAATATGTTTTAGCGCTCCCACTTACTTTCTTGTAAATACAAGCATCTTCAAATATCTTGATGAAATTAAACTCTTTAACATTTTCATCATTGAAGATTCCAACTTTGCTATGCTTACTTCTACCATAGAAGTTTGCATACATATCTAGCAACCTTTGAATCAACAAAACCCATTGGGTCATGTCAGGTACACGTCCTTGGTGTGCATTCCGGTAGAGGAACGTTGTTTCATGTATTCAACTATCATATCTCAATATGTAATTGTTACTACAATAATCCATATGACAAAGTCAGGGCCCATCACCGCTTCTTTGTATATTGTCGGTGACGAGGTTCTAACTCGGCAATGCCCATGTTTAGGGCTTTCGATTCATGGAGCGTATGTGGGCGCTTGGTGGATTCAACGGCTTCGGACAGAAACAGGGGGTGCACATGAATTTACCCAGGTTCGGCCCCCCGGAGGGTAAAGACCTACATCCTGCTTGTCTGATCTTGTATTGCTTGTATAGTTGGAGCTGTTACAATAGTGCGCAGATGCAATCTGGTGGAGGTGGAAGGAGATGGCGTGGCTAGCCTATGCGTGTTCGATCTATGCAGGATCTGGTGTCTATGCGAGATTGTCTATGACAGTCCGGATCTCTAGGGGGCGCCCTTGGTGGCTTTATATATGCAGTCAGTTAGGGTTTACAAGTATTTCTTGCCTTCTACTCCAAGTCAAAGTGCTAGGCCTTGCGGGCTTCATGTATCCTTCGAGCGGGCTTCTTCCTTGGCAGGAACTAGGTAGACCAATATCGAGGACCGAGGGGTCATACCCTCGTCAGTCGGTTACTATTATCCAATAATATCTCGTCCTCAAATCTTTCTATTTGATTACGACCAACTTGATTAAATAGGAACTTCGATGCCATGACTACAACACACTGTAGGCGCGTGAGCCATGAATGCAGTTGCCGCTTCCAGAACATTTTCCGGTGCTGCGCTACTTTGCTCATCTTGCTCAGGTTCAATAACCTCATCAAGTTCTATTTTCCTCCCACTTAAACCTTTCGCGAAAAACTCCTTCATAGTAAATTCACTTCTTTTAGTGACAATCACTATGAATTCGGGTTCATAGTAGAAGGAATACCCATGGACATTCTTTGGATAACCTACAAAACTTACTTATCCAATTTTGGTTGTAAACATTTTACATATGTCTTGCATACCAAAATTTAAGAAAAGACAACTACAACTTGTATGGTGTCATTTCAGCGGATTATGATGGCACTATATTCAGTGAAAAACAGTATTCCCTAAAGCATAATCCACAAATTATAATGGCAGTTTATTTATTTCATCATTGATCTAACCATGTCAAACAAGGTTTGATTACATCCATCGAAAACTCCATACTCCTATGGCGTTTCTCGAGATGCAAGTTTGTGAAACAATTCCTTTAACTCTTAGATGTTTGCTAAACTTGTAACTCAAATACTCTTCTTTATGACCTAATCATAAAAACTTGAATTTTCTTGTTACAATAATTTCCACTTCATAAATTGAACAATTTTCAATTATTTCATACTTCTATCTCATCAAGTATATATACCATACATCTATTCGAGTCATTGATGAAATAGAAAATACACCACGATCGACTTCACACCATAGACTACATACATTAACATGTACGATCTCCATTTAGTTAGTCGCTTGTTCTGTCCATGGCCCATGAACAGAGTTTAATCATCTTTAGAAAAAGTCTCTCAAGCGTCAATCAATTCAAAATCAAATGACTCAAAAATCTATCAATATAGAATTTCTTTCATGTTTTGTTTCCAATATGACTTAAACGGCGGTGTCATATATAAGTGGAATTCGTTTTTGTCTTGCGACCTTTAGCATCAGTGTTATAAATGTCTATTTCACCAACAAGATAATAATAATCTATCCATCGATTATGGAAGACGGTAATGATTTGAACAACTATTATTCTCATAATACCAGAACAATATAACAATTATTATGTTCATAACAAATCTTGAAGGATAGGTTTGATGCCGGCGAGAAGCACAATAACATTTATTTGTATCTCGACGCGCATTGTTGCCACATTCTTTTACTAGTTATTTAGGCCATTGTTTCTCTTGCATTGTGTTGCATTGTATGACACTTTATACCAACAATACAGTATCCAATACCCAAGAATTACATTGTTAATGAGCAAAGAATATATCTATAACATGTATATCATTTATATACCTGAGCTGGACATTTCCAGTATTTTCATTTTCTACCAAATATTTTGCAAATCATATTTAGCGTTTCCTCCCATTTAGAAGAATCTATCAACATCAATAGTGGCGTCAAGCATTTGATACATAGTCCAAAGAATGTTAGTCAAATACTAACAACCTTGGATTTTGCACATTGAGGTGGATCACCAACATCATATAATTGGCGTTCTTCTAGATTCCATTCGTTAGTATTCTTTTGGTATAGCAAAAAAAATTAGCCGATACCTTTTCATTCATCCTATCATGACAACTTGATGATGAAACTACTATAGCTCTTAAGGACGAATGCAAGTATAATATTAGTTTCCCAAACTTTTGGGTGATCAGGACGCCTAGCGTCTTCAATCCTCACATATATTCATACAATATGAGCATATGTTCTTTTATTAAATTATACTTAATCATTTTGCAAACAATCAAAGTTTAAGACATCAAATATCTTTTAACTCTTGTTTGTTTCTGAAACAATTCTTTCAGCTCCAAGATCACTTTGATTCTCAAACAATTTTAAAGATCAATTTCTCATGAAAGCAAATGTATGATCTTTAGATACTAAACTTGAATCGTTGCTCTTTGATTAATACAACTTATTAATTTGCATGGAGCAAGCGAGATTTGCTAAAATTTGTAATAGGACTTAAACTTTGATCTTAACAATTTAACTTAACGGCACTAGTCCAAAAAGTGATTATCCAGAACTATATAGTTATATTAACTCAATTAAAACTAAGTGTCGGTGGAAAATGGTTGCCAAAGACTACAACGACTTATGAAAATACACTAAGAATTAGTTCATGATAATTAGTTCAAGTTAATCAAATTACTAATGAACTCCCACTAAAATCAACATCCCTCGAAGTTGTTTAGTGAAGCATGATCCAAATTCACTACACCGAGACCGATCATCACGTGAATGATGTAGCTTTAATGGTGAACATCAACATGTTGATCATATCATCCATATGACTCATGCTTGACCTTTCGGTCCGTGTGTTCCGAGTCCATGTCTGTACATGCTAGGCTCGTCAAGTTTAACCCACGTATTTTCGCATGTGTAAATCTGGCTTACACCCGTTGTATGTGAACATAGAGTTTATAGCACCCAATCATCATGTGATGCTTCAAAATGATGATCTTTCGCAACGGCACATACGAGGGGAGAACACATTTTATCTTAAAATTAAGTGTGAGGGATCATCTTATAATGCTACCGTCGCGATCAAAGCAAAATAAGATACATAAATGATAAACATCACATGCATATACAATATGTGACATGGTATAGCCAATCTTCGCGCATTGATCTCCATCTTGTGTGCGCCGACATGATCTCCATCACTTCACCATGATTGCATCCACCACGAATAGCAACTACGACTATTGCTAACTACTTAGCGATAAAGTAAAGCTATTACATGGCGTATAAGAAGTTGACACGCAGGTCATACAAAATTATAAAGACAACCATATGGCTCCTGCCGGTTGTGAACTCATCGACATGCAAGTTGTGAAACATTACAAAACATGATCATCGCATACATCACATATATCATACAGATCACATCTTGTGGCAATACCATATCACAAACACTCCCTGTAAAAATAAGTTAGATGCCTCTAATTTATTGATTGCATGTTTTATATGGCTTATGGGAGCTACGCTTAAGAACAGTTCTTACCTACGCAAAGCCACAACGGTGATATTATGGTTGCTAACATCCGTTGTAAATCTCATGACTACTATAGTGAGAGAAAATAGCATCCACCAGCCGCATGTGTGGAATAAGCCACACGTCAAGTGCGGAGCCGGTCTCGCGAACGAGGTCGCGTAAAGTTGGTCTGGACCGCTTCGATCTCACTATGCCGCGCCATAAGAAATACACAACATAGAGGTTTGCAAAAGAAAACATCAACGCCCGCAACAACATTGTTGCGTTTTACTCGTGTAAAACATCTACGCATAGATCTCGCTCTGATACCACTGATGGGTTTCGCAGCATAGAAAACAAAAAAATTTCCTACGAAAATGAGCAAGAACAGCCAAGATCTGATCTACGAGATGCAAAACAACGAGGAAAAGAGATTAGATCTACATACCCTTGTAGATCGCACATCGGAAATGTTCAGATGAACGTGGTCGGCGTAGTCGTACTAGCGTCTCCTCCTCACGATCCGATCCGATCCAAACGCCACAATGGCCGGCGCCTCCGAGCGATGCACACATACAGCGCAACGACGACTCCTCCTCCTCGGTCCAGCAATGTTTGGTGGAGTGGTAGATGGGATCAGCAGGACGACGGCGTGATGCTTATGGTGGAGAGTATCTGCGGACAGGGCTTCGTCTACGCGCGCGAGGTGGAAGAAGATTGGACAAAATATCTAGTCAAACTAGGGCAAAAAGGAGCTACATATGAGACAACAGGTGGCGGCCGGCGGTCGATCAAAAATCACCCGATGTGCCCTGATCAGGTCTTCTTTTATAGGCGGCCGTATAGACCCTTGGAGAAAGGGCTAGGTCAAAAACTAGCTACACGCTGCACGCCAGACAAAGATCCGATCGAGGTCGAGCTGTTTTGCGCGCCGCGCACGTCACGCTGCGCCGCGAGATACGATCGATCACATCGATCATACACAGCCTTGATGGCTTCGGGAGCCAAAGCAGAACATGCTGCCTCGTGCACGCAAGGCTTGGTCGTGCACATGCGTGCACGCTAACGTGTGTGTGGCCGATCGAGCCAAGCAACGCAGCGGCAAAGGCCCATGGCGTGTGTGCGTCTTTGCCTTTTCCTTTTTTTTCCTTTTTGCCTTTTCTTATTTGCCTTCTTATTAGTAGTTTGTCTAAATAGACTATAAAATTAGCCCGTTTAGCAAAACTACTAATGGACTACTTTTAGCCCTTATTTATTTCTAGTAAATAAACATATTTATTAATATTTATTAATTCAATTAATTAATAAATCATTAATCATCTTTCCAGAACAATTCCGTAACTCTCTGAAATAATTTCCATAAATCCCAAAACTACCCTAGCGTCGATGAGCGTTAAGTGTGTGATCCTACGGGTTTGAGAATGCGTGGACATGATCACTATCAATAATCAATAGCGGGATCTGGAAATCTATATTGACTCCCACATATTCAACGAAGATCATTATCGGTGAACCACGATGTCAGGATTCATTAATCCCGTATACAAATACATTTGTCTCGCGGTATTTTACTCGCCCGAGATTCGATCGTCGGTATCTCCATACCTAGTTCAATCTCGTTCACAGCAAGTACTCTTTACTCGTTCTGCAATCCAATATCACCCTGTGATTAAACTCATTAATCACGTGTTTGCAAACGGTGTATGATATTGATTACCGAGTGGGCCCGGAGTATATCTCTCCAACATGGGAGGGACAAATCCCAACTCGATACATGCAACCCAACAAGTACTTTCCGATTACCTGAGAGACATCTTTATGATCACTGATTGCCTAGTTGACAAGGGAGATTATTCTTCCTTGTTCCCCGGCAATAGTCCTTGTGCATGGTGAATGACCAGCCCGTTGGGAACCCCAAGAGAAAGGTGTGATGAGTATAGCAGTTGGTTTTCCCTCAGTTAAGAAACCAAGGTTTATCTTTCTTGGAGAGGAGAGACAAACGACTGAAGGTGATGCTTGCTAGTTTGCGATAGCTTCTGACAATTTATATATGGCACCTCGTCCAAGCTTTGCTTGCTAGCTGCAACGCGGAACCTGCACACACACAACCAAGTACTTTGTTCCCAACTTGCGATGAGGTTGTCAATCTCACCGGTTTGCTTGAAACAAAGGTTATGAGCGTATCGAGTGGAAAACAGTAAAAGTATGCGAGTAAAGTAAACAGTGCGAGTAAAGTAAATAGGTGATAGCAATATGATGGAAATAGGACCGGGGTCCACAGTTCACTAGTGGTGTCTCTCCATAAGATAAATAACACATGCTGGGTAAACAAATTACAGTTGGGCAATTGATAGAATGAAGATAAACGTGATATGTCAAGAAGATCACTATGAGATTTACTCTGGGCATTACAACAAAATACATAGACCGCCATCCAACTGCATCTATGACTAATAATCCACTTGTGGCGAATAAATCCGAGAACTCCACAAGTATTAAGTTGCGAACAACAGATAATTGCATTAAGCAAAGCGTGTAATGTAAACAAAGCATATGCCCTTGAGCATATGAATGTTGTTTTCTCCCTAGTAGCAACAACACATCTACAACCTTAGAGGTTTCTGTCACTCCCCCAGGTTAAATAGAGGCATGAACCCACTATCGAGCATAAATACCCCCTCTTGGAGTCACTAGCAACTACTCGGCCAAGATAGCTACTAACAACAGAGAGCATGCAAAATCATAAACAACATAGAGATAACAAAAGATATATTTCAGTGCAGCAACTCAATCATAAACACCAATATTCATCGGATCCCAACAAACCAAACATGTAGAATTACATAACGGTGATCTCAATCATGTAGGGCAGCTCATGAGAACTAAACATGAAGCACATGGTGGAGAAGACAACCATCTAGCTACTGCTATGGACCCATAATCCAAGGTAGACTACTCACTCATCGCTCCGGAGGCAAGCATGGCGATGAAGAAGACCTCCGGTGGCGATTCCCCTCTCCGGCAGGGTGCCGGGAAGAGCTTCTGGACCCTCCCGATCTTCGGGTCGATGGCGACGGCGGATCATGATGTGTTCTGGAAAATTGATCGGGTACTTAGGTTTTTTCTGTCGGGGGGTCTTTATAGGCGAAGGGGCGATGTCAGAGGTGGCGCCAGGTGGCCTCACACCTGGCTGGCACGGCCCAGGCCCTGGCCGCGCCAGCCTGGTGTGTGGGGCCCCTGTGCCCCCCCTCCTACTCCTCTTTGGATCTCTGGAAGCTTCCGGGTAAAATAAGACTTTAGGACCTTATTTCGTCCAATTCCGAGAATATTTCCTGTGTATCACTTCTGAAACACAAAAACAGCAGAAAACAGGGAACTGGCACTGTGGCGACTTGTTAATAGGTTAGTTCCAAAAAATGCATAAAAGTGCCACAAAGTGTAACGAAACATTAGGCAAATGGTGTAAAAACAAGCATGAAGCATCAAAAATTATAGATACGTTGGAGACGTATCAAGCATCCCCAAGCTTAACTCCTGCTCGTCCTCGAGTAGGTAAGTGATAACAAAGAATAATTTTTGAGGTGACATGCACCTACACAATCTTGATCATATATGTAAGCATTTGTGAGCTGGGATCATCAGAACTTAAAACATGGGCATGAAGATATAATCTTGACAATAAGAACTTAGCAACTATGTTGTAAACATGCAAATGAACACAAACAAAAGATCATGAAAATGAAACAATGAAAGTCAAACATGTGTTCAAATCATAAGGAAAAACATACAAATGGTTTTCAGCTTGTCCTTCATAGAGAGCAAAACATAAATGCATAGGACACCTTCAAGTTTAAGAGGGCGACTAGATACAAATAATTTAAGAACAAGTGAAACCAACAATATGAATCAATCAATGAAAACTTTGGGACAATGCACATTATACTAAGAATGACAACTATGCTCTCTTATGGTGCATAAAGATAGAAGGTGGTGACTCAACATAAAAGTAGAAGAAACGCCCTTTGTAGAGGGAAGCAGTGATTGCAAGTTTTATAACCTTCAAAAATTATGGTACTTACCGGCTTTGAGCTCTCATTACCCCCATCATAAGCATCTTGAATGGTTAAAGTTAATGCGAGAACAATTATGATACATATGCTTGACAAATCATAAGTTGAAAACCTCGTGTCCCGTGAATACGAGTACCCAAGCCTCATGCTACTTTACTTAGAGTCTCAAGCAAGGCTCTTGTCATTGTAAATATATGCATATCATTGAGAACCGCCAATGGGGTACCTCCGTGCCCGATGACATGGAACAAGCCCACATCAAAATGACAGGACAAGCAGACAATGAACACCTCGACATCTCTTTTATTTGCCATTTGTTTAGCTTTTTATTGTGAGATGCGTCGTCAAATGTTCACCATGGGTATGCTGCAAATTTCCACCATGAATTATGCATGGCTTAGATTAGCGGCCTGGCGTTTCCCTAACACATATACAAACTCCATGATCCCCACAAGATTCCCAATTCATTTCACACCGCGGGCATCTGTAAATAAAAGATCACGATATCAACTCAAATAAGAAGTGCAATGTTGAAAGCTTGCCCATGACTGCATGGCTGGGCTAGTCTCCAACTTACAACTTGCAAGCATAACAACTCAACATAAGAGACCACAATGTCAAATTTTTAAGAACAGGAAAAAGTAAAGTGTGCCTTCCGGTTCGTGAGAGCTTTACTAACCGAATTTCGCATAACACTGGTAAGAGTTTAATTTGAAGAGAAAATAAAAGCAAGTCAAATTTACTTGGAATAGCAAATTGCTAGTAGGTATGTATGGTGGACACTTTGGAAGACTTTGGCTTTTAGGAGTTGGATGTATGAGTAGAGCTCATACTCAGTACAAGGCGAGGGCTAGCAAAAGACTGGGAGCGACCAACTAAGAGAGCAATAACGGCCATAATCATGCAAAGCGACAAAGCGACATCAAAAGAAGCATAAGATGGCATCAAAAGTCAAAAACTAAATGATCATGAAGGCTATTGGCGACTTTGTAAGAGTCTAACATGCGTGAGCATGCGCCAAGTCAACCCAAATAAAGCATCAAGAAGAAAACCAAAATAATGCTTCCATACAATTAAAAACAACGTATGATTTTTTTTCAAAGGCTCATTAAGCAATCTCAGTTATTTGAGACAAGTCATGCTACAGCAAAACCACTAAGCATACTATCAAAAAGACATCAAGCACGACATGAAAAAGCCTAAGCCGCAGTCTACACAAGCTCCTTCTTGTACCACTATTTTGCATAAAGCTTTTTCTCTTTTCCAACACCATTTGAAATTTTTTAAGACACCTCTTTTGATGAAAACCAATAAATATCAGAGGCAAAAATACACCTTGATGAAAAGATATGACAAGGTCTGAACGCAAATCAAGGCAAAAACGAAAACCAAAAGCAGTAGCAGAAAAAGAAGAACACTCGGTTTTTGATAAGAATAAAAACTAGAGCGTTCTTGGCAAATGAAAAGCAAGTACATATCCTCCAAAGGAAATTTGTTGGGGTCCAACCATTTATTGCAGAAAAAAAACTAAACCAACTAAGAATACTAAAACAACTGACGCTCCAAGAAAAACACATAGTGCATGAAGCAATAAAAATATAGTGTTTTGAAAGGTGACATGATTTTTGCCGATGAAGAAGAGGTGCCTCGGGGGCATCCCCAAGCTTTGACGCTTGTACTTCTTGGATATTTCTTGGGGTGATGCATGGGCATCCCCAAGCTTGAGCTTTTGTCCATTCTTCAACTCATCTCATCATTCTCCAATCCCTACACTTGAAAACTTCCTTCATACAAAACTAAACACAATTCTATTAGCAACATTAGTGCAAGCATAACATATAATCAACCTCTTTTTGCTTCATGTTTCAACCCAAAACCACCATATATATAGTAAATACTACTGTAGCAACTTCCCCAAAAGTTCCGTGATCAAAAGAAATCAAAAGAAAGCGATAAAGTGGCAAACACAAATATTGGCAGAAATCTGTCAAAACAGAACAGCTGACAAATGTCGAATTTTTTAGGGGTTTTCTGTTGCTCAAATCAAAAAGTGTTCACCTAACGAAAGTTTGGATATAACCTGGGGCATATGCACAAGAAATCGCAGGTCCAAAAGATATACATAGAATTTATACGAATGTTTACGGTGCAGCACTGAAAACAGTTTCAGGACAGCAACATCCCCAAATCTTTACCTCACTCGAATTAGAGGCTTCTCTTGGCACAAAAACAAAATAAAAAGGATAAAAAGCGGTCATTACAGTAGTAATGACTTCCAAGACTCAAATAAAAGAAAAAGTACTGAAAATAAAACATTAGGTTATCTCCCAAGAGTGCTTTTCTTTAACGATTTTGAGCTAGGCGCAGAAAATTGCGAATCAAGTAATATCAAGAGATGAAGTACTAGGATCAGCGCGTGCCTTACGTCTTCCTTTCTTACCTTTGCTCTTGACTCTAGGAAAGACATGGCTATTTCAAGGTGGAGAGATAAATCTTATATTACCTTTTCCCACATCAATGACGGCGCCCAGGAGCTTCAGGAGGGATCTTCCAAGTATGATTTGTCCTTTCCCTACACATTCAATAACAAGATAATCAGTAGATATCATTCTTCCTAGGACTTTTGTAAAAACTCCTTCAGCTATTCCAATGGGAAATATAGTGGCATTGTTAGTAAGAGAAATTCCTTCTCCCCCCTCAGAAAGCTTCCAAAGGCTCAAGGATTCATAAACATCCTTTGGCATAAGACAAAATTCAGACATAATATCACAACGAGCATGAAAAGTTTCACCACTAATGGTGATTTTTACCGTAGGAGACCAACTCGAAGGTTCAGAATTTGTTGGCACATAATCAAAATGCTGGCGCAAAGTATTGTAGCAAGAATTCAAACTAGCAGTGCGAGTCTCAAGAGTATCAAGTCTATTAAAAATGCACACCAGAGAGGAATCAAAATAGGTTGGCATGCTATAAATTGTAATCAACTTTTTTATAATATTGAAGGCTAGATCTCCATCACAATGAAGGAAATCTCCTTCTGCAGTAGCATCCAAAGCATATCTATAATGAAGAGAAAGTCCAAAGTAAAAGCTACTAAGAAGCAAACTCAAAGTCATTTTAGGTTCAGTTTTTCCATGCCAATCATAAATTCTAGACCAAGCTTCTTTAAAGCTTTCCTCATCCTTTTGTTTAAAAGTAAAAATCATATCCTCGGGCGACATAGTAATAGCAACTGAACTAGACATAATAAACTAAAGTAAAGAAATAGCAACTACCAAGGATCCTAATTTTTTTGGGTTTTTGATATAAAATGATGCAGGTAAAATAAATAAAGTAAAGCAAAACAATAAACAAAGTAAAGGATGTGCGTGCGAAAACTCCCCTCGCAGAAGTCTTCTACTTCCTCCCCGGCAACGGTGCCAGAAAACTAGCAGATTGCCTAGTTGACGAGGGAGATTATTCTTCCTTGTTCCCCAGCAATAGTCCTTGTGCGTGGTGAATGACCAGCCCGTTGGGAACCCCAAGAGGAAGGTGTGATGAGTATAGCAGCTGGTTTTCCCTCAGTTAAGAAACCAAGGTTTATCGTTCTTGGAGAGGAGAGACAAATGACTGAAGGTGATGCTTGCTAGTTTGCGACAGCTTTGGACAATTTATATATGGCGCCTCGTCCAAGCTTTGCTTGCTAGCTGCAACGCGGAACCTGCACACACACAATCAAGTACTTTGTTCCCAACTTGCGATGAGGTTGTCAATCTCACCGGTTTGCTTGAAACAAAGGTTATGAGCGTATCGAGT
The DNA here is from genome assembly GCA_007115705.1 of Dactylis glomerata. Classification (NCBI taxonomy): domain Eukaryota; kingdom Viridiplantae; phylum Streptophyta; class Magnoliopsida; order Poales; family Poaceae; genus Dactylis; species Dactylis glomerata. The sequence goes on along the minus strand of QXEO01000538.1, from coordinate 4,675,261 downwards.
GGAAAACAGTAAAAGTATGCGAGTAAAGTAAACAGTGCGAGTAAAGTAAACAGGTGATAGCAATATGATGAAAATAGGACCGGGGTCCACAGTTCACTAGTGGTGTCTCTCCATAAGATAAATAACACATGCTGGGTAAACAAATTACAGTTGGGCAATTGATAGAATAAAGATAAATGTGATACGTCAAGAAGATCACTATGAGATTTACTCTGGGCATTACAACAAAATACATAGACCGCCATCCAACTGCATCTATGACTAATAATCCACTTGTGGCGAATCAATCCGAGAACTTCACAAGTATTAAGTTGCGCACAACAGATAATTGCATTAAGCAAAGTGTGTAATGTAAACAAAGCATATGCCCTTGAGCATATGAATGTTGTTTTCTCCCTAGTAGCAACAGCACATCTACAACCTTAGAGGTTTCTGTCACTCCCCTAGGTTAAATAGAGGCATGAACCCACTATCGAGCATAAATACCCCCTCTTGGAGTCACTAGCAACTACTCGGCCAAGATAGCTACTAACAACGGAGAGCATGCAAGATCATAAACAACATAGAAATAACAAAAGATATATTTCAGTACAGCAACTCAATCATAAACACCAATATTCATCGGATCCCAACAAACCAAACATGTAGAATTACATAACGGTGATCTCAATCATGTAGGGCAGCTCATGAGATCTAAACATGAAGCACATGGTGGAGAAGACAACCATCTAGCTACTGCTATGGACCCATAGTCCAAGGTAGACTACTCACTCATCGCTCCAGAGGCAAGCATGGCGATGAAGAAGACCTTCGGTGGCGATTCCCCTCTCCGGCAGGGTGCCGGGAAGAGCTTCTGGACCCTCCCGATCTTCGGGTCGACGGTGGTGGCGGATCGCGATGTGGTCTTGAAAATTGATCGGGTGCTTAGATTTTTTCCATCGGGGGGTCTTTATAGGCGAAGGGGCGATGTCAGAGGTGGGGCCAGGTGGCCTCACACCTGGCTGGCGCGGCCCAGGCCCTAGCCGCGCCGGCCTGGTGTGTGGGGCCCCTATGGCCCCCCTCCTACTCCTCTTCGGATCTCTGGAAGCTTTCGGGTAAAATAAGACTTCAGGAACTTGTTTCGTCCAAGTCCGAGAATATTTCCTGTGTATCACTTCTGAAACACAAAAAAAGCAGAAAACAGGGAACTGGCACTGTGGCGACTTGTTAATAGGTTAGTTCCGGAAAATGCATAAAAGTGCCACAAAGTGTAGGGAAAACATTAGGCAAATGGTGTAAAAACAAGCATGGAGCATCAAAAATTATAGATACGTTGGAGACGTATCAATCACCCTCTCATAGGATGACGTTTGATGACCTCAAAGCTCTCTTCCGGTACCAGGGAGTGGCATTATCTCATGGTCTAAGGAATAGGATACTGACATAGGAAAAGCTACGCAATTGTAAACACAATAATATGATCTAATTGCTGTGCTTAATTTGGGTCTGTCCATCACGTCATTCTCCTAATGACATGACCTCATTATTAATTGACAACTCATATCTATGGTTAGGAAACCCTAACCATCATTAATCAATGAGCTAGACTAGTAGAGGCATACTAGGGACACGGTGTTGTTCATAAACCACACAAGTATTAATGTTTTCGCTTAATACAATTCTAGCATGGAATATAAACATTATCATGAACAAGAAATATGATAATAACAATATTATTATTTCCTCTAGGGCATATTTCCTTCAGTCTCCCACTTGCACTAGAGTCAATAATCTAGTCAATACTTGCGCATTCAACGCCTATGGCATTCAGGTGTTACTCATACGCGTTGCACGTGGTAAACATTATCTATAGGTCTGACACTTTCAGGTCCGTTTGTATTTTCATATCTTTTGTGTCATCATGCATTACTCATCTTGACATGAGATAGCATCATATAAACTTGGTCTTCTGGTGAGACCTTTTGTTTCTTTGCCGAGACTATGTTGTCACTATTGTCATACAATAGATCTACATGGTACTAGCACACTTGGAACTACACCTAGTTCTCTTGCTGCTTCTCGAGCAATTATACTAAGCCTTCGTTGCAGTATCCGTCACAATGTCTAACTTTGAAACTCATCCAAGTTATCATAGAACTTTCTTCTATCTTATTATGCCACCTTCTAACTCAGAACAAATAGCCTAAAATTGAGATTAAATTTTACCTGTATATGTGACAAAGCCAATATAACACATTGCAATGAACCATTTGTCACTTATGCATACAGAACATATTCTTACTTCTTCGAAAGTACATAAGAATATGCTTACTATTGTCCAACAATCATCATATGAATGCCCGTAACCTTTAGAGCATCGGACATGTCTGGATATACATATCATGGTATACAAGATTGATAAAATCATTATTGCGGTTTCACTCATCAAGTGTCAAAACAGTTGATTCTTGCTTCAACCTCTTCCATGCAACAAGAACCGTTCTTATTGTTTCCATATTGAACAAATTCAATATTTCATCTATGTACTCTGTAAAAACTATATTATTGCCTCAATCTATCTGCATAGACATTGATGCTCAATATTCTGGTTTTGCCTAAGTCTTTCATCAAAAATCCAATTTTAATAAAATCTTAACAATATCAAGAAAAACACATAATTTCCAATGACCAATATGTCATCTACATAAAGCATTAGAAATATGTCTTAGCGCTCCCACTTACTTTCTTGTAAATACAAGCGTCTTCAAATATCTTGATGAAATTAAACTCTTTAGCATTTTCATCATTGAAGATTCCAACTTCGCTATGCTTACTTCTACCATAGAAGTTTGCATACATATCTAGCAACCTTTGAATCAACAAAACCCATTGGGTCATGTCAGGTACACGTCCTTGGTGTGCATTCCGGTAGAGGAATGTTGTTTCATGTATTCAACTATCATATCTCAATATGTAATTATTGCTACAATAATCCATATGACGAAGTCAGGGCCCATCACCGCTTCTTTGTATATTGTCGGTTACTATTATCCAATAATATCTCGTCCTCAAATCTTTCTATTTGATTACGACCAACTTGGTTAAATAGGAACTTCGATGCCGTGACTACAACACATTGTAGGCGCGTGAGCCATGAATGCAGTTGCCGCTTCCAGAACATTTTTCGGTGTTGCGCTACTTTGCTCATCTTGCTCAGGTTCAATAAACTCATCAAGTTCTATTTTCCTCCCACTTAAACCTTTCGCAAAAAACTCCTTCATAAGAAATTCACTTCTTTTAGTGACAATCACTATGAATTCGGGTTCATAGTAGAAGGAATACCCATGGACATTCTTTGGGATAACCTACAAAACTTACTTATCCGATTTTGGTTATAAACATTTTACATATGTCTTGCATACCAAAATTTAAGAAAAGACAACTACAACTTGTATGGTGTCATTTCAGTGGATTATGATGGCACTCTATTCAGTGAAAAAGGGTAGTCCCTAAAGCATAATCTACAAATTATAATGGCAGTTTATTTATTTCATCATTGATCTAACCATGTCAAACAAGGTTTGATTACATCCATTGAAAACTCCATACTCCTATGGCGTTTCTCGAGATGCAAGTTTGTGAAACAATTCCTTTAACTCTTAGATGTTTGCTAAACTTGTAACTCAAATACTTTTCTTTATGATCCAATCATAAAAACTTGAATTTTCTTGTTACAATAATTTCCACTTCATAAATTGAACAATTTTCAATTATTTCATACTTCTATCTCATCAAGTAGATATACCATATATCTATTCGAGTCATTGATGAAATAGAAAATACACCACGATCAACTTCACACCATAGACTATATACATCAACATGTACGATCTCCATTTAGTTAGTCGCTTGTTCTGTCCATGGCCCATTAACAGAGTTTAATCATCTTTAGGAAAAGTCTCTCAAGCGTCAATCAATTCAAAATCAAATGACTTGAAAATCTATCAATATAGAATTTCTTTCATGTTTTGTTTCCAATATGACTTAAACGGCGGTGTCATATATAAGTGGAATTTGTTTTTGTCTTGCCACCTTTAGCATCAGTGTTATAAATGTCTATTTCACCAACAAGATAATAATAATCTATCCATCGATTATGGAAGACGGTAATGATTTGAACAACCATTGTTCTCATAATACTAGAATAAGATAACAATTATTATGTTCATAACAAATATTGAAGGCTAGGTTTGATGCCGGCGAGAAGCACAATAACATTTTATTTGTATCTCGACGCGCATTGTTGCCACATTCTTTTACTAGTTATTTAGGCCATTGTTTCTCTTGCATTGTGTTGCTTTGTATGACACTTCATACCAACAATACAGTATCCAGTACCCAAGAATTACATTGTTAACGAGCATAGAATATATCTATAACATGTATATCATTTATATACCTGAGCTGGACATTTCCAGTCTTTTCCTTTTCTATCAAATATTTTGCAAATCCTATTTAGCGTTTCCTCCCATTTAGAAGAATCTATCAACATCAATAGTGGCGTCAAGCATTTGACACATAGTCCAAAGGATGTTAGTCAAATACTAACAACCTTGGAGTTTGCACATTGAGGTGGATCACCAACATCATATAATTGGCGTTCTTCTAGATTCCATTCGTTAGCATTCTTTTGGTATAGCAAAACAATTTAGCCAATACCTTTTCATTCATCCTATCATGACAACTTTATGATGAAACTACTATAGCTCTTAAGGATAAAATATGAGCATATGTTCTTTTACTAAATTATACTTAATCATTTTGCAAACAATCAAAGTTTAATACATCAAATATCTTTTAACTCTTGTTTGTTTCTAAAACAATTCTTTTAGCTCCAAGATCACTTTGATTCTCAAACAATTTTGAAGATCAATTTCTCATGAAAGCAAATGTATGATCTTTAGATACTGATACGTCCAAAACGTATCTACTTTCCCGAACACTTTTGCTATTGTTTCTCCTCGAATTTGTGTGTTTTGAATGCAACTAACGTGGACTAACGTTGTTTTCAGCAGAATTGCTCGGGTGTCTTGTTTTTGTGCAGAAATCCAACTTTCAGTAAAAATTCGGAAAAAAATCGCAAAAATCCTATTTCACCAGAAGACTGTAACATCCCAAGATTTTATCAAATTTTGGGGGAATTTTTTTTGCTTTTATTTTGAAGGTGTTGATTGAAATTTCACAAGGATTTAAAACTTTTGAGTTTATTTATAAGCTTTACTCCAAAAACTATTTTAAACTCCCTATCTTTCAGGCTGAACTCCTATGAGAAAAACCAGATACCAAAATATTAATTTTCTTGCTTTTATTCAACTTTATGCAAGCCTGCTTGCAGAGAATTGAGTTACAAAAGTATTTATAAAGATTGTTTTGCAAACCTATGATTGAGTGTGAATCTCAACTATTATTTTATAAAATACTATTTTCCTATTTTCTTTAAAAGAATTATCTTTTTAAACCCTATTTCTATTTCTTTTATGCAAGCAAACCCCTTGCTATGTTTATAAAGATATATTCAAAATTAGCTTTTATCTTGAAAACATATTTCTTACTGGTTTGGAGCATCGCATGGAATATTAGAAGAATTTAGAATTTTTGTTTGAATTGATTTGAAGGAGTTTTGCAAAAGATTTGATCCAAAACAGAAATCAGAACAAAAGAAAAGAAAACAGAAAAAAATAGAAAAGAGGACAGCAGCCCAACCTGGGCCGCACCCAGGGCCCAAGACCGAGTAGCAGCCCAGCCAGCCTCAGCCCGCACCCCCTCTCTCTGCTCTTCTTTCTTTTTATTTTTATTTTTATTTTCACGCCGATAGGTGGGCCCCACCTGTCAGCTCCACCTTCAATCCCCAGCCGTTTCCTCTCACTGGAAACCGTCGTCGTTGATCTCACCCACGATTCTGCTCCCTGGAGACCTCAACGGCCACTCCGTGCCCTCCCCTATAAATCCCCAGCACTCCTCCTCCTCCTCCCTCTTTTTCCCCTCGCACAGATCGCCCCAGGGCATCAAAATTTTTCGCCGGAGATCCGCCTCCCTGCAAGCATCACCGGCGAAATTCATCGCCCACGGTGAGCCCCGTGCTCCCTATCTCCTCCTAATCCTCTCCACATCCTTCGATGCTCCTCCCTGATGCGTTCCTCGACTCTTACCTGCAGCAGATCCGCACCGGCGACCGCACTCGAAGACCACCTCCGCTCCAGCTGCCTCTCCACGCGAGTGCAGGAAGAAATCAACAACTCCATCTCCACCGTCGGAACCCCCTCGTCGAGCTGAACCTCGTCCGCGTCTTCACTGCCTCCAGAACCCTCCACATCGTCGACGACGTCAACCTCCAGTGCGCAAGCTCGCCGCCGGCGACGCACAGGAAACCCTAGCCGGTGAGCTCTCTCTTCTTTCTTTTCTCATCCGTTGGATCAAGATCTAGCGATCCAGATCCAGTCGCTTAAACCGAATCGGTATCGGCGGATCTTGTACATCCAAGCCACTTTAAATCCTACAGCCCAAAATTGTTATCCTTCCGAACCGGTATCAGCGAATGAAAACTCGCCACGTGTCCTACCCCGGTTCAAAACAGATTCAACATAGAAATTTGAATCAGATTTCAGCTGAAACTTTGAAAATCCATATCTTTCATACCATGTGTCCAAAATTAGCAAATAATATACCATTGGAAACCTTAGAACTTGTAGAATCCATCAGTGCCAAAATCATTCATATGTTCAGTATTCAATTTGAATCTAATTTCAAATTGAGTCAAACTTATCTGTTAGCTTAATTAATTCATATCTTTTGAACCAAGTGTCCAAAAATTATAATTTTGTAGTCTCTGGAATCCTTTAATCTTGTAGAACATCATAGGATCAATGATTTTCAAATTTGATACGTGCACACACTTTGTGCATTCAAATTTGTTCAAATCATTAATTTGACCATATCTTGAGTTCTAAAATTTATTTTAGAATGAATCCAATTGCAGTAGCTTTGTTTTACTGCCAGCTATCCAGTAGCATCACTCCCATAATTTCTCAAACCATGTCACAATTATTCAAATTCTAATATGAGAATTTGAGTATTCCTATATAGATTAATTCTATTTCTATTTCAATCGATGATTCCTTCTACTTTAGAAAACTTTACGATCATACCTAACTATCAAATATCATCTTGAGATCACTTTGATCCAATGTCATATCTATCTAAACAACATCTTGATCAAGATCATATTCACTTAGACCTATCTTGCATAGTACCCACTTATTCAAATTTCAAATGTGTCATTTGTGTAAAGTGTGATACTTTCAATCTTAGTTTCTACATTTGCTACTATGGTATTGATCAAATCAACATCATAGTACTTAACCCAATCCCATTAACTCATTAGGAACCTTAAGCCTTGTTTTCAAACATCATCTATACTTATCCATCACCTATAGCCATTTACTCATGTCTACTCAATCTTAGCCTTGCATTGAAACTATTCAATTTACAAATGAGTTAATTGAGTAACACAATGTTTCATGAATCTTTATCCAATGTCTAAGTGTTATGCATACTATTTAAGAGTAACTATTGTCACATTTACTCAATAGTATGGTTGTGTACTAATTGACACTTGTGTGATGTAGTTCACATGAATTATTCCAAGTTTCATTCATGCTTTGATAAAGCATAAAGGCTTCATCAATTATGTGTTGTTTATCTAAACTTATTTTGTCTAATTCATATTTATTCAAATTGCAATTGTGCTACTTGAGTACAATATGAATTCAACCCAAACCAAAAACCTAGATTTTGATAATGTGGTGTTGTTATAACCCGTACCATAGTATGTGTTATACACCATGTTGATCAATGAACCATTTGAGCCATGCTCTCAAATATCAATCATTCATACCCAATCCAATGCTTACTTAGTTTTGTTCACATGTATTGGACTATTCAACTTGCAAATGTGCTAATTGAGTAGTTCAAGCATTCCTAAAACCTAGCCTAGTTCCTAAGTGCAATACATGCTATTTAAGAGTAATTGTTGTCACATTTACTCAATAGTGTTGTACTTGCACAAAATGACTCTTGTGTAATTTATTTCACATGAGCTATTCCTAAAACTCATGTATGCTTTGATGAAGCATAAAAACTCCATCAAGTATATTATGCCTAGTCCAATTATCTCTCAAATCGTATTGATCTTTCCCCACTAAGCTCTCCGACTCATATCTCACAAATCATGATCCTTTACCATATCTTTCTTGTCATAACATCTCAATAAATCTAAATTATTAAACAAACGCCTTTTCAATTATTTGAATTGTTTGCTTGTGTCTGAATGATATGTTTATGTTATGTTATTTCTGTGCTATAGTTTGTGCGAAGAGCTACGTGCTTAGTTGGGAGAAGTGAAACGTCGTGATCTTCAAAAAGGCAAGTGACACACATTCTTGACCTACTTTTCAAATACTGCATTAGTGTTTTTAATGTAGTAGGCATGATAGGTGTTCTAATGTTTTCAATTGCAAAGACTTTGCAAATGCTTAGATCCTAGTAGTGTGAAGCTATCCCTCAAACTCTACCTTGCTAGGATGGAATATCAAATTTATGAAAATGATGGTGCCAATGCCATGCTGTGTATGATTTGTAAAGATGAAAATTAATAACCCAATGAACCACCTGGGTGCAATCTTGTGGCTACTCAGGGCTACACACCTGGCTATCAACCCAGGACATGTGTGGTGGTTATCACCTGAGAGTACTTTGTATTGGTTGTACCTAGGAACAGAGAGAGGACATGTCGCGTGAAAGGAATCTCATCACCTTTTCAGAATAATTAAAAACTTGAATAGTGACTACTTAGGGCTACACACCTGACTATCAACTCAGGTCATGTGTGGTGGTTATCACCTAAGGGTCCTCACCAATCCCAAGACTAGCTACTTAGGGCTACACACCTAACTATCAACTCAGGACTTGTGTGGTGGTTATCACCTAAGGGTTATCTTGGGGCTTTGATTGAACTAAGCTACTCAGGGCCATATACCTGGCTATCAACCCATGGTATGTGGTGGTTATCACCTGAGAGTTATTCATGTTTTGTTGAGTTACTACCCAGAGATACATGATGTCTACGCACTTCTATTCTTGTAGACACTTGTTGGGCCTCCAAGTGCAGAGGTTTGTAGAACAGCAGCAAGTTTCCCTTAAGTGGATCACCCAAGGTTTATCGAACTCAGGGAGGTTAGAGGTCAAAGCTATCCCTCTCAAGCAACCCTGCAATTATGATACAGAAAGTCCCTTGTGTCCCCAACACACCCAATACACTTGTCAGATGTATAGGTGCACTAGTTCGGCGAAGAGATAGTGAAATACAAGTGGTATAGATGATTATAAGTAGCAAACGTGATGTGAAATAAATATCGCTGCGAGCAAACAAGTAACTAAATAGCAAGTAAACGGTGTGCAATGCTTGGAAACAAGGCCTAGGGATCATACTTTCACTAGTGGACACACTCCCAACAATATAACATGAATGAACAAATAACTTCTCTTTGCTAAGGCACTCTGAATTACTCTCCTATTGAATAACACTAATCATTGTGTAGTGGCTACAGAAGCACCCCTTAAAGTTCATCAAGTACTTGACAAACACCACTCATAGAGATACCCAAATCAAAGCACAACTCAAGATAGATATCATTGCAACTTAGACCAAGTACTAACACGGTGCACACACTGTCAACATTACACCATGAAAGGAGGAATAGATCACTCAAACTATCATAGCAATAATTATTCTCATAATCCACAAGAGATCACAATCATAGCCTAAACCAAGTACCACCATGATGCACGCACTGTCACCATTACACCATAGCAGGAGGAATAGATTACTTTAACAATCACCACTAGAGTACACATAATATCTGAATAATAACATCTACTTGTTCAACATGATACAAAGCTCACGATCACATAAAGATCACATCATGGGAGAGAGAGGTGAACCACATAGCTACCGGTAGAGCCCTCAGCCCCGGGGATGAACTACTCCCTCCTCATCATAGGAGACAACAAGGTTGATGGAGATGGCGGTGAGGTCGATGGAGACGGCGGAGACGGCGACGGAGACCGATGGAGATGGCTCCAGGGGCACTTCCCCGTCCCGGCAGGGTGCCGGAACAGAGACTTCTGTCCCCCGAAATTCATCGACGGTGGTGGCGGAGATGCGGAACTGTTTCTGGAAAATTGCCGACTCCCTTAGGGTTTTCCGTCCCGAGGCTTCTTATAGGCGAAGGGGCGATGTTAGAGGCGGCCCCAGGCCTCCTCACACCATGGCGGCGTGGCCAGGGCCTGGGCCGTGCTAGCCATGTGTGTGGGGCCCTGGTGGCCCCTCTCCTACTCCTCTTCGGATCTCTGGAAGCTTCCGGGTAAAATAAGACTTCAGGAACTTGTTTCGTCCAATTCCGAGAATATTTCCTGTGTATCACTTCTGAAACACAAAAACAACAGAAAACTGGGAACTGGCACTGTGGCAACTCGTTAATAGGTTAGTTCCAAAAAATGCATAAAAGTGCCACGAAGTGTAACGAAACATTAGGCAAATGGTGTAAAAACAAGCATGGTGCATCAAAAATTATAGATACGTTGGAGACGTATCAGCATCCCCAAGCTTAACTCCTGCTCGTCCTCGAGTAGGTAAGTGATAACAAAAGAAATAATTTTTGAGGTGACATGCACCTACACAATCTTCATCATCTATGTAAGCATTTGTGAGATGGGATCATAAGAACTTAAAACATGGGCATGAAGATATAATCATGACAATAAGAAACTTAGCAACCATGTTGTAAACATGCAAATGAACACAAACAAAAGATCATGAAAATGAAACAATGAAAGTCAAACATGTGTTCAAATCATAAGGAAAAACATACAAATGGTTTTCAGCTTGTCCTTCATAGAATAGCAAAACATAAATGCATAGGACACCTTCAAGTTTAAGAGGGCGACTAGATACAAATAATTTAAGAACAAGTGAAACCAACAATATGAATCAATCAATGAACTTTGGGACAATGCATATCACACTAAGAATGACAACTATGCTCTCTTAATGGTGCATAAAGATAGAAGGTGGTGACTCAACATAAAAGTAGAAGAAAGGCCCTTCGCAGAGGGAAGCAGTGATTAAACATGTGCTAGAGCTTTTCATTTGTAAAACAGAGAGATAAAAATTGGTTTTGAGAGGTGGTTGTCTTTGTCAACGACTAGCAATGGGGTTCTTACTATCTTCCATACAAAAATGAAGAAAGTTTTTGAGAGAGAGATTGGCACTTTTGTGCTCTTTTATAAAGCTTGGCACTCCTCCCCACCTTTTTTCCTTTCTCAAACCATGGCTAACCGATTCCATCGGGTGCCCACCAACATTCACATTCCATGGAGGAGTGCCTTTTTTTCTTTTCTTTTTTCCCTTTTTTTTCTTTTTGGAGTAAGCAATATGGAAGATAGCAAATCCGACCACTACGTCCCCATGAGCTAAAAATAGTGTCACAAAACGAGAAGTAGTTGAAAGTTTTTGAAAGGTAGCACATGAAAATTTACTTTGGAATGGCTTACAAATACCATGCATAGGAATTTATAGTGGACACAATGGAAAACTTGGTTTTTGGGAGTTGGATGCACGAGTAGAGCTCATACTCAGTACAAAATGAGGGCTAGCAAAAGACGGGGAGCGACCAACTAAGAGAGCAATAATGGCCATAATCATGCAAAGCGACAAAGCAACATTAAAAGAAGCATAAGATGGCATCAAAAGTCAAAAACTAAATGATCATAGAGGCTATTGGCGACTTTGTAAGAGTCTAACATGTGTGAGCATGCGCCAAGTCAACCCAAATAAAGCATCAAGGAGAAAACCTAAATAATGCTTCCAAACAATAAAAACAACGCATGATTTTTTCAAAGGCTCATTAAGCAATCTCAGTTATTTGAGACAAGTCATGCTACAGAAAAACCACTAAGCATACTATCAAAAAGACATCAAGCATGACATGAAAAAGCCTAAGCCACAGTCTACACAAGCTCCTTCTTATACCACTTTTTTGCATAAATCTTTTTCTCTTTTCCAACACCATTCAAACTTTTTATAAACACCTCTTTTGATGAAAACCAATAAAGACCAGAGGCAAAAATACACCTTGATGAAAAGATATAACAAGATCTGAACACAAATCAAGGCGAAAAATGCAAGCTAAACGCAGTAGCAGAAAAAGAAGAACGCTCGATTTTTAATAAGAGTGAAAACTAGAGTGTTCTTGGAAAATGAAAAGTGAGTTCATCACCTCCAAAAGAAACATGATGTGATCTAACCATTTATTGCAGCAAACAAAACAAACCAACTAAGAAAACTAAAACAACTGATGCTCCAAGAAAAACGCATAGTGCATGAAGCAATAAAAATATTGTGTTTTGAAAGGTGACATGATTTTTGCCGATGAAGAAGAGGGTGTCTCGGGGGCATCCCCAAGCTTTGACGCTTGTACTTCTTGGATATTTCTTGGGGTGATGCATGGGCATCCCCAAGCTTGAGCTTTTGTCCATTCGTCAACTCATCTCATCATTCTCCAATCCCTACACTTGAAAACTTCCTTCATACAAAACTAAACACAATTCTATTAGCAACATTAGTGCAAGCATAACATATAATCGATCCTCTTTTTACTTCAGGTTTCAACTCAAAACCACCACATATATAGCAAATACTACTGTAGCAACCTCCCCAAAAGTTCCATGATCGAAAGAACTCAAAAGAAAGCGATGAAGTGGCAAACACAAATATTGGCAGAAATCTGTCAAAACTGAACAGCTGATAAAGGTCGAATTTTTGAGGGATTTTCTGTTGCTCAAATCAAAAAGTGTTCAACTAACGAAAGTTTGGATATAACCTGGGTCATATGCACAAGAAATCGCAGGTCCAAAAGATATCCAGAGAATTTTCACGAATTTTTACGGTGCAGCACCGAAAACTGTTTCAGGACAGCAACATCCCCAAATCTTACCTCACTCAAATTAGAGGCTTCTCTTGGCACAAAAATAAAATAAAAAGGATAAGGAGCGGTCATTAAAGTAGTAATAAATTCCAAGACTCAAATAAAATAAAAAGTACTGAAAATAAAACAATGGGTTATCTCCCAAGAGTGCTTTTCTTTAACGCCTTTGAGCTAGGCGCAATAATTTGCAAAGATGCTCATGTGGGCGCCATATAAGAGCTTGAGGCAAAGGCGCCATATAGAAACTTAAAGCAATATAGAGCATCAAAAAGCAAGTATGAAACACATTTAAATATAAACCACTTCCTATGAAAAATAGTCTTGTAAAGAGACAAGTCATGAAAGCGCAAAGCAAAAAGCATAGGAAGGCAAAACAAGTACAACTTTAAGAATTGCAACATAAAGAGGGGAAACTCAATATTGTTGAGATCCATCAAACCATGTTTCCCTCTCTCATAATAACTTTCAGTAGCATCATGAATAGAATTAACAATATAACTATCACATAAAGCTTCCCTATCATGAGCCACATGCATAAAAGAATTAATACTCCCCACATGAACAATAGTAGTAGGAGCAGATTCAACCGAATAATTATTCTCATCACCATAATCATCAAAAACAGGAGGCATATTGTAATCATAACTAATTTTATCCTCAATAGTATGTGAACTGAAAATATTATACTCATCATCATAGCCATCATAAACTAGAGGTTTAGTATCATCACAAGCTAAAGAACAGCTATTTCGCAAAGCATATTCTTCAAACATATCATCATAAGAAGGAACATCACATATGGGAGATAAAATATCATCAGAGCAAACTTTCTCCACTAAAGCTGGGGAACTAAAAATATCATGCTTAACAAAACCAGCTTCCCCAAGCTTAGACTTTTCTATAGCATTATCAACAACAGTGTTCAAAGCATTCATACTAACAACACTATTAGCATGCAAATTAAGCTCCAAAGGTTTTTCAATTTTCTCTTCAAACACTTCATATCTAAACTCAGGAAAAAGACTAGCAAACTCTTTGTTTTCCATTAAGCCTAACTAGTGAAAATAAAAACAAGAAACAAAAAGATATAATTGCAGAATCTAAAGGAAATAACTCTGAGCACTCACACAGGAGGATGCGAGTACCTTTTACCTTACCTCCCAGGCAACGGCGCCAGAAAAGAGCTTGATGTCTACGCACTTCTATTCTTGTAGACACTTGTTGGGCCTCCAAGTGCAGAGGTTTGTAGAACAGCAGCAAGTTTCCCTTAAGTGGATCACCCAAGGTTTATCGAACTCAGGGAGGTTAGAGGTCAAAGCTATCCCTCTCAAGCAACCCTGCAATTATGATACAGAAAGTCCCTTGTGTCCCCAACACACCCAATACACTTGTCAGATGTATAGGTGCACTAGTTCGGCGAAGAGATAGTGAAATACAAGTGGTATAGATGATTATAAGTAGCAAACGTGATGTGAAATAAATATCGCTGCGAGCAAACAAGTAACTAAATAGCAAGTAAACGGTGTGCAATGCTTGGAAACAAGGCCTAGGGATCATACTTTCACTAGTGGACACACTCCCAACAATATAACATGAATGAACAAATAACTTCTCTTTGCTAAGGCACTCTGAATTACTCTCCTATTGAATAACACTAATCATTGTGTAGTGGCTACAGAAGCACCCCTTAAAGTTCATCAAGTACTTGACAAACACCACTCATAGAGATACCCAAATCAAAGCACAACTCAAGATAGATATCATTGCAACTTAGACCAAGTACTAACACGGTGCACACACTGTCAACATTACACCATGAAAGGAGGAATAGATCACTCAAACTATCATAGCAATAATTATTCTCATAATCCACAAGAGATCACAATCATAGCCTAAACCAAGTACCACCATGATGCACACACTGTCACCGTTACACCATAGCAGGAGGAATAGATTACTTTAACAATCACCACTAGAGTACACATAATATCTGAATAATAACATCTACTTGTTCAACATGATACAAAGCTCACGATCACATAAAGATCACATCATGGGAGAGAGAGGTGAACCACATAGCTACCGGTAGAGCCCTCAGCCCCGGGGATGAACTACTCCCTCCTCATCATAGGAGACAGCAAGGTTGATGGAGATGGCGGTGAGGTCGATGGAGATGGCGGAAACGGCGATGGAGACTGATGGAGATGGCTCCGGGGGCACTTCCCCGTCCCGGCTGGGTGCCGGAACAGAGACTTCTGTCCCCCGAAATTCGTCGACGGCGGTGGCGGAGATGCGGAACTGTTTCTGGAAAATTGCCGACTCCCTTAGGGTTATTCGTCCCGAGGCTTCTTATAGGCGAAGGGGCGATGTCAGAGGCGGCCCCAGGCCTCCTCACACCATGGCGGCGCGGCCAGGGCCTGGACCGCGCCAGCCATGTGTGTGGGGCCCTGGTGGCCCCTCTCCTACTCCTCTTCGGATCTCTGGAAGCTTCCGGGTAAAATAAGACTTCAGGAACTTGTTTCATCCAATTCCAAGAATATTTCCTGTGTATCACTTCTGAAACACAAAAATAGCAGAAAACAGGGAACTGGCACTGTGGCAACTCGTTAATAGGTTTGTTCCGAAAAATGCATAAAAGTGCCACGAAGTGTAACGAAACATTAGGCAAATGGTGTAAAAACAAGCATGGAGCATCAAAAATTATAGATACGTTGGAGACGTATCACTACACAACTTGGCTATCAACCCAAGGTTTGTGTGGTGGTTATCATCTGGGGGTTACTTTGACCTTATGGAAAAATCTAAATGTTTTAATTTTTTTTTGATAGGATAAAACTTGCTTTATGCAAATCAACCTATAAGATCCACCAGCCAAATGTCATGTAGTATAGTCTTTCCACAAAATGCCACCAAATATGTGTCATTTGCCAGTACATCATTGTACTGACCCCTCTGGGGCTGCATATTCAAACATGCAGGTTTTATTTCGAGTAAGGAACCAGGAGTAGGATCTCGAGACTGTATTCCAACATGTCTGCCTGTGGCACGTGATGAAGAATGGAGGCTCACTGCAACTATGCTTTATGCTGTGTACTCGTAAGGTTAAAGACCTATGTAACTGGATTTACGTTATAATATTGATGCTATTGCAATGATTACTTATTTGTACTGTGGTGCTATCTACTGATCCAGGGAATGGCACAGTAACACAGGAGTTCTGCCTTTAGCAAAAGGCGAGGCGTTACAAAGACCCACAGAGCCAGAAGACAAGACGGAGGAGAGGCACGAGGCCTCCTCACACACAGGGGGCACGGCCCAGCCCTGGCCGCGCCCACCTGGTGTGAGAGCGGCTCGGCCGTCTCCTCGACCCCTCCTTCCGCCTACATATACCCCTTTACCTAAAAATATCGGGGAGACGGCATTTTTCCCAGATAGACTTCCGCTGCGCCGCCGCCATCAGAAACCGCGATTCGGAACCAGAAACTCCGTTCTGGCACCCTGTCGGGATGGGGATTTGGAGGAGATCTTCATCACCATCATCACCGACGTCCCTCCATCGACCATCCATGACTCCCCCATCCATGTGTGAGTAATTCCCCCGCTGTAGGTGAGGGGATGGTAGGGATTGGATGAGATTGTTCATATAATTTGATATGAGATTGTTAGGGCATGGTGCCTACTATCTTCTATTAGTGCTTATGACATTGTTGCAACTTGTTATGCTTAATGCTTGTCACTTTGGGCCCGAGTGCCATGATTTCAGATCTAAACATGTTATTGTTTCATTATGATAATTGTTGTTTATGGTCATACCTGCAAGTTGTTTACACATATTATTGTCCGGAACCCGATGCCCCAAAGTGACAGAAATTGGGATAACCGGAGGGGATGGCTACGATATGAGGATCACATGTGTTCACCGAGTGTTAATGCTTTGCTCCGGTACTTTATTAAAAGGAGTACCTTAATTACCAATAGTTTCCCTTGAGGCCCTGCTGCAACAGGCTGGTAGGACAAAAGATGTCGTGCAAGTTTCTCCTTGTGAGCACGTACGACTATATACGGAACACATGCCTATGATTATTTGTACTAGAATGCTTTATCATTATTTATCTGCAATGCCCATGTCTCATTGATTTCATAAATTATCTTATCCATGCAACGCCCGTACATCCATCCCTATGCCTACAGTATTTGTTCCAACTGTTTACTATTGCTACTATTACCGCTGCTATTTTACTACTGCTGTTACTGTTTCACTACTATCACCACTATAAAACTGTTGCTACTGATAAACCACTGCGAGCAAGAATGTTTCCAGGTGCAGCTGAATTGACAACTCATCTGTTAAGGCTTACATATATTCTTTGGCTCCCCTTGTGTCGAATCAATAAATTTGGGTTTTACTTCCCTCGAAGACTATTGCGATCCCCTATACTTGTGGGTCATCAGATACTAAAATTGAATCGTTGCTCTTTGATTAATACAACTTATTAATTCGCATGAAGCAAGCGAGGTTTGCTAAAATTTGCTATAGGACTTAAACTTTGATCTTAACAATTTAACTTAATGGCACTAGTCCGAAAAGTGATTATCCAGAATTCTATAGTTATATTAACTCAATTAAAACTAAGTGTCGATGGAAAATGGTTGCCAAAGACTACAACGACTTATGCAAATACACTAAGAATTAGTTCATGATAGTTAGTTCAAATTAATCAAATTACTAATAAACTCCCACTAAAATCAACATCCCTCAAAGTTGTTTAGTGAAGCATGATCCAAATTCACTACACCGAGACCGATTGATGGCTATGATAGCGACAGGCAGTCCTTGTGCGTGGTGATGACCAGCCCGTTGGGAACCCCAAGAGGAAGGTATGATGAGTGAGCGCAGTTTTCCCTCAGTTAAGAAACCAAGGTTTAATATCGTTCAGGAGAGACGGTGACGACTGAAGGTGATGCAACTGGCTTAATAACACTCCAACAAGGGTGCCGAATGATACTTGTTGACTCGTCTTTGGCCAGTGGCAACGCGGAACCTGCACACACACAAACAAATACTTTGCTCCCAACTTGCGATGAGGTTGTCAATCTCACCGGTTTGCTTGAAACAAAGGTTATGAGTGTATCGAGTGGAAAACAGTAGTAAAATGCAGTAAAGTAAACAGTGCGGAAAAGTAAACAGGTGATTGCAATATGATTAAAATAGGACCGGGGTCCACAGTTCACTAGTGGTGTCTCTCCATAGATAAATAACATGCTGGGTAAACAAATTACAGTTGGGCAATTGATAGAATAAAGATAACGTGATATGTCAAGAAGATCACTATGAGATTACTCTGGGCATTACAACAAAATACATAGACCGCCATCCAACTGCATCTATGACTAATAATCCACCCCCGGGATATCAATCCGAACACCCCAAAGTATTAAGTTGGAACACAGATAATTGCATTAAGCAAAGTGTGTAATGTAAACAAAGCATATGCCCTTGAGCATATGAATGTTGTTTTCTCCCTAGTAGCAACAGCACATCTACCACCTTAGAGGTTTTTGTCACTCCCCCAGGTGAAATAGAGACATGAACCCACTATCGAGCATAAATACCCCCTCTTGGAGTCACTAGCAACTACTCGGCCAAGATAGCCACTAACAACGGAGAGCATGCAAGATCATAAACAACATAGAGATAACAAAAGATATAATTCAGTACAGCAACTTAATCATAAACACCAATATTCATCGGATCCCAACAAACCAACATCATAGATTACATAACGGTGATCTCAATCATGTAGGGCAGCTCATGAGATCTAAACATGAAGCACATGGTGGAGAAGACAACCATCTAGCTACTGCTATGGACCCATAGTCCAAGGTAGACTACTCACTCATCGCTCCGGAGGCAAGCATGGCGATGAAAAAGACCTCCGGTGGCGATTCCCCTCTCGGCAGGGTGCCGGGAAGAGCTTCTGGACCCTCCCGATCTTCGGGTTGACGGCGGCGGCGGATCGCGATGTTTCTGGAAAACTGATCGGGGCTCTTAGGTTTTTCTCGTCAGGGGGTATATTAGGCGAAGGGGCGATGTCAGAGGAGAGGCCCACGGCCCCTCACACGGGCCCGGCGCGGCCAGGGGTGGCCGCGCCCCCCTGTGTGTGGGGGCCACGTGGCCCCCTCCGTCAGGTCTTCGGATGTTTGGGAGCTTCCCGTGAAATATGACTTCAGGAACTTGTTTCGTCCAATTCGAGAATATTTCCTGTGTATCACTTCTGAAACACAAAAACACAGAAAACAGGAAACTGCACTGTGGCACTTGTTAATAGGTTAGTTCCGAAAATGATAAAAATGCCACTAAGTGTAACGAAACAATACAAATGGTGTAAAACAAAGCATGGAGCATCAAAAATTATAGATACGTTTGAGACGTATCAACATACCCAAGCTTAACTCCTGCTCGTCCTCGAGTAGGTAAGTGATAACAAAAGAATAATTTTTGAGGTGACATGCACCTACACAATCTTGATCATATATGTAAGCATTGTGAGCTGGGATCAATAGAACTTAAAACATGGGCATGAAAGATATAATCATGACAATAAGAACTTGCAACCATGTTGTAAACATGCAAATGAACACAAACAAAAGATCATGATAATGAAACAATGAAAGTCAAACGTGTGTTCAATCATAAGGAAAAACATACAAAGGTTTTCAGCTTGTCCTTCAAAGAGAGCAAAACATAAATGCATAGGACACCTCAAAGTTTAAGAGGGCGACTAGATACAAATAATTTAAGAACAAGTGAAACCAATCATCATGAGTCAATAATGAACCTTGGGACAATGCATATCACACTAAGATGACAACTATGCTCTCTTAATGGTGCATAAAGAAAGAAGGTGGTGACTCAACATAAAAGTAAAGAAAGCCCTTCGCAGAGGGAAGCGTGATTAGCATGTGCTAGAGCTTTTCATTTGTAAAACAGAGAGATAAAACTTGGTTTTGAGAGGTGGTTGTCTTTGTCAGACTGGCAATGGGGTTCTTACTATCTTCCATACAAAAATGAAGCAAGTTTTTGAGAGAGAGATTGGCACTTTTGTGCTCTTTTTATAAAACTTGGCACTCCTCCCCACCTTTTTCCTTTCACATACCATGGCTAACCGATTCCATCGGGTGCCCACCAAAATTCACATTCTTTGGAGGAGTGCCTTTTTTCTATTTTTTTTTCTTTTTGGAATAAGCAATATGGAAGATAGCAAATCCGACCACTACGTCCCCATGAGCTGAAAACAGTGTCACAAAACAGAAGTATTTTGAAGTTTTGAAAGGTAGCACATGAGCATTTACTTTGGAATGGCTTACAAATACCATGCATAGGAATTATAGTGGACACAATGGAAAACTTTGGCTTTTAGGAGTTGGATGCACGAGTAGAGCTCATACTCAGTACAAGGCGAGGGCTAGCAAAAGACTGGGAGCGACCAACTAAGAGAGCAATAATGGCCATAATCATGCAAAGCGACAAAGCGACATTAAAAGAAGCATAGATGGCATCAAAAGTCAAAAACTAAATGATCATGAAGGCTAATGGCGACTTTGTAAGAGTCTAACATGTGTGAGCATGCGCCAAGTCAACCCAAATAAAGCATCAAGGAGAAAACCAAAATAATGCTTCCATCAATAAAAACAACGCATGATTTTTTCAAAGGCTCATTAAGCAATCTCAGTTATTTGAGACAAGTCATGCTACAGCAAAACCACTAAGCATACTATCAAAAAGACATCAAGCATGACATAAAAAGCCTAAGCCCAGTCTACACAAGCTCCTTCTTGTACCACTATTTTGCACAAAGCTTTTTCTCTTTTCCAACACCATTTGAAATTTTTATAAAACCTCTTTTGATGAAAACCAATAAAGTCAGAGGCAAAAATACACCTTGATGAAAAGATATGACAAGATCTGAAGCATATCAAGGCGAAAACAAAACCAAAAGCAGTAGCAGAAAAATAGAATGCTCGATTTTGAATAAGAGTGAAAACTAGAGCATTCTTTGCAAATGAAAACGAGTACATCTCCTCCAAAGGAAATTTGTTGGGGTCCAACCATTTATTGCAGCAAACAAACAAACTAACAAACTAAGAAAACATAAAACAACTGACGTCCAAGAAAAACACATAGTGCATGAAGCAATAAAAATAAGTGTTTTGAAAGGTGACCTGATTTTTGCCGATGAAGAAGGGGTGCCTCGGGGGCATCCCCAAGCTTTGACGCTTGGACTTCTTGGATATTTCTTGGGGTGATGCATGGGCATCCCCAAGCTTGAGCTTTTGTCCATTCTTCAACTCATCTCATCATTCTCCAATCCCTACACTTGAAAACTTCCTTCATACAAAACTAAACACAATTCTATTAGCAACATTAGTGTAAGCATAAAATATATTCACCTCTTTAGCTTCAGGTTTAACTCCAAAACCACCACATATAAAGTATATACTACTGTAGCAACTTCCACAAAGTTCCATGATCAAAAAGAACTCAAAGAAAGCGATAAAGTGGCAAAAACAAATATTGGCAGAAATCTGTCAAAACAGAACAGCTGAAAGGACGAATTTTTGAGGGATTTTGTTGCTCAAATCAAAAAGTGTTCAACTAAGAAAAGTTTGGAATAACCTGGGGCATAAGCACAAGAAATCCAGGTCCAAAAGATAAACAGAGAATTTATACGAATTTTTACGGTGCAGCACCAAAACAGTTTCAGGACAGCAATAACCCCAAATCTTTACCTCACTCAATTGCAGTCGCCTTTGTTCCCCCTAGTATCTGCACCGCCTGTAGATAATCTGATAGCCATAAGGTGGGTTCCTGTGACCCATCGTACTTATTCTGGTCGTGTGGTAGTTTAAATCCTTTGGGTACCCACGTTTTGCGAACCCTGCGGGTAAAGCATAACGCACCCATATCTTTATCATCGACTTCGTAATTCTCTTCCCTCCAAGCATGTCGCGATTTATTTACTCGAGCTTGTGCTATTATACTTCTTGCATCTTCTTTCTTTTTCTGCTGCTTTTCCTCTTCTGATGACTCGCCGTAGTCATAGTCTGCGCGATTGTATCTGAACTTCTCCTTGTGACTTATCGACTTTACCTCTGGGCCTTGTTCCCTGATCTTACCTTCTACTATTCCGAGGCTTCGTATCGTGGCTCGATGCATATCTTCTCGCGGGTCTCCATGCTTCGGTCTTGTGGCTAATAAATATGCTTGTGCTGCTGCCAATGCCGCCTCTGGCGTTTTTTGTATCAGGTCATCTTCCTCCTCTTCTTGCTGCGGGGTAGGGCTCCTCGGGTACCCTTCTTCTCTGCCGCATGCTGTCGCCCCCCTGTTGTGTTTTGGATCTCCGTGCCTCTCTCTGCTATATTCTGAATCTTCACTATAGTCTTCCCAGTATTCCTCCCTTGATATACTGTTGTTGTCTTGAAACATCATGTCTCTTTCCTCCCTTAGTTTCTTCTTGTGTTGGTATAATGCATACTGATATTCCATTAGAACTTCTCTTCTCGATCCTTCGGGTACTTCTGTACCATGATTAATGGCTGATTTGATCATTCTCCATTCACCAGCCGAGACATGGACTTTCTCTTTTTCCTTTTTGCTGTGATCTTTCTCTTTGTCGACTTGCCTGTCGACCTTTTTACTTCCTTCGCTGTTGTTTCCTTCTTTTGCCTCAGTGACGATGACGCATAACTGATGTACTTTGAGACGCCGCTGCTTTCTACAGCGAAGTCCTTTGCGTTGTTGTGCATCTGACACACTTTTTCTTCTGAGTCGAAATTTTCCTGAATTTCGCCGCCTTCTGCGATTGATGTTTTTTCTAAGCTGACCGGCGAGTTTACCTCACTGGAAGAGCCTTCTGATGACTCCAATGTTTCCCCTGTTTCAGGCTTGCCTGCCGACGGATCTGGTTTCATCGAATGCGAGAGGCGGGATGACCCCGATGGCCCGATGAGGATGCTTAAACTTCCAATTGTCAACTCCATCTCTTGGTTTTCGTCGAGTTCTGATCTGCCGTTGGCTAGAAGCGAAAAAGCCGTCGAATTCATGATTCCAACGCCCAGAGTCCCCACGGTCGGCGCCAATTGACGAGGGTTAACTCGACAAATGTCCTAGATGAAGGACTTAGGATCGGGAAGATAGGGCGTCGGATGAACTCGAAGGTAAAGTTAGTCGAAATAGGTGTGTATCGAAAGTAAACTTGGGTGTTCAACCTGGCTTGCTTTCAATCTGCCCTACACCGTCCCCTCCTGGCCCCTATATATAGATGGCCAGGTCTCGAGGATCGGGTAGGGTCCGATACAAATTTCAAATATCGACATACGGTAATAACTCGTATTCGACTATCATTACAATTGGGCCTAGCTAAACGGGCCTTAGGGGTACTTAACTAACGGGCTCTATTAACTATACCCTTGTCACTTAATCAAAGATGGGAGAATGAGATGGCCAACATATTTTGTGGCTGCAATTCTTTGACGCAGATCGATCTTTATCATGATCATCTGCCTAATCTTATCAAATATTTGCCACAGCATAAGCCCTTTCAATGACTTGACCTTTGCATTGAAACTCTCCGCAAGGTTACTTGTTACATAGTCTACCTTGCAAATTTCATTGAATTGGCTTCTTGACCACACCCTACCATGATGTTCATTCAAGTACTCCTTCACCCCAGGTTTTTGTTTATACAACACTTCCAAATGAAATAGATGCTTCCTAATGCTGCATGTGTATGCAGCTGGCCATAGGTTGTCAGTATAAACTTTACCCTTGAATTTCTTTGTAAAATTCTGTACCAAGTGTCGCATACATTCCCTATGCTCCACTCTAGGGAATACTGCTTCTACTGCACTCTCCAAACCTTTGCAAGCATCTGTGTGGATAGCAAGTCCTGGTGGATGACCTATAAGGTCGCGCAAATTCTGTAGAAACCAAGTCCAACTTTCCTCTGACTCAACCTCCAAAACTCCATAAGCAATAGGGAACATCCAATTGTGTCCATCAACTACAGTAGCAGCAATTAGCTGTCCTTTAAACCTGCCACGAAGAGCTGTTGCATCCACGGCCAAATAAGGCCTGCAACCGTCCAGAAAGCCTTTCCAGCAAGCTTTGAAACAAACAAAAGCCCTTCTAAAACATTCCTTCTGCATTATCCTCCCGCTTTTCAATTTGTAGGGAACTGTATGCTTGTCTATCGCTACAATACTACCTGGACTAGCCATCTCCACTTCAGCTTTGAAAGTGTAAAGCAACTGAAAGCTTTCATTCCATGGACCATTGATCCTGTCAAAAGCCATTTCCTTTGCATAGAACATCCTTATGTAAGGTATTTTTTATATTAAACTTATCAGATATCAATTTTATGAGTGCTGTTGGACCAAGTGATGGAGTTTCTCTCAGCCAATCTATGATTGCATCTGCCAACCACCTAGTCTTCGCTAGCTTTGATTTCTCCTCTGGCGCTCCCGCTCGTGGTGGACAAGTATGGTAGATCGAGTTCTTCTTTATCTGAAACATAATTATAAGGGATGTCAGTAACAGTTAACAAATTTTACACCATGATCTAAAATACACAACTGGTTGGCGTAGTACCTGAACCACGGTGCTTCTAAGCATTATGGATGCATGCAGCCTCCACTTACACCTCTTGCATGGGCACTTAACTGTGAACCTACCTGGCTCACTTTTAATAACCTCATAATCATTCTTGGTGAGAATGCAATATGTAGTAATTGCATTACGGCAGTCCATCATCGTTTGAAATACGGTGCCTTCTGCAAGCTGAGGATCCTCCCTGTTCCACTCAATTGTTGGCAAGTCATCACCTTCGTAATCGGCAAAAATGAGGCTGCCATTGTTCTCATCCTTCTCTTCATCATCAGTGTCATCAAATCTGGCACCTTGTGTAATATCTTCCATGTATTGATCCTCCATTACCTGCTTACTGCATCGATCTACCAATTCAGGAAACATCAACTCATCCTCATCATCTTGAGGAGACGGATCCTCAATCTCTGCATCATCCTCCACATCGACCGCAGGAACGATCTAGCTACCACTACCACTAGCACTGGGGACAGATGGTGCTGTTGTGGACCTACAAGGAGCGGGGCGGCGCACACGATTAGCAGAGGTAGCAACACTAGAGAGACATAATGCCCGACCACCTGATGATGCCCCAACACCAGATGATGCCTGGACCCTGTCCACATGGATTCGAATTTTACCGACACGGCAAGAATCATTTAAAGCAAAAAGAATTCCCAAATCGTCGTCAGAAATTAGTGGAACATATCTTCCCTCCATGCTGTTGAAATATTGGAAATCAACTGAATCGCCAGCGCCCCAAGGGTACTGAGCGCAGATGTTATCTTTTAAATCCCTCAACGAGATGGTAGTTGCAACCAATGCTGGGATGTAAAATCCGCTCACATTGCGTTCAGAATCACGCAAAAAGCTAGTATCCAGCCTAACCACCAGCTGAAAAGCCAATGCTGGATCAATCCTATTCGAAAAGCAACGCAGTTAGTTGAGCAACAACGATTCGCGCTCAAAAACTGCCTACTGTTAATTCACATAGGCAGATGATGCTTACCCAGATGGAATCCATGCGTTAGATCCCTCCGATTCCCAATCTTCTCCGCCGTTGAGGGGCATAATCGACACACCAGACAGATGTATAAACTCTACCGCGATATGGGTAGATCTAGTGGAGGCGGAGCCTGCTGCAGCTACTGGCGCTAAGTTGTCGCGGGAGGTTTTCTTCAATCTTTGGAAGTATTCTTCTTTAGTCCCCGGCAACGGCGCCAGAAAAAGAGCTGCTACTCCAAGGTGATGGCACCAGAAAAGAGCTGGTGGCGTGTAAATAATGTGGGAGCAGACGTCCTTGTGCGTGGTGATGACCAGCCCGTTGGGAACCCCAAGAGGAAGGTATGATGAGTGTAGCGGCTAGTTTTCCCTCAGTTAAGAAACCAAGGTTTAATGTCGATCTTGAAGAGGAGAGACGGTGACGACTGAAGGTGATGCAACTGGCTTAATAACACTCCAACAAGGGTGCCGTTAATGATACTTGTTGACTCGTCTTTGGCCAGTGGCAACGCGGAACCTGCACACACACAAACAAATACTTTGCTCCCAACTTGCGATGAGGTTGTCAATCTCACCGGTTTGCTTGAAACAAAGGTTATGAGTGTATCGAGTGGAAAACAGTAGTAATATGCGAGTAAAGTAAACAGTGCAGGAAAAGTAAACAGGTGATAGCAATATGATTAAAATAGGACTGGGGTCCACAGTTCACTAGTGGTGTCTCTCCATAGATAAATAACATGCTGGGTAAACAAATTACAGTTGGGCAATTGATAGAATAAAGATAACGTGATATGTCAAGAAGATCACTATGAGATTTACTCTGGGCATTACAACAAAATACATAGACCGCCATCCAACTGCATCTATGACTAATAATCCACCCCCAGGGATATCAATCCGAACACCCCGAAAGTATTAAGTTGCGAACAACAGATAATTGCATTAAGCAAAGTGTGTAATGTAAACAAAGCATATGCCCTTGAGCATATGAATGTTGTTTTCTCCCTAGTAGCAACAGCACATCTACCACCTTAGAGGTTTCTGTCACTCCCCCAGGTGAAATAGAGACATGAACCCACTATCGAGCATAAATACCCCCTCTTGGAGTCACTAGCAACTACTCGGCCAAGATAGCTACTAACAACGGAGAGCATGCAAGATCATAAACAACATAGAGATAACAAAAGATATAATTCAGTACAGCAACTTAATCATAAACACCAATATTCATCGGATCCCAACAAACCAACATCATAGAATTACATAACGGTGATCTCAATCATGTAGGGCAGCTCATGAGATCTAAACATGAAGCACATGGTGGAGAAGACAACCATCTAGCTACTGCTATGGACCCATAGTCCAAGGTAGACTACTCACTCATCGCTCCGGAGGCAAGCATGGCGATGAAGAAGACCTCCGGTGGCGATTCCCCTCTCCGGCAGGGTGCCGGGAAGAGCTTCTGGACCCTCCCGATCTTCGGGTCGACGGCGGCGGCGGATCGCGATGTGTTCTGGAAATCTGATCGGGGCTCTTAGGTTTTTCTCGTCAGGGGGTATATATAGGCGAAGGGGCGATGTCAGAGGAGAGGCCACGGCCCCTCACATGGGCCCGGCGCGACCAGGGGGGTGGCCGCGCCGCCCCTGTGTGTGGGGGCCACGTGGCCCCCCTCCGTCAGGTCTTCGGATGTTTGGGAGCTTCCCCGTGAAATATGACTTCAGGAACTTGTTTCGTCCAATTCCGAGAATATTTCCTGTGTATCACTTCTGAAACACAAAAACATCAGAAAACAGGAAACTAGCACTGTGGCACTTGTTAATAGGTTAGTTCCTGAAAATGCATAAAAATGCCACTAAGTGTAACGAAACAATATACAAATGGTGTAAAAACAAGCATGGAGCATCAAAAATTATAGATACGTTTGAGACGTATCAAACATACCCAAGCTTAACTCCTGCTCGTCCTCGAGTAGGTAAGTGATAACAAAAGAATAATTTTTGAGGTGACATGCACCTACACAATCTTGATCATATATGTAAGCATTGGTGAGCTGGGATCAATAGAACTTAAAACATGGGCATGAAAGATATAATCATGACAATAAGAACTTTGCAACCATGTTGTAAACATGCAAATGAACACAAACAAAAGATCATGATAATGAAACAATGAAAGTCAAACGTGTGTTCAAATCATAAGGAAAAACATACAAAAGGTTTTCAGCTTGTCCTTCAAAGAGAGCAAAACATAAATGCATAGGACACCTCAAAGTTTAAGAGGGCGACTAGATACAAATAATTTAAGAACAAGTGAAACCAATCATCATGAGTCAATTAATGAACCTTGGGACAATGCATATCACACTAAGCATGACAACTATGCTCTCTTAATGGTGCATAAAGAAAGAAGGTGGTGACTCAACATAAAAGTAAAAGAAAGGCCCTTCGCAGAGGGAAGCTGTGATTGAGCATGTGCTAGAGCTTTTCATTTGTAAAACAGAGAGATAAAACTTGGGTTTTGAGAGGTGGTTGCTTTTGTCACGACTGGCAATGGGGTTCTTACTATCTTCCATACAAAAATGAAGCAAGTTTTTGAGAGAGAGATTGGCACTTTTGTGCTCTTTTTATAAAACTTGGCACTCCTCCCCACCTTTTTCCTTTCACATACCATGGCTAACCGATTCCATCGGGTGCCCACCAACATTCACATTCTTTGGAGGAGTGCCTTTTTTCTATTTTTTTTTCTTTTTGGAATAAGCAATATGGAAGATAGCAAATCCGACCACTACGTCCCCATGAGCTGAAAACAGTGTCACAAAACAAGAAGTATTTTGAAGCTTTTGAAAGGTTGCACATGAGCATTTACTTTGGAATGGCTTACAAATACCATGCATAGGAATTTATAGTGGACACAATGGAAAACTTTGGCTTTTAGGAGTTGGATGCACGAGTAGAGCTCATACTCAGTACAAGGCGAGGGCTAGCAAAAGACTGGGAGCGACCAACTAAGAGAGCAATAATGGCCATAATCATGCAAAGCGACAAAGTGACATTAAAAGAAGCATAAGATGGCATCAAAAGTCAAAAACTAAATGATCATGAAGGCTAATGGCGACTTTGTAAGAGTCTAACATGTGTGAGCATGCGCCAAGTCAACCCAAATAAAGCATCAAGGAGAAAACCAAAATAATGCTTCCATGCAATAAAAACAACGCATGATTTTTTCAAAGGCTCATTAAGCAATCTCAGTTATTTGAGACAAGTCATGCTACAGCAAAACCACTAAGCATACTATCAAAAAGACATCAAGCATGACATGAAAAAGCCTAAGCCACAGTCTACACAAGCTCCTTCTTGTACCACTATTTTGCACAACGCTTTTTCTCTTTTCCAACACCATTTGAAATTTTTATAAATACCTCTTTTGATGAAAACCAATAAAGATCAGAGGCAAAAATACACCTTGATGAAAAGATATGACAAGATCTGAACGCATATCAAGGCGAAAACGAAAACCAAAAGCAGTAGCAGAAAAAGTAGAATGCTCGATTTTGAATAAGAGTGAAAACTAGAGCATTCTTTGCAAATGAAAACGAGTACATCTCCTCCAAAGGAAATTTGTTGGGGTCCAACCATTTATTGCAGCAAACAAACAAACTAAGCAAACTAAGAAAACTAAAACAACTGACGATCCAAGAAAAACACATAGTGCATGAAGCAATAAAAATATAGTGTCTTGAAAGGTGACCTGATTTTTGCCGATGAAGAAGGGGTGCCTCGGGGGCATCCCCAAGCTTTGACGCTTGTACTTCTTGGATATTTCTTGGGGTGATGCATGGGCATCCCCAAGCTTGAGCTTTTGTCCATTCTTCAACTCATCTCATCATTCTCCAATCCCTACACTTGAAAACTTCCTTCATACAAAACTAAACACAATTCTATTAGCAACATTAGTGTAAGCATAAAATATATTCAACCTCCTTTAGCTTCAGGTTTAAACTCAAAACCACCACATATAAAGTATATACTACTGTAGCAACTTCCCAAAAAGTTCCATGATCAAAAAGAACTCAAAAGAAAGCGATAAAGTGGCAAAAACAAATATTGGCAGAAATCTGTCAAAACAGAACAGCTGACAAAGGACGAATTTTTGAGGGATTTTATGTTGCTCAAATCAAAAAGTGTTCAACTAAGAAAAGTTTGGACATAACCTGGGGCATATGCACAAGAAATAGCAGGTCCAAAAGATAAGCAGAGAATTTATACGAATTTTTACGGTGCAGCACCAAAAACAGTTTCAGGACAGCAATAACCCCAAATCTTTACCTCGCTCAAATTAGAGGCTTCTCTTGGCACAAAAACGAAATAAACAAGATAAGGAGCGGTCATTACAGTAGTAATGACTTCCAAGACTCAAATAAAAGAAAAAGTACTGAAAAGTAAACATTGGGTTATCTCCCAAGAGTGCTTTTCTTTAACGCCTTTGAGCTAGGCGCAGAAAATTGCGAATCAAGTAATATCAATAGAAGCATTGAGATCAACAGCAGAGGTCTTATCAATAAGGCATTGTATTTCATCCACATAAGTTTTAGAAGACCCTTTGTGATCATTCTTTGGCACACTACTTTCATCAAAAAGATTTTCAGGACAAATCCAGGCAAAATTATTTTCGAAAGCTTCGCACAATCCCAAAAGCTTGCAAGGTATAGGTATCTCGGCCCTGTCATCATTTGTACTAATAACCGTTATAGGTGAACCGAGTTTATTAAAACGTTTAAGAACTTTCCTAGCTTCAATAATGACATCCTTAAATTCTAAACGCAAAGTTTCCAAGATAAAAGCTTTCTTTTCGGGGTCCTCAATTTCATGAAGCTTAAGAAACATGTATTGTGTGAAAGGATTAAGACTAGCAAACCTAGTTTCCAACATGTGAATCAAATAAGAAGAAGCAACTTCAATACTAGGAGCTAGCTCAACCAAAGACTTTTCTTCAACTTCCTTATGCATACTAATGTGATTAAAGAACTCCTCAATGTTACTTTTGCCAATAATCGAACCACTACCTACAGAGAGGTCCTCCAGAACGAACTCAGGGAACGGCATGATAAACTAAAGTAAAGGAATAACAACTACCAAGGATTCTAATTTTTTTTTGGGTTTCTGATAAAAAGCAATGCAGGTAAAATAAATAAAGTAAAGCAAAACAATAACAAAGTAAAGAATGTGTGTGCGAAAACTCCCCTCGCAGAAGTCTTCTCTCCTCCCGGCAACGGCGCCAGAAAAAGAGCTGCTGCAGCTACTGGCGCTAAGTTGTCGCGGGAGGTTTTCTTCAATCTTTGGAAGTATTATTCTTTAGTCCCCGGCAACGGTGCCAGAAAAAGAGCTGCTACTCCAAGGTGATGGCGCCAGAAAAGAGCTGGTGGCGTGTAAATAATGTGGGAGCAGACGTCCTTGTGCGTGGTGATGACCAGCCCGTTGGGAACCCCAAGAGGAAGGTATGATGAGTGTAGCGGCTAGTTTTCCCTCAGTTAAGAAACCAAGGTTTAATGTCGATCTTGAAGAGGACAGACGGTGACGACTGAAGGTGATGCAACTGGCTTAATAACACTCCAACAAGGGCGCCGTTAACGATACTTGTTGACTCGTCTTCGGCCAGTGGCAACGCGGAACCTGCACACACACAAACAAATACTTTGCTCCCAACTTGCGATGAGGTTGTCAATCTCACCGGTTTGCTTGAAACAAAGGTTATGAGTGTATCGAGTGGAAAATAGTAGTAATATGCGAGTAAAGTAAACAGTGCAGGAAAAGTAAACAGGTGATAGCAATATGATTAAAATAGGACTGGGGTCCACAGTTCACTAGTGGTGTCTCTCCATAGATAAATAACATGCTGGGTAAACAAATTACAGTTGGGCAATTGATAGAATAAAGATAACGTGATATGTCAAGAAGATCACTATGAGATTTACTCTGGGCATTACAACAAAATACATAGACCGCCATCCAACTGCATCTATGACTAATAATCCACCCCCAGGGATATCAATCCGAACACCCCGAAAGTATTAAGTTACGAACAACAGATAATTGCATTAAGCAAAGTGTGTAATGTAAACAAAGCATATGCCCTTGAGCATATGAATGTTGTTTTCTCCCTAGTAGCAACAGCACATCTACCACCTTAGAGGTTTCTGTCACTCCCCCAGGTGAAATAGAGACATGAACCCACTATCGAGCATAAATACCCCCTCTTGGAGTCACTAGCAACTACTCGGCCAAGATAGCTACTAACAACGGAGAGCATGCAAGATCATAAACAACATAGAGATAACAAAAGATATAATTCAGTACAGCAACTTAATCATAAACACCAATATTCATCGGATCCCAACAAACCAACATCATAGAATTACATAACGGTGATCTCAATCATGTAGGGCAGCTCATGAGATCTAAACATGAAGCACATGGTGGAGAAGACAACCATCTAGCTACTGCTATGGACCCATAGTCCAAGGTAGACTACTCACTCATCGCTCCGGAGGCAAGCATGGCGATGAAGAAGACCTCCGGTGGCGATTCCCCTCTCCGGCAGGGTGCCGGGAAGAGCTTCTGGACCCTCCCGATCTTCAGGTCGACAGCGGCGGCGGATCGCGATGTGTTCTGGAAATCTGATCGGGGCTCTTAGGTTTTTCTCGTCAGGGGGTATATATAGGTGAAGGGGCGATGTCAGAGGAGGGGCCACGACCCCTCACGTGGGCCCGGCGCGGCCAGGGGGGTGGCCGCGCCGCCCCTGTGTGTGGGGGCCACGTGGCCCCCCTCCGTCAGGTCTTCGGATGTTTGGGAGCTTCCCCGTGAAATATGACTTTAGGAACTTGTTTCGTCCAATTCCGAGAATATTTCCTGTGTATCACTTCTGAAACACAAAAACAGCAGAAAACAGGAAACTGGCACTGTGGCACTTGTTAATAGGTTAGTTCCTGAAAATGCATAAAAATGCCACTAAGTGTAACGAAACAATATACAAATGGTGTAAAAACAAGCATGGAGCATCAAAAATTATAGATACGTTTGAGACGTATCAGAGCCCTCTCTGCCTCCCGGGGGTGGTGGTGGGGGCGGGAGCGGCTCGGGGGCGGACGACGCCATAAGGTAGGAGGGCAGGACGGCGTGGCGGTGGAGGGGCGGTGAGCTCTTCCAGTCTCGGGCGGAGGGGAAAGCTTTGGGTGAGTGACCGCCAGTCCGATGTGTCTCATTGGGTCAACAGTCAACACCATTCAAAAGCAACGGTCCATTCACAACCACCGCGGCTCCCTAGCCGTCACCAATAACGGTCTAAGGCCTCTGACCAGACGGCAACCCTCCCGTTCGAGCGTCTGCGAGGGGTTTCAAACTGGAGCGAGGGGAAAACTAAGGAAAAGTTAAGCGGCTGGGGAAAACTGAGTACAACTAACGACCCAGGGGCACGAAAATAGAAATCCCATTTATATATGACGCCTTATCTGGGACATAGCTTTGCACCAGCAGCAATGTGGAACCTGCACACAACACAACCAAAGTACTTTGCCCCAACTAGCAGTGAGATTGTTGATACGTCTCAAACATATCTATAATTTTGGATGCTCCATGCTTGTTTTTACACCATTTGCCTTGTGTTTCGTTACACTTCGTGGCGTTTTTATGCGACATCTGGAAC
The DNA here is from genome assembly GCA_007115705.1 of Dactylis glomerata. Lineage (NCBI taxonomy): Eukaryota > Viridiplantae > Streptophyta > Magnoliopsida > Poales > Poaceae > Dactylis > Dactylis glomerata. The sequence continues at coordinate 4,641,835 of QXEO01000538.1, read as the reverse complement.
TAACCTATTGACAAGATGCCACAGTGCCAGTTCCCTATTTTCTGCTGTTTTTGTGTTTCAGAAAAGCTACACAGGAAATATTCTCGGAATTGGACGAAACAAGTTCCAGAACTCCTATTTTTCCCGAACGAAGGACGAGGACCAAAAGAGAGCCAGAGGGGGGCCAGGGGCCAGCCTCACACCAGGGCGGCGTGGCCCAGCCCCTGGCCGCGCCCCCTATGTGGGAGGAGGCCCTGGCAGCCCCCTGACAATGCCCCTTCGCCTATATAAAGCCTCGGGATGGAAAACCCTAGGGGAGTTGGCGAAATTTCCAGAACAGTTCCGCAGCGCCGCCGTCGTCGAAGCCAAATTTCAGGGGACAGAAGTCTCTATTCCGACACCCTGCCGGGATGGGGAAGTGCCCTCGGAGCCATCTCCATCGGTCTCCATCGCCGTCTCCGCCGTCTCCATCGACCTCACTGCCATCTCCATCAACCTTGCTGTCTCCTATGATGAGGAGGGAGTAGTTCTTCCCCGGGGCTGAGGGCTCTACCGGTAGCTATGTGGTTCACCTCTCTCTCCCATGATGTGATCTTTATGTGATCGTGAGCTTTGTATCTAGTTGAATTGGTAGATGTTATTATTCAGATATTATGCTACTCCTATGCTTTATTATTATACTCTCCGGAGATACCTCGTATCATGGTGTAAAGGTGACTAGTGTGTGCATCATGTGTATCTTTTTGGTTAATGTCTCTATGAAATGTTGGTGTTTGTTGGAACCATCTAGTGCATTCACGGTGATAGTGTAGGACAATCTAGTTTGGGTACATACGGACTTTGAGGAGTGCTTCATAGCCCTACACATGATTGGTGTATGTTTTCCATTGGAGAATTATTTTGAGTTGCATATTGATGATAGTATCTATTGGTTCAATTATGTTATATTTATTGGGAGTGTGTCCACTAGTGAAAGTATGATCTCTAGGCCTTGTTTCCAAGCTTTGCACACCATTTACTTCCTATTTTGTTACATGTTTGCTTGCAGCGATACTTATTCTATATTACATTTACTACTCATAATTATCACTACTACTTGTATTTCACTATCTCTTCGCCGAACTAGTGCACTTATACATCTGACAAGTGTATTGGGTGTGTTGGGGACACAAGAGACTTTCTGTATCGTAATTGCAGGGTTGCTTGAGAGGGATAGCTTTGACCTCTTCCTCCCTGAGTTCGATAAACCTTGGGTGATCCACTTAAGGGAAACTTCCTGCTGCTCTACAAACCTCTGCACTTGGAGGCCCAACACTGTCTACAAGAACAGACGCATGCGTAGACATCAATTGTCAATCTCACCGGTTTGCTGTAAATAAAGGATTAAATGTATCCTGTGGTAAAAGATATTTGTTTGAGAGAAAGTAAATAATGCTTGTAGAAAGTAAATGGTAATAAGAATGTAAAAGAATGGACCGGGATCCACAGTTCACTAGAGGTGTCTCTCCATAAAGATAAATAACATGCTGGATAAACAAATTACAGTTGGGCAATTGACAGAATAAAGAATGCAAACAAATGTATGTACATGTCATGAGAATCACTATGATATTCACTTGGGCATTACAACATAATACATAGACCGTAATCCAACTGCATCAATGACTAATAATCCACCCGTCGGATATCATTCAAATAATCGTTGGGTATTAAGTTGCAAGCAACAGATTATCGCCTTAAGCAAAGCGTGTAATGTAAACAATACAAATGTCCTTGAACACAAGATTATTGTTTTCTCCCTAGTAGCAACAGCACATCTACAACCTTAGAAGTTATTATCACTCTCCCAGATTACTATAGGCATGAACCCACTATCGAGCATAAATACTCCCTCTTGGAGTCACTAGCATCTACTCGGCCAAGATATCTACTAGCAACGGAGAGCATGCAAGATCATAAACAACATAGAGATGATAAATCACAAATAAACTTGACATAGTACTCAATATTCATTGGATCCCAACAAACACAACATGTAGAATTACATAATGATAATCTTGATCATGATAGGCAGCTCACAAGATCTAAACATGAAGCACATGGAGGAGAAGACAACCATCTAGCTACTGCTATGGACCCGTAGTCCAAGGTAGAGTACTCACACATCACTCCGGAGGTAGGCATGGTGATGAAAAAGGCCTCCGGTGGTGATTCCCCTGATCGGTTTCGCAGCATAGAAAACAAAAATTTTCCTACGAAGACGAACAAGAACAGCCAAGATCTGATCTATGAGATGCAAAACAATGAGCAAAAGAGATTAGATCTACATACCCTTGTAGATTGCACAATGAAAACGTTCAGATGAACGTGGTCGACATAGTCATACTAGCGTCTCCTCCTCGCGATCCGATCCGATCCAAGCGCCACAACGGGCGGCGCCTCCGAGCGATGCACACATACAGCGCAACGACAAATCCTCCTCCTCGGTCCAGCAAGGTGTGGTGGAGTGGTAGATGGGATCAGCAGGACAACGGCGTGATGCTTATGGTGGAGAGTATTTGCGGACAGGACTTCGCCTACGCACGCGAGGTGGAAGAAGATTGGACAAAATATCTAGTCAAACTAGGGCAAAAAGGAGCTACATATGAGACAACAGGTGGCGGCCGGCGGTCGATCAAAAATCACCCGATGTGCCCTGATCAGGTCTTCTTTTATAGGCGGCCGTATAGACCCTTGGAGAAAGGGCTAGGTCAAAAACTAGCTACACGCTGCACGCCAGACAAAGATCCGATCGAGGTCGAGCTGTTTTGCGCGCCGCGCACGTCACGCTGCGCCGCGAGATACGATCGATCACATCGATCATACACAGCCTTGATGGCTTCGGGAGCCAAAAGCAGAACATGCTGCCTCGTGCACGCAAGGCTTGGTCGTGCACATGCGTGCACGCTAACGTGTGTGTGGCCGATCGAGCCAAGCAACGCAGCGGCAAAGGCCCATGGCGTGTGTGCGTCTTTGCCTTTTCCTTTTTTTTTTCCTTTTTGCCTTTTCTTATTTGCCTTCTTATTAGTAGTTTATCTAAATAAACTACAAAATTAGCCCATTTAGCAAAACTACTAATGGACTACTTTTAGCCCTTATCTATTTCTAGTAAATAAACATATGTATTAATATTTTATTTATTAATTCAATTAATTAATAAATTATTAATCATCTTCCCGGAACAATTCCGTAATTCTCTGAAACAATTTCCATAAATCCCAAAACTACCCTAGCGTCGATGAGCGTTAAGTGTGTGACCCTACGGGTTCGAGAATGCGTGGACATGATCACTATCAATAATCAATAGCAGGATCTAGAAATCCATATTGACTCCCACATATTCAACGAAGATCATTATCGGTGAACCACGATGTCAGGATTCATTAATCCCATATACAAATTCCTTTGTCTCGCGATATTTTACTCGCCCGAGATTCGATCGTCGGTATCGCCATACCTAGTTCAATCTCGTTCACAGCAAGTACTCTTTACTCGTTCTACAATCCAATATCACCCTGTGATTAAACTCATTAATCACGTATTTGTAAACGGTGTATGATATTGATTACCGAGTGGGCCCAGAGTATATCTCTCCAACATGGGAGGGACAAATCCTAACTCGATACATGCAACCCAACAAGTACTTTCCGATTACCTGAGAGACATCTTTATGATCACCCTCTCATAGGATGATGTTTGATGACCCCAAAGCTCTTTTCCGGTACTAGGGAGTGGCATTATCTCATGGTCTAAGAAATAGGATACTGACATAGGAAAAGCTACTCATTTGTAAATACAATAATACGATTTAATTGTTGTGCTTAATTTGGGTCTGTCCATCACGTCATTCTCCTAATGACATGACCTCATTATTAATTGGCAACTCATATCTATGGTTAGGAAACCTTAACCATCATTAATCAATGAGCTAGACTAGTAGAGGCATACTAGGGACACGGTGTTGTTCATAAACCACACAAGTATTAATGTTTCCGCTTAATACAATTCTAGCATGGAATATAAACATTATCATGAACAAGAAATATGATAATAACAATATTATTATCGCCTCTAGGGCATATTTCCTTCATCCCCTCTCCAGCAGGGTGCCGGGAAGAGCTTCTGGTCCCTCTCGATCTCGCGTCAGCGACGGCGGCGGCTCGCAGTATGTTGTCAGGAAAAGAGTTCGGGCCCTTGGGGTTTTCTCATCGAGGAGAATATATAGGCGGAAGGGCGATGTCAGGGGGTGGACCAGGGGCCCACACCACCTGGTGGCGCGGCCAGGGGGTGGCCCGCGCCACCCTATGGCGTGGCTGCCCTCTGGCTCCCCTCCGTCTCTGCTTTGGACTTCGTCTCGTGTCAGAAAAAATAGGAACTTCGGCTTTTGTTTCGTCCAATTCCAAGAATATTTCCTGTGTAACTTTTCTAAAACACAAAAATAGCAGAAAACAGGGAACTGGCACTGTGGCATCTCATTAATAGGTTAGTTCCAGAAAATGCATAAAAACGCCATAAAGTGTAACAAAACACAAAGAAAATGGTGCATAAACAAGCATGGAGCATCAAAAATTATAGATACGTTTGAGACGTATCAGACGGCGAGCGCACACAGTGGGTTTCCAGATACTTGCTGGCACGTGGTTGACGTGGGAGAATGTAATTGATATAGGAGCTTCTTATTCTTCAAGTCCTTGTCAACAGCACCAGAAGATTCCTTGTGCGTGGTGAATGACCAGCCCGTTGGGAACCCCAAGAAGAAGGTGTGATGAGTATAGCAGCTAGTTTTCCCTCAGTTAAGAAACCAAGGTTTTATCGATCAGGAGAAGAGCAGACAATTACGACTGAAGGTGATGCTTGCTAGTTTGCGACAGCTTCGGATAATTTATATATGGCGCCTCGTCCAAGCTTTGCTTGCTAGCTGCAACGCGGAACCTGCACACAACACAACCAAGTACTTTGCTCCCAACTTACGACGAGGTTGTCAATCTCACCGGTTTGCTTGAAAAAAAGGTTATGAGCGTATCGAGTGGAAAATGATAATAGTATGCGAGTAAAGTAAATAGTGCGAGTAAAGTAAACAGGTGATAGCAATATGATGGAAATAGGACCGGGGTCCACAGTTCACTAGTGGTGTCTCTCCATAAGATAAATAACACATGCTGGGTAAACAAATTACAGTTGGGCAATTGATAGAATAAAGATAAACGTGATATGTCAAGAAGATCACTATGAGATTTACTCTGGGTATTACAACAAAATACATAGACCGCCATCCAACTGCATCTATGACTAATAATCCACTCACGGGGATATCGTCTGAACACCCCATGAGTATTAAGTTGCGAACAACAGATAATTGCATTAAGCAAAGTGTGTAATGTAAACAAAGCATATGCCCTTGAGCTTATGAATGTTGTTTTCTCCCTAGTAGCAACAGCACATCTACAACCTTAGAGGTTTCTGTCACTCCCCCAGGTTAAATAGAGGCATGAACCCACTATCGAGCATAAATACCCCCTCTTGGAGTCACTAGCAACTACTCGGCCAAGATAGCTACTAACAACGGAGAGCATGCAAGATCATAAACAACATAGAGATAACGAAAGATATATTTCAGTATAGCAACTCAATCATAACACCAATATTCATCGAATCCCAACAAACCAAACATGTAGAATTACATAACGGTGATCTCAATCATGTAGGGCAGCTCATGAGATCTAAACATGAAGCACATGGTGGAGAAGACAACCATCTAGCTACTGCTATGGACCCATAGTCCAAGGTAGACTACTCACTCATCGCTCCGGAGGCAAGCATGGCGATGAAGAAGACCTCCGGTGGCGATTCCCCTCTCCGGCAGGGTGCCGGGAAGAGCTTCTGGACCGTCCCGATCTTCGGGTCGACGGCGGCGGTGGATCGTGATGTGTTCTGGAAAATTGATCGGGTACTTAGGTTTTTCCCATCGGGGGGCCTTTATAGGCGAAGGGGCAATGTCAGAGGTGGAGCCAGGTGGCCTCACACCAGGGCGGCGCGGCCCAGGCCCTGGCCGCGCCATCCTAGTGTGTGGGGCCCCTGTGGCTCCCCTCCTACTCCTCTTTGGATCCCTGGAAGCTCCCGGACAAAATAAGACTTCAGGAACTTGTTTCGTCCAATTCCGAGAATATTTCCTGTGTATCACTTCTGAAACACAAAAACAGCAGAAAACAGGGAACTGGCACTGTGGCAACTTATTAATAGGTTAGTTCTGGAAAATGCATAAAAGTGCCACGAAGTGTAATGAAACATTAGGCAAATGGTGTAAAAACAAGCATGGAGCATCAAAAATTATAGATACGTTGGAGACGTATCAAGCATCCCCAAGCTTAACTCCTGCTCGTCCTCGAGTAGGTAAGTGATAACAAAAGAATAATTATTGAGGTGACATGCACCTACACAATCTTGATCATATATGTAAGCATTTGTGAGCTGGGATCATAAGAACTTAAAATATGGGCATGAAAATATAATCTTGACAATAGAAACTTAGCAACCATGTTGTAAACATGCAAATGAACACAAACAAAAGATCATAAAAATGAAACAATGAAAGTCAAACGTGTGTTCAAATCATAATGAAAAACATACAAATGGTTTTCAGCTTGTCCTTCAAAGAGAGCAAAACATAAATGCATAGGACACCTTCAAGTTTAAGAGGGCGACTAGATACAAATAATTTGAGAACAAGTGAAACCAACAATATGAATCAATCAATAAAAACTTTGGGACAATGCACATTATACTAAGAATGACAACTATGCTCTCTTATGGTGCATAAAGATAGAAGGTGGTGACTCAACATAAAATTAAAAGAAAGGCCATTCACAGAGGGAAGCAGTGATTGCAAGTTTTATAACCTTCAAAAATTATGGTACTTACCGGCTTTGAGCTCTCATTGCCCCCATCATAAGCATCTTGAATGGTTAAAGTTAATGCGAGAACAATTATGATGCATATGCTTGACAAATCATAAGTTGAAAACCTCGTGTCCCGTGAATACGAGTACCCAAACCTCATGCTACTTTACTTAGAGTCCCAAGCAAGGCTCTTGTCATTGTAAATATATGCATATCATTGAGAACCGCCAATGGGGTACCTCCGTGCCCGATGACATGGAACAAGCCCACATCAAAATGACAGGACAAGCAGACAATGAACACCTCGACATCTCTTTTATTTGCCATTTGTTTAGCTTTTTATTGTGAGATGCGTCGTCAAATGTTCACCATGGGTATGCTGCAAATTTCCACCATGAATTATGCATGGCTTAGATTAGCGGCCCGGCGTTTCCCTAACACATATAGAAACTCCATGATCCCCACAAGATTCCCAATTCATTTCACACCGCGGGCATCCATAAACAAAAGATCACGATATCAACTCAAATAAGAAGTGCAATGTTGAAAGCTTGCCCATGACTGCATGGCTGGGCTAGTCTCCAACTTACAACTTGCAAGCATAACAACTCAACATAAGAGACCATAATGTCAAATTTTTAAGAACAGGAAAAGGTAAAGTGTGCCTTCCGGTTCGTGAGAGCTTTACTGACCGAATTTTGCATAACGCTGGTAAGAGTTTAATTTGAAGAGAAGATAAAAGCAAGTCAAATTTACTTGGAATAGAAAATTGCTAGTAGGTATGTATGGTGGACACTTTGGAATAACTTGGTTTTTAGGAGTTGCATGCACGAGTAGAGCTCATACTCAGTACAAGGCGAGGGCTAGCAAAAGACTGGGAGCGACCAACTAAGAGAGCAATAATGGCCATAATCATGCAAAGCGACAAAGCGACATTAAAAGAAGCATAAGATGGCATAAAAAGTCAAAAACTAAATGATCATAGAGGCTATTGGCGACTTTGTAAGAGTCTAACATGTGTGAGCATGTGCCAAGTCAACCCAAATAAAGCATCAAGGAGAAAACCAAAATAATGCTTCTAAATAATTAAAACAACGCATGATTTTTTCAAAGGCTCATTAAGCAATCTCAGTTATTTGAGACAAGTCATGCTACAGCAAAACCACTAAGCATACTATCAAAAAGACATCAAGCATGACATGAAAAAGCCTAAGCCACAGTCTACACAAGCTCCTTCTTGTACCACTATTTTGCATAAAGCTTTTCTCTTTTCCAACACCATTTGAAAATTTTAAAGACACCTCTTTTGATGAAAACCAATAAAGATCAGAGGCAAAAAATACACCTTGATGAAGAAATATGACAAGGTCTGAATGCAAATCAAGGCGAAAACGAAAACCAAAAGAAGTAGCAGAAAAAGAAGAACACTCGATGAAACTGTAAGAGTGAAAAACGGAGTGTTCTTGGCAAATGAAAACGAGTACATCTCCTCCAAAGGAAATTTGTTGGGGTCCAACCATTTATTGCAGCAAACAAAACTAAACTAACTAAGAAAACTAAAACAACTGACGCTCCAAGAAAAACACATAGTGCATGAAGCAATAAAAATATAGTGTTTTGAAAGGTGACCTGATTTTTGCCGATGAAGAAGGGGTGCCTCGGGGGCATCCCCAAGCTTTGACGCTTCTACTTCTTGGATATTTCTTGGGGAGATGCATGGGCATCCCCAAGCTTGAGCTTTTGTCCATTCTTCAACTCATCTCATCATTCTCCAATCCCTACACTTGAAAACTTCCTTCATACAAAACTAAACACAATTCTGTTAGCAACATTAGTGTAGCATAACATATAATCAACCTCTTTTTGCATAAGGTTTCAATCCAAAACCACCACATATATAGCATATACTACTGTAGCAACTTCCCCAAAAGTTCCGTGATCAAAAGAACTCAAAAGAAAGTGATAAAGTGGCAAACACAAATATTGGTAGAAATCTGTCAAAACAAAATAGCTGACAAAGGTCGAATTTTTGAGGGGTTTTATGTTGCTCAAATCAAAAAGTGTTCAACTAACGAAAGTTTGGATATAACCTGGGGCATATGCACAAGAAATCGCAGGTCCAAAAGATATACAGAGAAGTTATACGAATTTTTACGGTGCAGCACCAAAAACAGTTTCAGGACAGCAACATCCCCAAATCTTTACCTCACTCGAATTAGAGGCTTCTCTTGGCACAAAAACAAAATAAACAAGATAAGGAGCAGTCATTACAGTAGTAATGACTTCCAAGACTCAAATAAAAGAAAAAGGTACTGAAAATAAAACATTGGGTTATCTCCCAAGAGTGCTTTTCTTTAACGCCTTTGAGCTAGGCGCAGAAAATTGCGAATCAAGTAACATCAAGTGATGAAGCATCAAGCTCATAATTTGCTCTAAGAATAGAATCAAAAAGTAATTTCTTTCTTTTCCTAGGGAAGTGTTCCATACCTTTCTTTAGTGGGAATTGATATTTAATAGTGCCTTCTCTCGTATCAATGATGGCACCTACAGTTCGAAGAAAGGGTCTTCCCAAAATAATAGGACATGAAGCATGGCATTCAACGTCCATAACAAGAAAATCAACAGGACAAAGGTTATTGTTAACCACAATAAGAACATCATTAATCCTTCCCAAAGGTTTGTTCTTAGCAACATCAGCAATAGGAACATCATAATAACATTTTTCAAGTGGTGGTAAATCAAGCATGTCATAAATCTTTCTAGGCATGATAGAAATACTAGCACCTAGATCACATAAAGCATGGCAATCAAAACCATTAACATGCATATCAATGATGGGTTCCCAACCATCTTCTAACTTCTTGGGAACAGAAGCTTTTTGCTGCAACTTTTCATCCCTAATTTTCATGAGAGCATTGGTAATATGGTTAGTAAAAGCAATATTTAAAGAACTAGCATTGGGAGTCAAAGCAAACTTTTGCAAGAACAAAATAACTTCAGATATATTGCAGCCATCAACATCAAAATCATTAAAATAAATAGAGCTATCATCTCCCACACTCTGAAAAATTTCAGCACTCTTTTGAGAAAAAGTTTTGGCAGTTTTAGGCTTCTTAACACAAGGAGTGGGAGTTTTCTCTACACCAATCAAAGTAAGAGGATTGCTAGAATTAGGAACAACATAATTAGAGGTAGTAATGGTACATACCTTCATCTCTCTAGCCATCTCATCTTCTCTTTCCCACCTGGCATGCAATTCCGCTAACAATCTAACATTTTCATGAATTCCAACTTGAATAGCATTAGCAGTAGCAAAAACATTGTTCTCTTTCACATCATTAGGCAACACTTTTAATTTCAGAAGTTCAACATCATGAGCAAGGCTATCAACTTTAGAAGCAAGAATATCAATTTTTCCTAACTTTTCCTCAACAGACTTGTTAAAAGCATTTTGCTTACCGATGAAGTCCTTGAGCATTACCTCAAGCTCGGAGGGCGCGGCCCTAGTGTTGTTGTAGGAATTACCATAAGAATTACCATAACCATTACCATTGGTAGAAGGATACGGCCTATAATTGTTACTAGCAAAATTGTTCCTATAAGCATTGTTGTTAAAATTATTGTTTCTAATGAAATTCACATCAACATGCTCTTCTTGAGCAACCAAAGAGGCTAAAGGAACATTATTAGGATCAACATGAGTCCTATCATTAGCAAGCATAGCCATAATGGTATCAATCTTATCATTCAAGGAAGAGGTTTTCTCAACAGAATTTACCTTCTTACCTTGTGGAGCTCTCTCGATGTGCCATTCGGAATAATTTACCATCATGTTGTCGAGTAGCTTTGTTGCGGCACCCAAGGTAAGGGACATAAAAGTGCCTCTAGTAGCTGAATTAAGTAGGTTCCTCGAAGAAAAATTTAGTCCTGCATAAAAAGTTTGGACAATCATCCAAGTAGTCAGTCCATGAGTGGGGCAATTCTTTATCATAGATTTCATTCTTTCCCAAGCTTGAGCAACATGTTCATTATCAAACTGAGTAAACTTCATAATATTGCTATGCAGAGATATATCTTAGCAGGAGGATAGTATCTACCAATAAAAGCATCCTTACACTTAGCCCATGAATCAATACTATTCTTAGTCAAAGACAGCAACCAATCTTTAGCTTTTCCTTTCAAAGAAAAAGGAAACAACTTGAGCTTAATAATATCACTTTCTACATCCTTATATTTCTGCATCTCACATAGCTCAACAAAATTGATGAGATGAGCTGCAGCATCTTCAGTACTAGCACCAGAAAATTGCTCTTTCATAACAAGGTTCAACAAAGCAGGCTTAATCTCATAAAAATTTGCAGCAGGAGCAGGTGGTGCAATAGGAGTGCAGATAAAATCACTATTGTTCGTGCTAGTAAAGTCACACAACTTGGTGTTTTCAGGAGTAGCCATTTCAGCAAAACTAAAAGTAGACAAGTAAAAACAACTACCAAGGATTCTAATTTTTTTGGGTTTTTGATATAAAATGATGCAGGCAAAATAAATAAAGTAAAGCAAAACTATAAAACAAAGTAAAGGATGTGTGTGCGAAAAACTCCCCTTGCAGAGGTCTTCCACTCTTCCCCGGCAACGGCGCCAGAAAATTAGCTGCTGGCGCGTGGTTGACGTGGGAGAATGTAATTGATGTAGGAGCTTCTTATTCTTCAAGTCCTTGTCAACAGCACCAGAAGATTCCTTATGCGTGGTGAATGACCAGCCCGTTGGGAACCCCAAGAGGAAGGTGTGATGAGTATAGCAGCTAGTTTTCCCTCAGTTAAGAAACCAAGGTTTTGTCGATCAGGAGAATAGCAGACAATTACGACTGAAGGTGATGCTTGCTAGTTTGCGACAGCTTCAGACAATTTATATATGGTGCCTCGTCCAAGCTTTGCTTGCTAGCTGCAACGCGGAACCTGCACACAACACAACCAAGTACTTTGCTCCCAACTTACGATGAGTTGTCAATCTCACCGGTTTGCTTGAAACAAAGGTTATAAGCGTATCGAGTGGAAAATGATAATAGTATGCGAGTAAAGTAAACAGTGCGAGTAAAGTAAACAGGTGATAGCAATATGATGGAAATAGGACCGGGGTCCACAGTTCACTAGTGGTGTCTCTCCATAAGATAAATAACACATGCTGGGTAAACAAATTACAGTTGGGCAATTGATAGAATAAAGATAAACGTGATATGTCAAGAAGATCACTATGAGATTTACTCTGGGCATTACAACAAAATACATAGACCGCCATCCAACTGCATCTATGACTAATAATCCACTTGTGGCGAATCAATCCGAGAACTCCACAAGTATTAAGTTGCAAACAACAGATAATTGCATTAAGCAAAGTGTGTAATGTAAATAAAGCATATGCCCTTGAGCATATGAATGTTGTTTTCTCCCTAGTAGCAACATCACATCTACAACCTTAGAGGTTTCTGTCACTCCCCCAGGTTAAGTAGAGACATGAACCCACTATCGAGCATAAATACCCCCTCTTGGAGTCACTAGCAACTACTCGGCCAAGATAGCTACTAACAACGGAGAGCATGCAAGATCATAAACAACATAGAAATAACATAAGATAATATTCAGTACAGCAACTCAATCATAAACACCAATATTCATCGGATCCCAACAAACCAAACATGTAGAATTACATAACGGTGATCTCAATCATGTAGGGCAGCTCATGAGATCTAAACATGAAGCATATGGTGGAGAAGACAACCATCTAGCTACTGCTATGGACCCATAGTCCAAGGTAGACTACTCACTCATCGCTCCGGAGGCAAGCATGGCGATGAAGAAGACCTCCGGTGGCGATTCCCCTCTCCGGCAGGGTGCCGAGAAGAGCTTCTGGACCCTCCCGATCTTCGGGTCGATGGCGGCGGCGGATCGCGATGTGTTCTGGAAATCTGATCGGGTACTTAGGTTTATTCCGTCGGGGGGTCTTTATAGGCGAAGGGGCGATGTCAGAGGAGGGCCCAGGTGCCCTCACACCATGGTGGTGCGGGCCAGGGGCTGGCCGCACCACCTATGCGTGTGGGGCCCTGGTGGCTCCCCTCCTACTCTCCTTTGGATCTCTGGAAGCTTCCGGGTAAAATAAGACTTCAGGAACTTGTTTCATCCAATTCCGAGAATATTTCCCGTGTATCACTTCTGAAGCACAAAAACAGCAGAAAACAGGGAACTGGCACTGTGGCAACTTGTTAGTAGGTTAGTTCCGGAAAATGCATAAAAGTGCCACGAAGTGTAACGAAACAATAGGCAAATGGTGTAAAAACAAGCATCGAGCATAAAAAATTATAAATACGTTGGAGACGTATCAAGCATCCCCAAGCTTAACTCCTGCTCGTCCTCGAGTAGGTAAGTGATAATAAAAGAATAAATTTTGAGGTCACATGCACCTACACAATCTTGATCATATATGTAAGCATTTGTGAGCTGGGATCATAAGAACTTAAAACATGGGCATGAAGATATAATCTTGACAATAAGAACTTAGCAACCATGTTATAAACATGCAAATGAACACAAACAAAATATCATGAAAATGAAACAATGAAAGTCACACGTGTGTTCAAATCATAAGGAAAAACATACAAATGGTTTTCAGCTTGTCCTTCAAAGAGATCAAAACATAAATGCATAGGACACCTTCAAGTTTAAGAGGGCGACTAGATACAAATAATTTAAGAACAAGTGAAACCAACAATATGAATCAATCAATGAAAACTTTGGGACAATGCACATTATACTAAGAATGACAACTATGCTCTCTTAGACGGTGCATAAAGAAAGAAGGTGGTGACTCAACATAAAAGTAGAAGAAAGGCCCTTTGCAGAGGGAAGCAGTGATTGCAAGTTTTATAACCTTCAAAAATTATGGTACTTACCGGCTTTGAGCACTCATTGCCCCCATCATAAGCATCTTGAATGGTTAAAGTTAATGCGAGAACAATTATGATGCATATGCTTGACAAATCATAAGTTGAAAACCTCGTGTCCCGTGAATACGAGTACCCAAATCTCATGCTACTTTACTTAGAGTCCCAAGCAAGGCTCTTGTCATTGTAAATATATGCATATCATTGAGAACCACCAATGGGGTACCTCCGTGCCCGATGACATGGAACAAGCCCACACCAAAATGACAGGACAAGCAGACAATGAACACCTCGACATCTCTTTTATTTGCCTTTTGTTTAGCTTTTTATTGTGAGATGCGTCGTCGAATGTTCACCATGGGTATGCTGCAAATTTCCACCATGAATTATGCATGGCTTAGATTGGCGGCCCGGCGTTTCCCTAACACATATAAAAACTCCATGATCCCCACAAGATTCCCAATTCATTTCACACCACGGGCATCCATAAACAAAAGATCACGATATCAACTCAAATAAGAAGTGCAATGTTGAAAGCTTGCCCATGACTGCATGGCTGGGCTAGAATCCAACTTACAACTTGCAAGCATAACAACTCAACATAAGAGACCACAATGTCAAATTTTTAGAACAGGAAAAAGTAAAGTGTGCCTTCCGGTTCGTGAGAGCTTAACTGACCGAATTTCGCATAACACTGGTAAGAGTTTAATTTGAAGAGAAAATAAAAGCAAGTCAAATTTACTTGGAATAGCGAATTGCTAGTAGGTATGTATGGTGGACACTTTGGAAAACTTTGGCTTTTAGGAGTTGGATGCACGAGTAGAGCTCATACTCAGTACAAGGCGAGGGCTAGCAAAAGACTGGGAGCGACCAACTAAGAGAGCAATAATGGCAAAAATCATGCAAAGCAACAAAGCGACATTAAAAGAAGCATAAGATGGCATCAAAAGTCAAAAACTAAATGATCATGAAGGCTATTGGCGACTTTGTAAGAGTCTAACATGTGTGAGCATGCGCCAAGTCTACCCAAATAAAGCATCAAGGAGAAAACCAAAATAATGCTTCCATACAATAAAAACAACGCATGATTTTTTTTCAAAGGCTCATTAAGCAATCTCAGTTATTTGAGACAAGTTATGCTATAGCAAAACCACTAAGCATACTATCAAAAAGACATCAAGCATGACATGAAAAAGCCTAAGCCGCAGTCTACACAAGCTCCTTCTTGTACAACTATTTTGCACAAAGCTTTTTCTCTTTTCCAACACCATTTGAAATTTTTATAAACACCTCTTTTGATGAAAACCAATAAAGATCAGAGGCAAAAATACACCTTGATGAAAAGATATGACAAGGTCTGAACGCAAATCAAGGTGAAAATGAAAACCAAAAGTAGTAGCAGAAAAAGAAGAACACTCGATGAACGATAAGAGTGAAAACTAGAGTGTTCTTTTGCAAATGAAAACGAGTACATCTCCTCCAAAGGAAATTTGTTGGGGTCCAACCATTTATTGCAGCAAACAAAACTAACCAACTAAGAAAACTAAAACAACTGACGCTCCAAGAAAAACACATAGTGCATGAAGCAATAAAAATATAGTGTTTTGAAAGGTGACCTGATTTTTGCCGATGAAGAAGGGGTGCCTCGGGGGCATCCCCAAGCTTTGACGCTTGTACTTCTTGGATATTTCTTGGGGTGATGCATGGGCATCCCCAAGCTTGAGCTTTTGTCCATTCTTCAACTCATCTCATCTTCTTCAATCCCTACACTTGAAAACTTCCTTCATACAAAACTAAACACAAATCTATTAGCAACATTAGTGTAGGCATAACATATAATCAACCTCTTTTTTGCTTCAGGTGTCAACTCAAAACAACCACATATAAAGTAAATACTACTGTAGCAACTTCCACAAGAGTTCCGTGATCAAAAGAACTCGCAAAGAAAGCGATAAAGTGGCAAAAACAAATATTGGGAGAAATCTGTCAAAACTGAACAGCTGAGAAAGGTCGAATTTTTGAGGGGTTTTATGTTGCTCAAATCAAAAAGTGTTCAACTAACTAAAGTTTGGATATAACCTGGGGCATATGCACAAGAAATCGCAGGTCCAAAAGATAAACAGAGAATTTATACGAATTTCTACGGTGAAGCACAGAAAACAGTTTCAGGACAGCAATATCCCCAAATCTATACCTCGCTTGAATTAGAGGCTTCTCTTGGCACAAAAACGAAATAAAAAGGATAAGGAGCGGTCATTACAGTAGTAATGACTTCCAAGACTCAAATAAAAGAAAAAGTACTGAAAAGAAAACATTGGGTTATCTCCCAAGAGTGCTTTTCTTTAACGCCTTTGAGCTAGGCGTAGAAAATTGCGAATCAAGTAATATCAAGTGATGAAGTATCAAGCTCATAATTTGCTCTAAGAATAGAGTCAAAAAGTAATTTCTTTATTTTCCTAGGGAAGTGTTCCATACCTTTCTTTAGTAATTGATATTTGATAGTGCCTTCCCTCATATCAATGATGGCAGCTACAGTTCGAAGAGAGGGCCTTCGCAAAATAATAGGACATGAAGCATGGCATTCAACGTCCATAATAAGAAAATCAACGGAAACAAGGTTATTGTTAATCACAATAAGAACATCATTAATCCTTCCCAAAGGTTTCTTCTTAGCAACATCAGCAATAGGAACATCAAAATAATATTTTTCAAGCGGCGGTAAATCAAGCATATCATAAATCTTTCTAGGCATGATAGAAATACTAGCACCTAGATCACATAAAGCATGGCAATTAAAACCATTAACATTCATATCAATGATGGGTTCCCAACCATCTTCTAACTTCTTGGGAACGGAAGCTTTTTGCTTCAACTTTTCATCCCTAATTTTCATGAGAGCATTGGTGATATGCTTAGTAAAAGCAATATTTAAAGAACTAGCATTGGGAGTCAAAGCAAGATTTTGCAAGAACAAAATAACTTCAGATATATTGCAGCCATCAACATCAAAATCATTAAAAGAAGTAGAGCTATCATCCCCCACACTCCGAAAAATTTCAGCACTCTTTTGAGAAAAAGTTTTGGCAATTTTAGGCTTTTTAACACAAGGAGTGGGAGTTTTCTCTATACCAATCAAAGTAGGAGGATCGCTAGCATTAGGAGCAACATCATTAGAGGTAGTAATGGTACATACCTTTATCTCTCTAGCCATCTCATCTTCTCTCTCCCACCTGGCATGCAATTCCGCTAACAATCTAATATTTCATCAAGGGATTTCTATTTTCGTGCCCCTGGGTCGTTAGTTGTACTCAGTTTTCCCCAGCCACTCAACTTTTCCTCAGTTTTTCCCTCGCTCTAGTTTAAAACCCCTCGCAGACGCTCAGACGGGAGGGTTGCCGTTTAGTTGACCGTTCCGTGCTGACGTGTGGGGCCGCATCGTGTGGGGCCGCGTCGCGTGGGGCTGGTAGAACGGGACCGCGTGGGACAGGACGAGACCGCGTTTGGTTGTACGTGAGAGCTCGGTTTTGTCTCTCTCGGCCCAAATTGGCATTTTTCAGAGCGCCTTTTTCCCCTCTCTCTCTGTAACAGTTCTCTCTCTTTTCACCAAATTAGTATCAAATCTAGAGAAGCTTCTATTTCTATCTTTCTTCAATGATTGTTACCTTTTGGCCCTCGTTTTTTGCCCAATATGGTAACAAATCTAGTAGCAAATCTAGAAGCAAGTATAGGATAAATTCACAGCAGCATAATAAATCTTGAAAACTAAGTATAATACATAAACTGCATACAGCAGCCAAAAGCAGCCAATAACGATGTTAATGTTCACGACAAACGAAGCTGAAAATAATACAAGACGCAATGTATGCCCAACATGAAGATTAGGATACCCCAGGATGAATGAATCTATTCTTCATTCATCATATATATCTTCGTCGCTCCCTATTCTGGTCTGAAAGAAATATTCATTGAACTCCTTCCGTCTGCAGTGTGCAGCCAATACATCCTCTAAACGGTATGGCCTTTGTTCATCTTTCAGACCGCACCTTCCTAATCTATCCACACGTAGTGGCCAATCATCTCAGGCATTCATATCATCAAAGTACTCTCTGATATAACCCATATCCGCATAGTAGATGCAGCCAGGTCGAAGTGTCAGGTGCACTCTGGTGTCGACGGAGATACACCGGACATGATGGACAAAGAAGGCATGACTACCAATGTTATTGACGGCATGGAGAGAGCGGCTCTTAGTGTCCACACGGTACACCAATGTTTGACCTTCATCCAAACGACCGCCCAACAACACAAGCAGCAGATCACCATCCGACTCCACAAGGTAGAACTTGTCATTTCCAAGTTCTGGAAATGAAAAAAGTGTCTCCATGTTGACATTGCTCGCGCCCTGCTCCAACTGGACATTGTTGGTGCACACTAATGTTCCGAACTCCAAATTGTGGTAATGACAAGGTAGAGCTAGTGCATAGAATTCACCATTGAACGTGGTAATGCAACGCATAGAATGGTGCTCGATCGTAAATCTTCCTTCTCCCCAATCTTCATCTATACCCTTAGTTGGAGTGCTCTCATCGACCCAAGCAATTTCCGCCGGGTAATATATGGAAACGAAGAGCATAGCCGGGGACTTCATTACAGCGATTGACTGCACAATCATAGATGGCATCTGCGCCTCAAACGTAGCGTTCAATGTCTTTGTGAGTGGGTTCAGAAGCCGCATCTTGTGCGGCTGGTTCCTCTGGCCAAGCACGATGATGCCACGGTAAAAGCCGACGAAGTAGTATCTAAAAGGGAGTTGATGAAGATAACATTCAGCACTAAGATGTTTACGATTGAAAATAAAAATAGATTAACTCTATAGATATGGAGGAATTTGAACCTTGCATGAACTTCCGTTAGATCGATGGTGACGTAGCGGGATGTGCGAAGGTTGAGGAAGGAGAACTCAGCGGCGCGTGGAAGGGCGTGTTCTACCATGATCCATTCATGCAGGTGCATGTCGGGCTCAGGTAGATCTGAGCGCCAATTTGTACAAACTTGCCTCAAAGCAGCGTAGGTGTCCACGTACTCCTCGTTCGCCAGTAAGCAGGTGCCGATCTTGTGAAGTGGTCCGTCAGCCCTGAGAGAGGCCCAGTTCACGGAGGCACCGCGTCTGGATGCGCCGCCCTCGGAGGCAACGGGCTCGGCAGCAACGGGCTCGGATGCGACGGGCTCGAATGCGACGGGCTTGGAGGCGATGGGCTCGGGGGCGTAGGCCGCCGGCGCATTCTTCTTCTCCATCGCCGGCAGGGGAGCGCGCGTAGGGCGGCTGGGGTTTTTTGAAGAAGGTGATGGGACGTGAGAGGCGTGGTTGCGTGTGTGTCAGAGGGAGGGAGAGAGGGGCTCTGTACTGGCAAAGTGACGATTCGTCTCAGTAGTTGACGTTTTGGTCTCAACACGCGCACCGCGCGGCTAACCGCTGCTCACCGCGACACGCGTCCGTGGGACTGCACGTTAGCACCGTTACGTGTACTCAGTTCTACCCTCGAGTCTTACACTGGAAAAATATCTGTACTCAGTTTTCCCCTCGAGTACTAATACTGGCTAGTGCAATATACTCAGTTCTACCCTCAAGTGGCTGGTCAACAGAGAGTCAACAGATGGGATTAAGCTATCTAATTGAGTCATTTCATGCACAAAAAAATTCAAAAAGATAAAATCATTGTGCCTCCTACTCATGTGCAAAATAAAATCATAACAATCATATATAAATCAAGTTTTCACACAAATGGCCACTTCTGAAATCACTAGTAGCTATGAAGGTTCATGGCTTTCCACTCAAACCCCTTCTCAAAACATCTATACCCAAAACATAGTTTGTCTGAATGAGGCCATAATTTTTACACTCATGTATATTTGAATTGCTAATACTTTGAGGTAGGCCAACCTGGGTTTCATTGTACAAAACATGTGTTTTTCTTTTTCTAAATCTCTTATTTGAATTCCTTAGCCTGTTTATTATTTACTTGCCCTTGTATCCTTGATACTACTCAGTTTTACCCTCTCCCTTCTCACAGAAGCCCAAACTTGGCCTGATTGGTCGAGCTGTTGTCACACGGATCGTGCCCACCTACCGTCGATCCTATGATCTAATGGGCAGGATCGTGCCACCCTCTCTCTATCTGTCGGTGGCAAACTACTACCCCTCTATGTATGCTAAATAACGAGTTGGCCACCGGATTCAACAAGTTTGGTAATCATGAATTTCCACTTCTTGTAGGCATTACTTTTCACGGTAAAATGATAAACTATCACGAATTTCCATTTAGGCATTACTTTTCACGGTAAAATAATAAACTATCACGAATTTCTTTTAGGCATTACTTTTCACGGTGAAATGATAAACTATCACGAATTTCCTTTAGGCATTACTTTTCATAGTAAAATAATAAACTATCACGAATTTCCATTTAGGCATTACTTTTCACGAATTTCCTTTAGGCATTACTTTTCACGGTGAAATGATAAACTATCACGAATTTCCTTTAGGCATTACTTTTCACGGTAAAATAATAAACTATCACGAATTTCCATTTCTTTTAGGCATTACTTTTTTGTTGAGATATAAACACCCACAACGGTCATCTCCTCCTTAATTTATTATGTAACCCCACAACAGTCATCTCGCCCTTATAAACCCCCACCTCGGCCATCCCTCATGTCAATAGGTTCTGCCTCTATCTTCTTCGTTTCTGCCTCTCTCTTCTTCGTTCACATACACTTGATCCATTGCCATGGCTTCCACGTCTCGGACGCCGACCAGAAGGGGAAGGGGAAGGGGAAGGGGAAGGGGAAGGGGAAGGGGAGGGGGAAGGGGCGGCCTGGGTGGTGGATCATCATCATTGCCACCACCACCGTCAACACTGCCATTGATCATAGAGGACTTCTTAATCGTCATCTATGAAGACCCTTTGGCCAAGAAGGTACGTACGCGTTCCCACATATATGATGCATATGATTAATTATGTGCATGTTCCAAAAAGCCTTTAATTTCAAACGATCGGCGCTCGATCTCTTTGCAGGCACTCCCACAAAAGTTTGCGGACTATCTTGACGGCCAGGAGCCCGCAAAGGTGTATCTGCGAGCAGCTGACTGCGGTCCTCGTCTCTGGACCGTGGAGGTCCTATTTGACGGACAAGGCCGGATGTACCTCGATAAGGGCTGGGAGAATTTTGCCATCGCGCACGGTGTGGATTTCGGCTACATCCTACACTTCAAATATGAAGGCGATGATATGCTCACAGTGAAGGTGTTCGACGTAACATTGTGCAGAAAGTACTACTACACGGACGACGAAGATACTGACGATGAAAGCGACGACGACGTGAAGCCATGCATCCATCCCCTTTAGATAAGGGGATTATGACCAAGAATATATATGTAGCTTCATATGCATCGATTTAGAGATCTAGCTATTTTCTATATATTATGCATGTAAAAATAATAGGGAATCGCAATTTCCACCATGATTCGAGCACCACAGCCTCCAAACGATGCCGATGCCGATATCGGCATGGTCAGAACGGCTATGCATGCTCGCCGCCACTGCTAGGTCACCATCGGGATGCACCCTCAATCCCGTCCCCTCATTCGATCACTGACACACCAGAGATACCGCCGAGGCCAATGACGAACGTACATGCTGATGCCAATGCCGAACATGCACGCCGCTGTGGGCACGGCCACGTCGCCCCGCTATGCTGGACGCCACAGACCACCGCGAGTTCTTTCCCTTCGCCACCACACTCCCCTAGCACCTATCTATACATGCCAGAAAGGAGAGACACTAGTTTTCTCTACATTGCTCGCGTTCGTGTCCGACACCGTCAGTCAAAGTGTTGAGGTCATCGTCGATGTCCTCGACCATTTCTTCTCTTCTTTGCATGGTTAAACGCGTCTAGTTCATATCTATCTAATGCGTCTGGTCTCGCCTCATGCAGTTCTTTGTGGACATCGATCTCATCTCGGCACCCCGCAGGCCACCTTCTTCGTGCCATCGCTGTAGAGCTCTGTTTAAAAATCTAATCCTACCCGTGTATTGCACCTTGTATCAGCGTCATGGCCCCACTTGTCATTCGATATACCGAAGCCCCACTCGTCCGTGTTTTGGTCAGGGATACGGCGATGCTTACGGTCAAACAAAGATGGATGCTCTGACGTGTCTTTGCGGGCTCTACGTGGCCCCACTAGTCAGCAGTTAATGGTCAAAGGTGTTCAACCATCGGGCAACCGGCCATTCCAGCACCGGTGACGGTTTCAGCCAAGGGCTTGGACAAAACTGAGGAAAAACTAAGGAGCTGGGGAAAACTGAGTACAACTAAGGACCCGAGGGCACGAAAATAGAAATCCCTTTCATCAATTCCAACTTGAATAGCATTAGCGGTAGCAAAAATATTGTTCTCTTTCACCTCATTCGGAAACACTTTTAATTTCAGAAGTTCAACATCATGAGCAAGGCTATCAACTTTAGAAGCAAGAATATCAATTTTGCCTAACTTTTCCTCAACAGACTTATTAAAAGCAGTTTGCTTACCGATGAAGTCCTTGAGCATTACCTCAAGCTCGGAGGGCGCGGTGATACGTCTCAAACGTATCTATAATTTTTGATGCTCCATGCTTTGTTTTACACCATTTGCCTATTGTTTCGTTACACTTAGTGGCATTTTTATACATTTTCCGGAACTAACCTATTAACGAAGTGCCACAGTGCCAGTTTCCTGTTTTCTGCTGTTTTTGTGTTTCAGAAGTGATACACAGGAAATATTCTCGGAATTGGACGAAACAAGTTCCTGAAGTCATATTTCACCGGGGAGCTCCCAAACATCCGAAGACCTGACGGAGAGGGGCCACATGGCCCCCACACATAGGGGTGGCGCGGCCAGGCCCCTGGCCGCGCCGGGCCCGTGTGAGGGAGCGTGGGACCCCCTCTGACAGCCTCCTTTCGCCTACATATACCCCCTGACGAGAAAAACCTAAGGGCCCAATCAGTTTTCCAGAATACATCGCGATACGCCGCCGCCGTCGACCCGAAGATCGGGAGGGTCCAGAAGCTCTTCCCGGCACCCTGCCGGAGAGGGGAATCGCCACCGGAGGTCTTCTTCATCGCCATGCTTGCCTCCGGAGCGATGAGTGAGTAGTCTACCTAGGACTATGGGTCCATAGTAGTAGCTAGATGGTTGTCTTCTCCACCATGTGCTTCATGTTTAGATCTCATGAGCTGCCCTACATGATTGAGATCACCGTTATGTAATACTATGATGTTGGTTTGTTGGGATCCGATGAATATTGGTGTTTATGATTAAGTTGCTGTACTGAATTATATCTTTTGTTATCTCTATGTTGTTTATGATCTTGCATGCTCTCCATTGTTAGTGGCTATCTTGGCCGAGTAGTTGCTAGTGACTCCAAGAGGGGGTATTTATGCTCGATAGTGGGTTCATGTCTCTATTTCACCTGGGGGAGTGACAGAAACCTCTAAGGTGGTAGATGTGCTATTGCTACTAGGGAGAAAACAACATTCATATGCTCAAGGGCATATGCTTTGTTTACATTACACACTTTGCTTAATGCAATTATCTGTTGTTCGCAACTTAATACTTTTGGGGTGTTCGGATGATATCCCCGGGGGTGGATTATTAGTCATAGATGCAGTTGGATGGCGGTCTATGTATTTTGTTGTAATGCCCAGAGTGAATCTCATAGTGATCTTCTTGACATATCACGTTATCTTTATTCTATCAATTGCCCAACTGCAATTTGTTTACCCAGCATGTTATTTATCTATGGAGAGACACCACTAGTGAACTGTGGACCCCGGTCCTATTTTAATCATATTGCAATCACCTGTTTACTTTTCCCGCACTGTTTACTTTACTAGCATTTTACTACTGTTTTCCACTCGATACACTCATAACCTTTGTTTCAAGCAAACCGGTGAGATTGACAACCTCATCGCAAGTTGTGAGCAAAGTATTTGTTTGTGTGTGTGCAGGTTCCGCGTTGCTGCTGGCCGAAGACGAGTCAACAAGTATCGTTAACGGCATCCTTGTTGAAGAGTTACTATGCCAGTCCGCATCACCTTCAGTTGTCAACGTCTCGCTTCTCCTGTTCGATATACCTTGGTTTCTTAACTGAGGGAAAACTTGCTGCTGCACTCTTCATACCTTCCTCTTGGGGTTCCCAACGGGCTGGTCATCCACCACGCACAAGGACTGCCTGTCGCTATCATAGCCATCAGCACTTTTTCTGGCGCCGTTGCCGGGGAAGGAAGAGAAGACTTCTGCGAGGGGAGTTCTTCGCACACACATACTTTACTTTGTTATTTGTTTTGCTTTACTTTATTTTATTTTACCTGCATTGCTTTATATCAAAAAACCCAAAAAAAATTAGAATCCTTGGTAGTTGTTATTTCTTTACTTTAGTTTATCATGTTGTTTCCTGAGTTCGTTCTGGAGGACCTCTCTGTAGGTAGTGGTTCGATTATTGGCAAAAGTAACATTGAGGAGTTCTTTAATCACATTAGTATGCATGATGAAGTTGAGGAAAAGTCTTTGATTGAGTTAGCTCCTAGTATTGAAGTTGCTTCTGTTATATTAATTGACATGTTGGAAACTAGGTTTGCTAGTCTTAATCCTTTTATGCAATATATGTTCCTTAAGCTTCATGAAATTGAGGACCCTGAAAAGAAAGCTTTTATCTTGGAAACTTTGCGTTTAGAATTTAAGGATGTCGTTATTGAAGCTAGGAAGGTTCTTAAGCGTTTTAATAAACTCGGTTCACCTATAACGGTTATTGATACACATGATGGGGAGGCCGAGATACCTATACCTTGCAAGCTTTTGGGATTGAATGATGCTTTCGAAAATAATTTTGCCTGGATTTGTCCTGAAAATCTTTTCGATGAAAGTAGTGTGCCAAAGAGTGATCATAAAGGAGTTTCAAAAACTCAGTTGAACACATTTTCCTTCATTGTTGAAAAGATCGCTGCTGTTGATCTTAGCGCTTCATCTATTGATATTACTTGATTCGCAATTTTCTGCGCCTAGCTCAAAGGCGTTAAAGAAAAGCACTCTTGGGAGATAACCCATTGTTTACTTTTCAGTACTTTTTCTTTTTCTTGAGTCTTGGAAGTCATTACTACTGTAATGACCGCTCCTTATCTTGTTTATTTCGTTTTTGTGCCAAGAGAAGCCTCTAATTTGAGTGAGGTAAAGATTTGGGGTTATTGCTGTCCTGAAACTGTTTTCGGTGCTGCACCGTAAAAATTCGTGAAAATTCTCTGTTTATCTTTTGGACCTGCGATTTCTTGTGCTTATGCCCCAGGTTATATCCAAACTTTTCTTAGTTGAACACTTTTTGATTTGAGCAACGGAAAATCCCTCAAAAATTCGTCCATTATCAGCTGTCCAGTTTTGACAGATTTCTGCCAATACTTGTTTTTGCCACTTTATCGCTTTCTTTTGAGTTCTTTTTGATCATGGAACTCTTGTGGAAGTTGCTACAGTAGTATATACTTTATATGTGGTGGTTTTGGGTTGAAACCTGAAGCTAAAAGAGGTTGAATATATTTTATGCTTACACTAATGTTGCTAATAAAATTGTGTTTAGTTTTGTATGAAGGAAGTTTTCAAGTGTAGGGATTGGAGAATGATGAGATGAGTTGAAGAATGGACAAAAGCTCAAGCTTGGGGATGCCCATGCATCACCCCAAGAAATATCCAAGAAGTACAAGCGTCAAAGCTTGGGGATGCCCCCGAGGCACCCCTTCTTCATCGGCAAAAATCAGGTCACCTTTCAAAACACTATATTTTTATTGCTTCATGCACTATGTGTTTTTCTTGGAGCGTCAGTTGTTTTAGTTTTCTTAGTTTGTTTAGTTTGTTTTTTTGCTGCAATAAATGGTTGGACCCCAACAAATTTCCTTTGGAGGAGATGTACTCGTTTTCATTTGCAAAGAATGCTCTAGTTTTCACTCTTATAAATCGAGCATTCTTGTTTTTCTGCTACTGCTTTTGGTTTTCGTTTTCGCCTTGATATGCATTCAGATCTTGTCATATCTTTTCATCAAGGTGTATTTTTGCCTCTGATCTTTATTGGTTTTCATCAAAAGAGGTGTCTTTAAAAATTTCAAATGGTGTTGGAAAAGAGAAAAAGCTTTGTGCAAAATAGTGGTACAAGAAGGAGCTTGTGTAGACTGCGGCTTAGGCTTTTTCATGTCATGCTTGATGTCTTTTTGATAGTATGCTTAGTGGTTTTGCTGTAGCATGACTTGTCTCAAATAATTGAGATTGCTTAATGAGCCTTTGAAAAAAATCATGCGTTGTTTTTATTGTATGGAAGCATTATTTTGGTTTTCTCCTTGATGCTTTATTTGGGTTGACTTGGCGCATGCTCACACATGTTAGACTCTTCCAAAGTCGCCATTAGCCTTCATGATCATTTAGTTTTGACTTTTGATGCCATCGTATGCTTCTTTTAATGTCCCTTTGTCGCTTTGCATGATTATGGCCATTACTGCTCTCTTAGTTGGTCGCTCCCAGTCTTTTGCTAGCCCTCGCCTTGTACTGAGTATGAGCTCTACTCGTGCATCCAACTCCTAAAAGCCAAGTTTGCCATTGTGTCCACTATAAACTCCTATGCATGGTATTTGTAAGCCATTCCAAAGTAAAATTTTCGTGTGCTACCTTTCAAAAACCTTCAAAATACTTCTCGTTTTGTGACACTGTTTTCAGCTCATGGGGACGTAGTGGTCGGATTTGCTATCTTCCATATTGTTTATTCCAAAAAGAAAAAAAAAGAGAAGAAAAGAAAAAAAAGGGCACTCCTCCAAAGAATGTGAATGTTGGTGGGCACCCGATGGAATCGGTTAGCCATGGTATGTGAAAGGAAAAGGTGGGGAGGAGTGCCAAGTTTTATAAAAACAGCACGAAGTGCCAATCTCTCTCTCAAAAACTTGCTTTATTTTTGTATGGAAGATAGTAAGAACCCCATTGCCAGTCGTTGACAAAGACAACCACCTCTCAAAATCAAGTTTTATCTCTGTTTTACAAATGAAAAGCTCTAGCACATGTTTAAATCACTGCTTCCCTCTGCGAAGGGCCTTTCTTCTACTTTTATGTTGAGTCACCACCTTCTTTCTTTATGCACCATTAAGAGAGCATAGTTGTCATTCTTAGTGTGATATGCATTGTCCCAAGGTTCATTGATTGACTCATATTGATTGGTTTCACTTGTTCTTAAATTATTTGTATCTAGTCGCCCTCTTAAACTTTGAGGTGTCCTATGCATTTATGTTTTGCTCTCTTTGAAGGACAAGCTGAAAACCATTTGTATGTTTTTCCTTATGATTAGAACACACGTTTGACTTTCATTGTTTCATTATCATGATCTTTTGTTTGTGTTCATTTGCATGTTTACAACATGGTTGCTAAGTTCTTATTGTCATGATTATATCTTTCATGCCCATGTTTTAAGTTCTATTGATCCCAGCTCATCAATGCTTACATATATGATCAAGATTGTGTAGGTGCATGTCACCTCAAAAATTATTCTTTTGTTATCACTTACCTACTCGAGGACGAGCAGGAGTTAAGCTTGGGGATGCTTGATACGTCTCAAACGTATCTATAATTTTTGATGCTCCATGCTTTGTTTTACACCATTTGCCTATTGTTTCGTTACACTTAGTGGCATTTTTATACATTTTCCGGAACTAACCTATTAACGAAGTGCCACAGTGCCAGTTTCCTGTTTTCTGCTGTTTTTGTGTTTCAGAAGTGATACACAGGAAATATTCTCGGAATTGGACGAAACAAGTTCCTGAAGTCATATTTCACCGGGGAGCTCCCAAACATCCGAAGACCTGACGGAGAGGGGCCACGTGGCCCCCACACACAGGGGTGGCGCGGCCAGGCCCCTGGCCGCGCCGGGCCCGTGTGAGGGAGCGTGGGACCCCCTCTGACAGCCTCCTTTTGCCTACATATACCCCCTGACGAGAAAAACCTAAGGGCCCGATCAGTTTTCCAGAATACATCGCGATACGCCGCCACCGTCGACCCGAAGATCGGGAGGGTCCAGAAGCTCTTCCCGGCACCCTGCCGGAGAGGGGAATCGCCACCGGAGGTCTTCTTCATCGCCATGCTTGCCTCCGGAGCGATGAGTGAGTAGTCTACCTAGGACTATGGGTCCATAGCAGTAGCTAGATGGTTGTCTTCTCCACCATGTGCTTCATGTTTAGATCTCATGAGCTGCCCTACATGATTGAGATCACCGTTATGTAATACTATGATGTTGGTTTGTTGGGATCCGATGAATATTGGTGTTTATGATTAAGTTGCTGTACTGAATTATATCTTTTGTTATCTCTATGTTGTTTATGATCTTGCATGCTCTCCGTTGTTAGTGGCTATCTTGGCCGAGTAGTTGCTAGTGACTCCAAGAGGGGGTATTTATGCTCGATAGTGGGTTCATGTCTCTATTTCACCTGGGGGAGTGACAGAAACCTCTAAGGTGGTAGATGTGCTATTGCTACTAGGGAGAAAACAACATTCATATGCTCAAGGGCATATGCTTTGTTTACATTACACACTTTGCTTAATGCAATTATCTATTGTTCGCAACTTAATACTTTTGGGGTGTTCGGATGATATCCCCGGGGGTGGATTATTAGTCATAGATGCAGTTGGATGGCGGTCTATGTATTTTGTTGTAATGCCCAGAGTGAATCTCATAGTGATCTTCTTGACATATCACGTTATCTTTATTCTATCAATTGCCCAACTGTAATTTGTTTACCCAGCATGTTATTTATCTATGGAGAGACACCACTAGTGAACTGTGGACCCCGGATCCTATTTTAATCATATTGCAATCACCTGTTTACTTTTCCCGCACTGTTTACTTTACTAGCATTTTACTACTGTTTTCCACTCGATACACTCATAACCTTTGTTTCAAGCAAACCGGTGAGATTGACAACCTCATCGCAAGTTGGGAGCAAAGTATTTGTTTGTGTGTGTGCAGGTTCCGCGTTGCTGCTGGCCGAAGACGAGTCAACAAGTATCGTTAACGGCGTCCTTGTTGAAGAGTTACTACGCCAGTCCGCATCACCTTCAGTTGTCAACGTCTCCCTTCTCCTGTTCGATATACCTTGGTTTCTTAACTGAGGGAAAACTTGCTGCTGCACTCTTCATACCTTCCTCTTGGGGTTCCCAACGGGCTGGTCATCCACCACGCACAAGGACTGCCTGTCGCTATCATAGCCATCACGCGGCCCTAGTGTTGTTGTAGGAATTACCATAAGAATTACCATAACCATTACCATTGGTAGAAGGATACGGACTATAATTGTTACTAGCAAAATTGTTCCTATAAGCATTGTTGTTAAAATTATTGTTTCTAATTAAATTCACATCAACATGCTCTTCTTGAGCAACCAGAGAGGCTAAAGGAACATTATTAGGATCAACATGAGTCCTATCATTAGCAAGCATAGCCATAATGGTATCAATCTTATCATTCAAGGAAGAGGTTTCCTCAACAGAATTTACCTTCTTACCTTGTGGAGCTCTCTCGGTGTGCCATTCGGAATAATTTACCATCATGTTGTCAAGTAGCTTTGTTGCGGCGCCCAAGGTAAGGGACATAAAAGTGCCTCCAGCAGCTGAATCAAGTAGGTTCCTCGAAGAAAAATTCAGTCCTGCATAAAAAGTTTGGATAATCATCCAAGTAGTCAGTCCATGAGTGGGGCAATTCTTTATCATAGATTTCATTCTTTCCCAAGCCTGAGCAACATGTTCATTATCAAACTGGGTAAACTTCATAATATTGTTGCGCAGAGATATAATCTTAGCAGGAGGATAGTATCTACCAATAAAAGCATCCTTACGCTTAGCCCATGAATCAATACTATTCTTAGTCAAAGAGAGCAACCAATCTTTAGCTTTTCCTCTCAAAGAAAAAGGAAACAACTTGAGCTTAATAATATCACTATCAACATCCTTATATTTCTGCATCTCACATAGCTCAACAAAATTGTTGAGATGAGCTGCAGCATCTTCAGTACTAGCACCAGAAAATTGCTCTTTCATAACAAGGTTCAACAAAGCAGGCTTAATCTCATAAAAGTTTGCAGCAGGACCAGGTGGTGCAATAGGAGTGCAGATAAAATCACTATTGTTCATGCTAGTAAAGTCACACAACTTGGTGTTTTCAGGATTGGCCATTTCAGCAAAACTAAAGTAAACAAGTAAAAACAGCTACCAAGGATTCTAATTTTTTTGGGTTTTTTATATAAAACGATGCAGGTAAAATAAATAAAGTAAAGCAAAACAATAAAACAAAGTAAAGGATGTGCGTGCGAAAACTCCCCTCGCAGAAGTCTTCCACTCTTCCCCGGCAACGGCGCCAAAAAAACTTGTTGATGGCGCGGTGATGATGGTGCCAGAAAACTTGATGGCGTTTGTTGATGATGTAAAATGACCGGCCAGTTGGAGAACCCCAAGAGAAGGTTTTGATGAATATAGCAGCAAGTTTTCCCTCTGTTAAGAAACCAAGGTTTATCGTCCGGAAGAAAAGCAGACAGTGATGGCTGAAGGTGATGCTTGCTAGCTTGCAACAGCTTCGGACAATTTATATTTGGTGCCTCGTCCAAGCTTTGCTTGCTAGCTGCAGCGCGGAACCTGCACACACACAACCAAGTACTTTGCTCCCAACTTGGGATGAGGTTGTCAATCTCACCGGTTTGCTTGAAACAAATATTACGAGCGTATCGAGTGGAAAACAGTAGAGAATGCAAGTAAAGTAAACAGTGCGAGTAAAGTAAACAGGTGATAGCAATATGATGTAAATAGGACCAGGGTCCACAGTTCACTAGTGGTGTCTCTCCATAAGATAAATAACACATGCTGGGTAAACAAATTACAGTTGGGCAATTGATAGAATAAAGATAAACGTGATATGTCAAGAAGATCACTATGAGATTTACTCTGGGCATTACAACAAAATACATAGACCGCCATCCAACTGCATCTATGACTAATAATCCACTTGTGGCGAATCAATCCGAGAACTCCACAAGTATTAAGTTGCGAACAACAGATAATTGCATTAAGCAAAGTGTGTAATATAAACAAAGCATATGCCCTTGAGCATATGAATGTTGTTTTCTCCCTAGTAGCAACAGCACATCTACAACCTTAGAGGTTTCTGTCACTCCCCCGGGTTAAGCAGAGACATGAACCCACTATCGAGCATAAATACCCCCTCTTGGAGTCACTAGCAACTACTCGGCCAAGATAGCTACTAACAACGGAGAGCATGCAAGATCATAAACAACATAGAGATAACATAAGATAATATTTAGTACAGCAACTCAATCATAAACACCAATATTCATCGGATCCCAACAAACCAAACATGTAGAATTACATAACGGTGATCTCAATCATGTAGGGCAGCTCATGAGATCTAAACATGAAGCACATGGTGGAGAAGACAATCATCTAGCTACTGCTATGGACCCATAGTCCAAGGTAGACTACTCACTCATCGCTCTGGAGGCAAGCATGGCGATGAAGAAGACCTCCGATGGCGATTCCCCTCTCCGGCAGGGTGCCGGGAAGAGCTTCTAGACCCTCCCGATCTTCGGGTCGACGGCGGCGGCGGATCGCGATGTGTTCTGGAAATCTGATCGGGTACTTAGGTTTTTTCCGTCGGGGGGTCTTTATAGGCGAAGGGGCGATGTCAGAGGAGGGCCCAGGTGCCCTCACACCATGGTGGTGTGGGCCAGGGGCTGGCCGCGCTACCTATGCATGTGGGGCCCTGGTGGCTCCCCTCCTACTCTCCTTTGGATCTCTGGAAGCTTCCGGGTAAAATAAGACTTCAGGAATTTGTTTCGTCCAATTCCGAGAATATTTCCTATGTATCACTTCTGAAACACAAAAATAGCAGAAAACAGGGAACTGGCACTGTGGCAACTTGTTAGTAGGTTAGTTCTGGAAAATGCATAAAAGTGCCACGAAGTGTAACGAAACAATAGGCAAATGGTGTAAAAACAAGCATGGATCATCAAAAATTATAGATACGTTGGAGACGTATCACGCCCCGCGTGGTCGCCTACGTCGAGGAAGATGCGGACAAGATGCTAGCAGACGCCCAAGATCTACTAGACGAAGCTCGAGATGTCGCCCTCGTTCGGTCGGCGGTTTATCAATAGAGCCTCCGCAACTACCATAGCAGACGGGTCCGCGGACACTCATTCGAGCCGGGCAACCTTGTGCTCCGCCTCAAGCAGACAAGTACGTCGAAGCTAGAACCGCCATGGGAAGTCCCGTACCTCGTCCACGAGGTCATCCCAGGAGGGACATATCGCCTATGTAACCCAAAAACGAGGAAAGACGTAGAAACCCCATGGAACGCCGTGCAGCTGCGCCACTTCTATCCTTAGCTAGCAAAGCTATCCCCTCCACCCCCTCTACTATGTAATCAAGCGTCGGCAGCAGTCTGCGCCCAACATTGTGCCTTCGGCACCAAGCAATAAAGTTCAAGTTCCTCATTTCATGAATCGACATCTGTGTATGCTTACACTCGGGGGCTTCGCCCTCTCGACCCATGCTCGGGGGCTTCGCCTTTCAACCCACGCTCGGGGGCTTCACCTTTCGACCCACGCTCGGGGGCTTCGCCTTTCGACCCACACTCGGGGGCTTCGCCCTCTCGACCCACGATCGGGGGCTTTGCCTTTCGACCCATGCTCGGGGGCTTCGCCCATGCTCGGGGGCTTCACTTTTCGACCCACGCTCGGGGGCTTCGCCTTTTGACCCACGCTCGGGGGCTCCGCCCTACGCTTGGGGATTTTGCCCCTTAGGCATACGTTCAAGAGCTTTGCTACAATGCTCGCATAATCACATCAAAGCACCCAGAAAAACTCCAAAGAAGACACACATATACAATATATACACAAGGTACAAGTACAACGTCAGCTCAGTGCGCTGCGGTGCCCTGGTTTGCTCTCTGACGATCACTTTCGGTGATAATCTGCTGAGCGATACAATCGGTCGTACCTCTGCAAGCAGCGTAATGGTGCTCCATGTCAATACGACCACTGGGGGACGGAGGAAGTGTCTTCAGTAGCTCCAAGTTGACCTCAGGATAATGCGCGCGCACGAAGGCAAGGGCAACCACGGCTCCACAGCACAAATGCTCTCGGACAAATGAATACACAGCATTTCCGTTCTCGAATCGGTCGAGCAGCGCCGGCAGACCTTCGGGCTGATTGTTCAAGGGGAACATCGCCTCGTACACTAGAGCAAGGGCACTTCGGCTCATCTCAGCCAACACTCCAGCTTGGGCGATCCTGTCCTGAAGAAGTGTCAGCTTCATTGCCTTCGATCGGTCTGCCCAGAAATTGTCAGCAATCGAATTGGCGTGCGTCTAAGCGGCAAGAAGGTGCGCGTTCACACGTCAGGCTTCAGCTGCACTGTCGAGGCACACATCTGCAGAAGAAAGAAGAAGGTTACATTCGACAAAACTAGACAGCGGAGCAAAGGGCACCGAAAACTCACATTTTAGAGCTTTCCCCAAATTCTCGACTTCATCAAGCAGAATCTTCTCGGGGTCTGCAGCCAGCAACGCCTTCGACAGAGCAATGTCGACTTTAGCAGTAACTACCTTCAGTTGATGCTGCGTGTTCTTGAATTGGTCGCGCAAAGATCGAATCAGAGCCAATTCGCTCGAGGAAGGCGCTCTCCGCTCAACGGCACCAGAGGTACTACCAACTGTTTCGTACTCAACAGGCCAGGCGTTAGAGGTCGCGGACGGATCCTGCATAAGAGGCCTGGCATCACGTACAAGCGTCGGCAACCAAATATCAAGCAGAATAATAGAACAGAAGAACAAGTTTTACAGCATGAAAGGGTCCAAATCATGTTAACAGTCTTTGGCGTGGTACCACAAAAGTTAATTACAGACTTGCGGCAGGAGCACTACTAGCACTACGCTGAGCTACCGGCCTTGCTAGATGGTGCGCTGGATGTGCTACGCTTTCGAGCCCTCGCCGCCGCACGCTTCTCGTTCCTTTCGGCCAAGAAGCTTGTCAAATGGGCAGCCAAGTCACGAGTATGAGCAACATAACTCTTGGCGGACTTGTCGCGTCCGTCCTTGTCTTTCGGATATGTGCTCGTGATCTTGTCAGCATCGAACTCCACATTGTGCATCATCATCATGGAGAAGACAGACTCGGAGCCAATAGTTACTTGTCGGCGAACCGCATCAACTAACGGGTCTTTGCCGTCCGCCTTCACTGCCAGAGCTTCGATGATCCCCGCAATGGTGTCGCTGATGGAGTCGGGTACAGACGTGTCCCGAACACGAACAAGCATCGACCGCACCCTCGCCAGGAGGTTACCAACCTCTTGACTCAGGTGCTTGGCAAGGCCGACACTGGATTCGAGCCCAGCAGGCTCCTTCATAGCACTGACGTCCAACTCAGCAGCGGCTACAAGAAATAACAAGGTCCCAGGTCAACATGAGAACTCTTTGGCACGAAAACTCAGCCTGATGAGGTCGAAGACTCACCACATAAAGCATCGAGAGAAGATTGCAGATGCTGCTGCATGTCTTTTTCCTTCGCCTCGGCCTCCACGCGGCGCGTCCTGGCAAGCTCCTGGGCCTTGGTCGATTCGGACTTGAGCTGGGCGACCTCGTCGGCCAACTCATCAGTCTTGGCTTTCAGCCCTGAATTCTCCGCCGCGAGATCGTCAAGCTGCGCCTTCAAGGATGTCCTGTCAGCAGCAGCTTGCGCGGTGATTCCTGATCATTCGGAAAGAGCAGTGTTACAGATAAAAGAAGCAAGGCCACAATCAGAGCAAAAATTTAAAGAAGAAGAGGCAGTACTTACATCATATGTCCTCGAGCTGCTCGGACAATTTTCGGTTTTCTTCTTCCAAGGCGAGGAAGCTCCTACAAACCTTCGACAGATCCCTAACAACAGGCTAAAGAAGACACAACAGAGATTAACCCTCGAATCATCATTCGGAGGGCAAGCCCAAGTGTAAACACTTAGACTCACCCTCGGGG
Source organism: Dactylis glomerata (assembly GCA_007115705.1). Classification (NCBI taxonomy): domain Eukaryota; kingdom Viridiplantae; phylum Streptophyta; class Magnoliopsida; order Poales; family Poaceae; genus Dactylis; species Dactylis glomerata. The sequence goes on along the minus strand of QXEO01000538.1, from coordinate 4,606,863 downwards.
GCTACTGATAGTCAAACACACGAAACGCACGTTCAGAATCTTTGGACTTACATGGCTTTTAGGGCCGGAAGGCTCGCCAAACGAAGAAACAAGGACGAACTCGTGCTCCGTCATCTTCTTGTTGGATGAGGTCAAAGGCTTCGTGCGAACGGTTTCGGGAGCGGCGACATCGGCAGCCTTCTCCTGCGAGTCCGTAGTTTGTTCGAGGGCGTCATCGTGGGGCCGGACTTGATATTGGTCTTGGTCCCCCGGACACGTCGATGTTTCCTCGGTGGATGATTTGAAGCAAGCATCGATGTCAAAACAAGGCAGTTAATTCGACGTGAGATCATAAGATGTATGAGTTCGGCAAGGAGGAGTTACGACGCAGCAATCCCGAATTTCGGAAGGATCTTCTTCTTTGTTCGAGGAGGAGGACGGCAGCTCAAAGGCGAGGCAGGGATCGCGCTGTTGCCGTCATCGCCCGAAGTGAAATGGGTGTCATCGAAGTCTTCTGAGTCATCGACAACATCCGTAATTCGCTGTCTCTTTGGGGCTCTCGATGGCGATGGAGCGGCGGAGGTCGATCCCTCTGGCACTTCGGTAAAATTGTGCCCCGGATACTCACCCATCTCGGGCTGGGGCGGATAGCATCGAGCTACCTCGATTACCTATACAGGGATTTCAATCGCATTCAATACAGGTCCATACAGCTGTGGAATAAAAGTGGTGTCCGACCAAGATTAAAATCATACCTCGGTGCGGGGAAAGGCTTTGCTGAAGGCCACTGCGCCGAAGGCTTTCGGCACAAGAGACTTCTTCTTGATGTTCGTGACGGTGCGCACGCATTCGTCGATCTCAGCCTCGCGCAGCTCATCTTGGGAGATGCGGGTCGAATCCCGACGATCGCTGTAGTCCCACATATAGTAGGCTCGAGCAGCGAGAGGCTGGATTCGACGCTCGATGAAGGTTCGGATGAGCTGGATGCCCGAAAGCTCTTTCTTTGGAGTAGCTTGAAGCTGTTGGATCTTCTCCATCAGTGGCTCTGTAATCTTCATCTCCTCATCAGAAAGATCGTGCTTCCAAGACACACGGGGTCGAAGAACACCGGTAGCCTGAAATTCCTCAAGCCCAAAATTTTTGCCGTCTGAGGATTTGTCCTTGGCGTAGTACCATTTCGTCCTCCAGTCGGGATTGTTTTCGAGCATTTGAAGGTTGAAGTATTCAACGTCCGGGCGCACCTGGCAGCCGAAACCACCGGTCTGGAATGGAAGAGGACGCCGGATAACAAAGATCCGGCACCAAAGCGCCCAATGGGGTTCGATCCCCAGAAAGCACTCACAAAGTGTGATGAAACACGCGATGTGCAGAATTGTGTTGGGATTCAGGTCATGGAGCTGAATCCCGTATGCAAATAGAAGGCTGCGGAGGAAAAGATGCGGAGGAAGAGACAAGCCCCGCAACAGAAAGGCGATAAATATTACCCAGAATCCAGGGGGAGGCTGGGGAATGATCTCAGGGCCGGCGGCGAGCGATTCCGCCGGTGTGTTCTTCAACAGGCCCATCTTCTCGGCCTGGGACAACTCCTTGTCCCCGGCCTTGGTCTGAACCCAACGGCCGACGACGGTGGCATCGGCGTCTCCAGTCTTGGATTTCTTGGTGGCGGCGCCGGCGGCGGCACCGGCCGCAGAGGAACTTCTCTTGCCCATGGGCTCAGCGTGCGGCAGAAGCTCTGAGAATGGAGATGAGGGAGAAGAGCTACAGGAGCAGTGCGCAAGGAAGAAGACGATGGCAGCGGAGTGGGACGGACTGTTTACCCCACCGCTGTTATTTATTTCTCCTCTGGAAATCTACGTCAGATCTTAGCCGTCCACGGAGAAGTGGAAACGGCCGAGCAGATCCAGCTTTCCACGTGTCAGTGTCGCGGGAGCCGCGGCGTCTACTACGCACGGTAATCAAGGAGACCGTGCCGGTTATTTTTCACTCACGCGTGGGACGTGCGGTCAAACACTGTCAACGGCCGGGACGTGTGGCTGTTGGACCCACCATACGTCTAGTCCTGTCAGAGTCAGGCCATTCCTGCAGAGGATGGCGTGACAACTCGAGTAAGCATGTCGTCAGCAATGACGCGATTCCCTGGGAAAGCTGATCTTTCTCGACTCAAAGGGCAAAGCTGATAAGGGTTCTTTCAAAAATCAAAGGTACGCACCCCTTGTAGTCAGATAATTTCCTGTACTGAGTTCCCCTTGAGGTTTTGGTGCTTCTCTTTTCTGTGCTACCCAAGCACATGCAAGATTTTTTTTTGACGACTCTGCCTTTCGCTGGACGCTTCGAATTGGGTTCTTCGAGCAAGGAATGCCTGCTCATTCGAGAGAGTTTTTGATTCTTGGTTGAAATTGCTTCAAAATTCTTTCTTTGCGCCAGCAGTGCCTTCAAGTTATTCGAGGCTGGGCTTTGGTCCCTCGAATTGCTTTCTTCGGCCAGCAGTGCCTCCAAGTTATTCGAGGCTGGGCTTCGGTCCCTCGAATTGTCTTCTTTGGGCCAGCAGTGCCTTCGAGTTATTTGAAGTTGGGCTTCGGTCCCTCGAATTGTCTTCTTCAGGCCAGCAGTGTCTTCAAAGTATTCGAGCCTGAACTTCGGTCCTTCGAATCATCCCTTTCGAGCAGGCAGCACCTCTATGATATTCGGGTATGGATGTCCGAACCCTCGAATGCATCTCTAGGCCGCTGGCGCCTTCATTATGTTCGAATATGGGCCGATGCCTTTTCGAACCTCTCTTTCGGGCTATCAACGCTCCTCATTCAACATGCCCGAATCTTGGTGGCAATATACCAGTTCGGATGCCGTATGTCAAATACGAAGGTAAGTCCATGCTACTTGGTGATGGCGCCAGAAAATTAGCTGATGGCAACCAGTTGATTTGTAACAGTGAGTCCTTGTGCGTGGTGATGACCAGCCCGTTGGGAACCCCAAGAGGAAGGTATGATGAGTGTAGCGGCTAGCTTTCCCTCAGTTAAGAAACCAAGGTTTAATGTCGATCTTGAAGAGGAGAGACGATGACGACTGAAGGTGTTATGGAACCTGCACACACACAGACAAATACTTTGCTCCCAACTTGCGATGAGGTTGTCAAGCTCACCGGTTTGCTTGAAACAAAGGTTATGAGTGTATCGAGTGGAAAACAATAGTAATATGCGAGTAAAGTAAACAGTGCGGGAAAAGTAAACAGGTGATTGCAATATGATTAAAATAGGACCGGGGTCCACAGTTCACTAGTGGTGTCTCTCCATAGATAAAATAACATGCTAGGTAAACGAATTACAGTTGGGCAATTGATAGAATAAAGATAACGTGATATGTCAAGAAGATCACTATGAGATTTACTCTGGGCATTACAACAAAATACATAGACCGCCATCCAACTGCATCTATGACTAATAATCCACCCCTAGGGATATCAATCCGAACAACCCGAAAGTATTAAGTTGCGAACAACAGATAATTGCATTAAGCAAAGTGTGTAATGTAAACAAAGCATATGCCCTTGAGCATATGAATGTTGTTTTCTCCTTAGTAGCAACAGCACATCTACCACCTTAGAGGTTTCTGTCACTCCCCCAGGTGAAATAGAGGCATGAACCCACTATCGAGCATAAATACCCCCTCTTGGAGTCACTAGCAACTACTCGGCCAAGATAGCTACTAACAACGGAGAGCATGCAAGATCATAAACAACATAGAGATAACAAAAGATATAATTCAGTACAGCAACTTAATCATAAACACCAATATTCATCGGATCCCAACAAACCAACATCATAGAATTACATAACGGTGATCTCAATCATGTAGGGCAGCTCATGAGATCTAAACATGAAGCACATGGTGGAGAAGACAACCGTCTAGCTACTGCTATGGACCCATAGTCCAAGGTAGACTACTCACTCATCGCTCCGGAGGCAAGCATGGCAATGAAGAAGACCTCCGGTGGCGATTCCCCTCTCCGGCAGGGTGCCGGGAAGAGCTTATGGACCCTCCCGATCTTCGGGTCGACGGCGGCGGCGGATCGCGATGTATTCTGGAAAACTGATCGGGCCCTTAGGTTTTTCTCGTCAGGGGGTACTTATAGGCGAAAGGGCGATGTCAGAGGGGGTCCCACGCCCCCTCACACGTGGGTGGCGCGGCCAGGGGGGTGGCCGCGCCACCTGTGTGTGTGGGGCCCACGTGGCCCTACTCCTTCTCTCCTTCGGATGTTTGGGAGCTTCCCCGTGAAATATGACTTCAGGAACTTGTTTCGTCCAATTCCGAGAATATTTCATGTGTATCACTTCTGAAACACAAAAACAGCAGAAAACAGGAAACTGGCACTGTGGCACTTGTTAATAGGTTAGTTCCTGAAAATGCATAAAAATGCCACTAAGTGTAACGAAACAATAGGCAAATGGTGTAAAAACAAGCATGGAGCATCAAAAATTATAGATACGTTTGAGACGTATCAAGCATCCCCAATCTTAACTCCTGCTCGTCCTCGAGTAGGTAAGTGATAACAAAAGAATAATTTTTGAGGTGACATGCACCTACACAATCTTGATCATATATGTAAGCATTGATGAGCTGGGATCAATTGAACTTAAAACATGGGCATGAAAGATATAATCATGACAATAAGAACTTAGCAACCATGTTGTAAACATGCAAATGAACACAAATAAAAGATCATGATAATGAAACAATGAAAGTCAAACGTGTGTTCAAATCATAAGGAAAAACATACAAAAGGTTTTCAGCTTGTCCTTCAAAGAGAGCAAAACATAAATGCATAGGACACCTCAAAGTTTAAGAGGGCGACTAGATACAAATAATTTAAGAACAAGTGAAACCAATCATCATGAGTCAATCAATGAACTTTGGGACAATGCATATCACACTAAGAATGACAACTAAGCTCTCTTAATGGTGCATAAAGAAAGAAGGTGGTGACTCAACATAAAAGTAAAAGAAAGGCCCTTCGCAGAGGGAAGCAGTGATTGCAAGTTTTATAACCTTCAAAAATTATGGTACTTACCGGCTTTGAGCTCTCATTGCCCCCATCGTAAGCATCTTGAATGGTTAAAGTTAATGCGAGAACAATTATGATGCATATGCTTGACAAATCATAAGTTGAAAACCTCGTGTCCCGTGAATACGAGTACCCAAACCATGCTAATTTACTTAGAGTCCCAAGCAATGCTCTTGTCATTGTAAATATATGTGTATCATTGAGAACCGCCAATGGGGTACCTCCGTGCCCGATGACATGGAACAAGCCCAAACCAAAATGACAGGACAAGCAGATAATGAACACCTCGACATCTCTTTTATTTGCTATATAGCTTTTTATTGTGAGATGCGTCGTCGAATGTTCACCATGGGTATGCTGCAAATTTCCACCATGAATTATGCATGGCTTAGATTGGCGGCCCGGCGTTTCCCTAACACATATACAAACTCCATGATCCCTACAAGATTCCCAATTCATTTCACACAGCGGGCATCCATAAACAAAAGATCATGATATCAACTCAAAAGGAAGTGTAATGTTGAAAGCTTGCCCCATGACAGCATGGCTGGGCTAGAATCCAACTTACAACTTGCAAGCATAACAACTCAACATAAAAGACCACAATGTCAAATTTTTAGAACAGGAAAAAGTAAAGTGTGCCTTCCGGTTCGTGAGAGCTTTACTGACCGAATTTCACATAACACTGGTAAGAGTTTAATTTGAAGAGAATATAAAAGCAAGTCAAATTTACTTGGAATAGCAAATTGCTAGTAGGTATGTATGGTGGACACTTTGGAAAACTTTGGCTTTTAGGAGTTGGATGCACGAGTAGAGCTCATACTCAGTACAAGGCGAGGGCTAGCAAAAGACTGGGAGCGACCTACTAAGAGAGCAATAATGGCCATAATCATGCAAAGCGACAAAGCGACATTAAAAGAAGCATAAGATGGCATCAAAAGTCAAAAACTAAATGATCATGAAGGCTAATGGCGACTTTGTAAGAGTCTAACATGTGTGAGCATGCGCCAAGTCAACCCAAATAAAGCATCAAGGAGAAAACCAAAATAATGCTTCCATACAATAAAAACAACGCATGATTTTTTCAAAGGCTCATTAAGCAATCTCAGTTATTTGAGACAAGTCATGCTACAGCAAAACCACTAAGCATACTATCAAAAAGACATCAAGCATGACATGAAAAAGCCTAAGCCGCAGTCTACACAAGCTCCTTCTTGTACCACTATTTTGCACAAAGCTTTTTCTCTTTTCCAACACCATTTGAAATTTTTATAAACACCTCTTTTGATGAAAACCAATAAAGATCAGAGGCAAAAATACACCTTGATGAAAAGATATGACAAGATCTGAACGCATATCAAGGCGAAAACGAAAACCAAAAGCAGTAGCAGAAAAAGTAGAATGCTCGATTTTGAATAAGAGTGAAAACTAGAGCATTCTTTGCAAATGAAAACGAGTACATCTCCTCCAAAGGAAATTTGTTGGGGTCCAACCATTTATTGCAGCAAACAAACAAACTAAACAAACTAAGAAAACTAAAACAACTGACGCTCCAAGAAAAACACATAGTGCATGAAGCAATAAAAATATAGTGTTTTGAAAGGTGACCTGATTTTTGCCGATGAAGAAGGGGTGCCTCAGGGGCATCCCCAAGCTTTGATGCCTGTACTTCTTGGATATTTCTTGGGGTGATGCATGGGCATCCCCAAGCTTGAGCTTTTGTCCGTTCTTCAACTCATCTCATCATTCTCCAATCCCTACACTTGAAAACTTCCTTCATACAAAACTAAACACAATTCTATTAGCAACATTAGTGTAAGCATAAAATATATTCAACCTCTTTTAGCTTCAGGTTCAACCCAAAACCACCACATATAAAGTATATACTACTGTAGCAACTTCCCAAAAAGTTCCATGATCAAAAATAACTCAAAAGAAAGCGATAAAGTGGCAAAAACAAATATTGGCAGAAATCTGTCAAAATAGAACAGCTGACAAAGGACGAATTTTTTAGGGATTTTCTGTTGCTCAAATCAAAAAGTGTTAAAATAAGAAAAGTTTGGATATAACCTGGGGCATATGCACAAGAAATCGCAGGTCCAAAAGATAAACAGAGAATTTATACGAATTTTTACGGTGCAGCACCGAAAACAGTTTCAGGACAGCAATAACCCCAAATCTTTACCTCGCTCAAATTAGAGGCTTCTCTTGGCACAAAAACAAAATAAACGAGATAAGGAGCGGTCATTACAGTAGTAATGACTTCCAAGACTCAAATAAAATAAAAAGTACTGAAAAGTAAACATTGGGTTATCTCCCAAGAGTGCTTTTCTTTAACGCCTTTGAGCTAGGCGCAGAAAATTGCGAATCAAGTAATATCAAGTGATGAAGCATCAAGCTCATAGTTTGCTCTAAGAATAGAGTCAAAAAGTAATTTCTTTCTTTTCCTAGGGAAGTGTTCCATACCTTTCTTAAGTGGGAATTGATACTTGATAGTGCCTTCCCTCATATCAATGATAGCACCTACAGTTCGAAGAAAGGGTCTTCCCAAAATAATAGGACATGAAGCATGGCATTCAACGTCCATAACAAGAAAATCAATGGGAACAAGGTTATTATTAACCACAATAAGAACATCATTAATCCTTCCCAAAGGTTTCTTCTTAGCAACGTCAGCAATAGGAACATCAAAATAGCACTTTTCAAGCGGTGGTAGATCAAGCATGTCATAAATCTTTCTAGGCATGATAGAAATACTAGCACCTAGGTCACATAAAGCATGGCAATCATAACCATTAACATGCATATCAATTATGGGTTCCCAACCATCTTCTAACTTCTTGGGAACAGAGGCTTTTTGCTTCAACTTTTCATCCCTAATCTTTATGAGAGCATTGGTAATATGCTTAGTAAAAGCAATATTTAAAGAACTAGCATTGGGAGTCAAAGCAAGCTTTTGCAAGAACAAAATTACTTCAGATATATTGCAGCCATCAACATCAAAATCATTAAAAGAAATAGAGCTATCATCTCCCACACTCCGAAAAATTTCAGCACTCTTTTGGGAAAAAGTTTTGGCAGTTTTAGGCTTTTTAACACAAGGAGTGGGAGTTTTCTCTACACCAATCAAAGTAAGAGGGTTGCTATCAGTAGGAGCAACATCATTAGAGGTAGTAATGGTACATACCTTGGTCTCTCTAGCCATCTCATCTTCTCTTTCCCACATGGCTTGCAATTCCGCTAACAATCTAATATTTTCATCAATTCCAACTTGGATAACATTAGCGGAAGCAACAATATTGCTCACTTTCACATCATTAGGAAACACTTTTAATTTCAGAAGTTCAACATCATGAGCAAGGCTATCAACTTTAGAAGCAAGAATATCAATTTTGCCTAACTTTTCCTCAACAGACTTATTAAAAGTAGTTTGCTTACCGATGAAGTCCTTGAGCATTACCTCAAGCTCGGAGGGCGCGGCCCTAGTGTTGTTGTAGGAGTTACCATAAAAATTACCATAACCATTACCATTGGTAGAAGGATATGGCCTATAATTGTTACTAGCAAAATTGTTCCTATAAGCATTGTTGTTAAAATTATTATTTCTAATGAAATTCACATCAACTTGCTCTTCTTGAGCAACCAAAGAGGCCAAAGGAACATTATTAGGATCAACATGAGTCCTATCATTAGCAAGCATAGCCATAATGGTATCAATCTTATCATTCAAGGAAGAGGTTTCCTCAACAGAATTTACCTTCTTACCTTGTGGAGCTCTCTCGGTGTGCCATTCGGAATAATTTACCATCATGTTGTCGAGTAACTTTGATGCGACGCCCAAGGTAAGGGTCATAAAAGTGCCTCCAGCAGCTGAATCAAGTAGGTTCCTTGAAGAAAAATTCAGTCCTGCATAAAAAGTTTGGATAATCATCCAAGTAGTCAGTCCATGAGTGGGGCAATTCTTTACCATAGATTTCATTCTTTCCCAAGCCTGAGCAACATGTTCATTATCAAACTGAGTAAACTTCATAATATAGCTGCGCAAAGCTATAATCTTAGCAGGAGGATAGTATCTACCAATAAAAGCATCCTTACACTTAGCCCATGAATCAATACTATTCTTAGTCAAAGATAGCAACCAATCTTTAGCTTTTCCTCTCAAAGAAAAAGGAAACAGCTTGAGCTTAATAATATCACTATCAACATCTTTATATTTCTGCATCTCACATAGCTCAACAAAATTGTTGAGATGAGCTGCAGCATCTTCAGTACTAGCACCAGAAAATTGCTCTTTCATAACAAGGTTCAATAAAGCAGGCTTAATCTCATAAAAGTTTGCAGCAGTAGCAGGTGGTGCAATAGGAGTGCAGATAAAGTCACCATTGTTTGTGCTAGTAAAGTCACACAACTTGGTGTTTTCAGGATTGGCCATTTCAGCAAAACGAAAGTAAACAAGTAAAAACAGCTACCAAGGATTCTAATTTTTTTGGGTTTTTGATAAAAAGCAATGCAGGTAAAATAAATAAAGTAAAGCAAAACAATAACAAAGTAAAGAATGTGTGTGCGAAAACTCCCCTCGCAGAAGTCTTCTCTCCTCCCCGGCAACGGCGCCAGAAAATTAGCTGCTACTTGGTGATGGCGCCAGAAAATTAGCTGATGGCAACCAGTTGATTTGTAACAGTGAGTCCTTGTGCGTGGTGATGACCAGCCCGTTGGGAACCCCAAGAGGAAGGTATGATGAGTGTAGCGGCTAGCTTTCCCTCAGTTAAGAAACCAAGGTTTAATGTCGATCTTGAAGAGGAGAGACGGTGACGACTGAAGGTGTTATGGAACCTGCACACACACAGACAAATACTTTGCTCCCAACTTGCGATGAGGTTGTCAAGCTCACCGGTTTGCTTGAAACAAAGGTTATGAGTGTATCGAGTGGAAAACAATAGTAATATGCGAGTAAAGTAAACATTGCGGGAAAAGTAAACAGGTGATTGCAATATGATTAAAATAGGACTGGGGTCCACAGTTCACTAGTGGTGTCTCTCCATAGAAAAAATAACATGCTGGGTAAACGAATTACAGTTGGGCAATTGATAGAATAAAGATAACGTGATATGTCAAGAAGATCACTATGAGATTTACTCTGGGCATTACAACAAAATACATAGACCGCCATCCAACTGCATCTATGACTAATAATCCACCCCCAGGGATATCAATCCGAACACCCCGAAAGTATTAAGTTGCGAACAACAGATAATTGCATTAAGCAAAGTGTGTAATGTAAACAAAGCATATGCCCTTGAGCATATGAATGTTGTTTTCTCCCTAGTAGCAACAGCACATCTACCACCTTAGAGGTTTCTGTCACTCCCCCAGGTGAAATAGAGGCATGAACCCACTATCGAGCATAAATACCCCCTCTTGGAGTCACTAGCAACTACTCGGCCAAGATAGCTACTAACAACGGAGAGCATGCAAGATCATAAACAACATAGAGATAACAAAAGATATAATTCAGTACAGCAACTTAATCATAAACACCAATATTTATCGGATCCCAACAAACCAACATCATAGAATTACATAACGGTGATCTCAATCATGTAGGGCAGCTCATGAGATCTAAACATGAAGCACATGGTGGAGAAGACAACCATCTAGCTACTGCTATGGACCCATAGTCCAAGGTAGACTACTCACTCATCGCTCTGGAGGCAAGCATGGCGATGAAGAAGACCTCCGGTGGCGATTCCCCTCTCCGGCAGGGTGCCGGGAAGAGCTTCTGGACCCTCCCGATCTCCGGGTCGATGGCGGCGGCGGATCGCGATGTATTCTGGAAAACTGATCGGGCCCTTAGGTTTTTCTCGTCAGGGGGTACTTATAGGCGAAAGGGCGATGTCAGAGGGGGTCCCACGCCCCCTCACACGTGGGTGGCGCGGCCAGGGGGTGGCCGCGCCGCCTGTGTGTGTGGGGCCCACGTGGCCCTACTCCTTCTCTCCTTCGGATGTTTGGGAGCTTCCCCATGAAATATGACTTCAGGAACTTGTTTCGTCCAATTCCGAGAATATTTCCTATGTATCACTTCTGAAACACAAAAACAGCAGAAAACAGGAAACTGGCACTGTGGCACTTGTTAATAGGTTAGTTCCTGAAAATGCATAAAAATGCCACTAAGTGTAACGAAACAATAGGCAAATGGTGTAAAAACAAGCATGGAGCATCAAAAATTATAGATACGTTTGAGACGTATCAGTCCACGGTTTGCAACACCAGATGGCCCGGTATTCATATCAAACGCGCTCAGCCAGAAATTTTCCATACCTACGGTATGAAGTTTGCACCGATGGACGCATCGGGTGCCTCACAATGAACTGGGCTCCGACCTGGTAAGTCCAACGCGGCTCGGGTTGGGGTAGCGCCAGCCCACGCGGGTTCGAGTCAGGGGGACTATAATCTGAGTAAGCTAACTGAATGTTTTTGCGACTATGCAATTAACTGAGACCCGGTGTGAGTCTCAGGCCGGTTATGTGCATCCCTCTGCAAACCCGACTTAGCACTTTCGAGGCTCTGAATGAGCGTAGCTCGAAAATTTCATACCTAACAAGTGTATTACTCAAATATTCTCTATACTTTTGCAGTTCCACAGGCCAGGCGCGTATATCGGGTGCGGCTAGGAAGACTTTCGGGTGGAGTCCCTGCCATAGTCTTTGGCTATCCCAGGCACTCGGGGGCTACTGACAAAGGAATGACAAACGGGCCCCCGATATTCGCCTACCTGGTTTTCGGTCCAGGAAGGGTCTCCCTCGAAAGGTTCTTGAGGCCCATCAAGGTAGCAGTCTAGCGTGGCCCAGGAGCTAAACTTGGCGTGCAAGTAAGGACCCGAAGAATTCAAGTTAGATTAGGTTTCCTTTGTTTAAGGACCGATCCAATCTGTACTTGGCTTGAGAGACAATCCTGAGACCCTGCCTTCGCATATAAAAGGCCGGGAGGGAGATCTCAAAAGGCTAGACGCTTTTCCACCCACCTCACGCCGGAGCGCTCGACGACTTAGAGCTCTCTGGTTCGGTTAGATCTGATATACGCCACCATTGTAACACCATCCTCAAAGCTACCCCATCAATACAAAGTCAGACAAGCAGGATGTAGGCCTTTTACCTTCTGAGGGGGCCGAACCTGGGTAAATTCCTATGTTCCTTTGCTTTCGTCTGATCGCCGTCGAGTTCGCTAGGTCCCCAATACGCTTCCTAGATCGAAAGCCGTTCGACATGGGCATTGCCGGGGATAAACCTCATCAGCGGGTGTCGTGGGGATGACTTATGGGGCATACCACGGGCCGGGCAATATGCCGGCTGGCGTCCCAGGAGTCCCCGCGGCTTCAACGCGAGAAGACCGGCTCCGCCCGAAGGGCCGGCTGCGCCAGCAGCCGGCTGGCGACTCCACCGAGGAGAACTGGAGCCGGGCGATGAAGACAAAGCTCCCCAATGGTTGTCTGGCCGAAAGTAGGACTGCCCCGACTGGAGCGACAGAGGCCAAGGACGGAATGATGCCCGCCACGACCGGCCTCAGCCAATGAGAGATCAAGACCCTTCCCCACGATGGAATCCGAGGCGAAAGAGAAGGGATATGCCCTCTAGATGCCGGCCCAGGGGAAAGGCACTTTATAAAGTGCCTTTACTAGAGCAGGGCCAGAGGATGACGCCAAGGGACGCCGCCGCCGAGGAGCCGGCAGCCGGCCGAATCACTACCTAACCTGTAACCAGGCCCCCATCTATATAAGGGGGCCTGGACCCTTAGCATAGGGGAGATCCGATCTTCTTCTTCCTCCTCTAGCCCGAACAGCTCGAGGAGCAATGTAATCGATACTACCCAATCAATACGAAGCAGGCAGGAAGTAGGGGTTTACCTCCAACCGGGAGGGCCCTGAACCTGGGTAAACCGAGGTGTCTCTGTTGGCACGATCCCGAGCCGGACCCATCGTCACCATCGTCGAGCCCCTCCGATAAGCCTCCCCATGGCTACTGTCTCCAAATTCCCACGACAGTTGGCGCCCACCGTGGGGCAAAGCGCGGCGGCGAGCGGAGTCAAGTTCCGGCCGGGACCCCCCGGCGAGAAGGTCGCCTCCGGCCTCGTCTGGAGGTTTGGCACCTTCGACTGCGTCGACGACAACTTGTCCCACTTCGAGAACGGCTTCGACAATAGTGGCTCCTTCCTCGACGTCGGCAGCCACCGCTTCTACATCGCCAAGCCCTTCCCGGAGGAAGTGACCGACGTCTTCGACACCCTCTGCGATGGAGGCTCGAGCTGCGGTGAAAGCAGCAGTCTTGGCGCCATGGTCGAGGTGATGGCCCTGGGAGAAGAGGAGGGCGGCGACTCTCTGTGCCCCAAGCGCCCGTCGCCCAGACGCCTTCTTCCACAGGAGCAAGATGCTCCACTCCCAGAGCAAGATGCCCCGGACGTCTCCGTGGTGGACCTGCGCGCTCCCCTCGACCGCGTCATCGATCCCGCCCGGGTCGCCGAGGCCCTGGAGCGGACGCGTCTCGTCCTCCTCAGCAAGGTGGCTGAGGACGAGGCCAACCGGCACCACGCGAGCGCCATGCTCAGCGAGTTCTACGACGTGCATGGAGACGCACCGACCGAGCACGCCCGTGACCTGCGCCGCAGCCTCGCCACCGTCGTCCCCGGCCAGATCCAGCGGTCGCCATCGGCAAGTCGAGGCCGCGGAGGGCGTGGACAGGTGATACGTCTCCAACGTATCTATAATTTTTTATGCTCCATGCTTGTTTTTACACCATTTGCCTATTGTTTCATTACACTTCGTGGCACTTTTATGCATTTTCCGGAACTAACCTATTAATAAGTTGCCACAGTGCCAGTTTCATGTTTTCTGCTGTTTTTGTGTTTCAGAAGTGATACACAGGAAATATTCTCGGAATTGGACGAAACAAGTTCCTGAAGTCTTATTTTACCCGGAAGCTTCCAGAGATCTGAAGGAGAGAAGGAGTAGGGCCACCAGGGCCCCACACACAGGGGTGGCGCGGCCAGGCCCCTGGCCGCACGAGCCCTATGTGAGGGCGCCTGGTCCCTCCTCTGACATCGCCCCTTCGCCTATAAAGACCCCGGATGGAAAAAACCTAAGTTCCTGATCAGTTTTCCAGAACACATCGCGATCCGCCACCACCGTCGACCCGAAGATCAGGAGGGTCTAGAAGCTCTTCCCGGCACCCTGCCGGAGAGGGGAATCACCACCGGAGGTCTTCTTCATCGCCATGCTTGCCTCCGGAGCGATGAGTGAGTAGTCTACCTTGGACTATGGGTCCATAGCAGTAGCTAGATGGTTGTCTTCTCCACCATGTGCTTCATGTTTAGATCTCATGAGCTGTCCTACATGATTGAGATCACCGTTATGTAATTCTACATGTTTGGTTTGTTGGGATCCGATGAATATTGGTGTTTATGATTAAGTTGTTGTACTGAATATTATATTTTGTTATCTCTATGTTGTTTATGATCTTGCATGCTCTCCGTTGTTAGTAGCTATCTTGGCCGAGTAGTTGCTAGTGACTCCAAGAGGGGGTATTTATGCTCGATAGTGGGTTCATGCCTCTATTTCACCTGGGGGAGTGACAGAAACCTCTAAGGTGGTAGATGTGCTGTTACTACTAGGGAGAAAAGAACATTCATATGCTCAAGGGCATATGCTTTGTTTACATTACACACTTTGCTTAATGCAATTATCTGTTGTTCGCAACTTAATACTTTTGGGGTGTTCGGATTGATATCCCCGGGGGTGGATTATTAGTCATAGATGTAGTTGGATGGCGGTCTATGTATTTTGTTGTAATGCCAGAGTAAATCTCATAGTGATCTTCTTGACATATCACGTTTATCTTTATTCTATCAATTGCCCAACTGTAATTTGTTTACCCAGCATGTGTTATTTTATCTATGGAGAGACACCACTACTGAACTGTGGACCCCGGTCCTATTTCCATCATATTGCTATCAACTATTTACTTTCTCGCACTGTTTACTTTATTGCATTCTCTACTGTTTTCCACTTGATACGCTCATATCTTTGTTTCAAGAAAACCGGTGAGATTGACAACCTCATCGCAAGTTGGGAGCAAAGTACTTGGTTGTGTGTGTGCAGGTTCCACATTGCAGCTAGCAAGCAAAGCTTGGACGAGGCCATATATAAATTGTCCGCTGCTGTCGCAAACTAGCAAGCATCATCTTCAGCCGTCATTGTCTGCTTTTCTCCTGAATGATAAACCTTGGTTTCTAAACTGAGGGAAAACTAGCTGCTATACTCATCACACCTTCCTCTTGGGGTTTCCAACGGGCTGGTCATGCACCACGCATCAAGCTAATTTTCTGGCGCCGTTGCCGGGGAAGAGTGGAAGACTTCTGCGAGGGGAGTTTTCGCACGCACATCCTTTACTTTGTTTTATTGTTTTGCTTTACTTTATTTATTTTACCTGCATCGTTTTATATCAAAAACCCAAAAAAATTAGAATCCTTGGTAGTTGTTATTTCTTTACTTTAGTTTATCATCATGTTGTTCCCTAAGTTCGTTCTGGAGGACCTCTCAGTAGGTAGTGGTTCGATTATTGGCAAAAGTAACATTGAGGAGTTCTTTAATCACATTAGTATGCATGAGGAAGTTGAGGAAAAGTCTTGGGTTGAGCTTGCTCCTAGTATTGAAGTTGCTTCTGTTTGTTTAATTGACATGTTGGAAACTAGGTTTGCTAGTCTTAATCCTTTTATGCAATATATGTTCCTTAAGCTTCATGAAATTGAGGATCCCGAAAAGAAAGCTTTTATCTTAGAAACTTTGCGCCTAGAATTTAAGGATGTCATTATTGAAGCTAGAAAAGTTCTTAAATGTTTTAATAAACTCGGTTCACCTATAACGGTTATTAGTACAAATGATGAAGGGGCCGAAATACCTATACCTTGCAAGCTTTTGGGATTGAGTGAAGCTTTCGAGAATAATTTTGATTGGATTTGTCCTGAAAATCTTTTTGATGAAAGTAGTGTACCAAAGCATGATCACAAAGGGTCTTCAAAAACTTATGTGGATGAAATACAATGCCTTATTGACAAAACCTCTGCAGTTGATCTTAATGCTTCTTCTGAAAATACTTGATTCGCAATTTTCTGCGCCTAGCTCAAAGGCGTTAAAGAAAAGCACTCTTGGGAGATAACCCAATATTTTCTTTTCAGTACTTTTTCTTTTATTTGAGTCTTGGAAGTCATTACTACTGTAATGACCACTCCTTATCCTTTTTATTTCGTTTTTTGTGCCAAGAGAAACCTCTAATTTGAGCGAGGTAAAGATTTGGGGATGTTGCTGTCCTGAAACTGTTTTCAGTGCTGCATCGTAAAAATTCGTATAAATTCTCTGTTTATCTTTTGGACCTGCGATTTCTTGTGCATATGCCCCAGGTTATATCCAAACTTTTGTTAGTTGAACACTTTTTGATTTGAGCAACAGAAAACCCTCTAAAAATTCGACCTTTGTCAGCTGTTCAGTTTTGACAGATTTCTGCCAATATTTATTTTTGCCACTTTATCGCTTTCTTTGCGAGTTCTTTTGATCACAGGAACTCTTGTGGAAGTTGCTACAGTAGTATTTACTTTATATGTGGTGGTTTTGAGTTGAAACCTGAAGCAAAAAGAGGTTGATTATATGTTATGCCTACACTAATGTTGCTAATAGAATTGTGTTTAGTTTTGTATGAAGGAAGTTTTCAAGTGTAGGGATTGGAGAATGATGAGATGAGTTGAAGAATGGACAAAAGCTCAAGCTTGGGGATGCCCATGCATCACCCCAAGAAATATCCAAGAAGTACAAGCGTCAAAGCTTGGGGATGCCCCCGAGGCACCCCTTCTTCATCGGCAAAAATCAGGTCACCTTTCAAGACACTATATTTTTATTGCTTCATGCACTATGTGTTTTTCTTAGAGCGTCAGTTGTTTTAGTTTTCTTAGTTGGTTTAGTTTGTTTGTTTGCTGCAATAAATGGTTGGATCCCAACAAATTTTCTTTGGAGGAGATGTACTCGTTTTCATTTGCAAAGAACGCTATCGTTTTCACTCTTATCGTTCATCGAGTGTTCTTCTTTTTCTGCTACTGCTTTTGGTTTTCGTTTTCGCCTTGATTTGCATTTAGACCTTGTCATATCTTTTCATCAAGGTGTATTTTTTCCACTGATCTTTATTGGTTTTCATCAAAAGAGGTGTTTATAAAAATTTCAAATGGTGTTGGAAAAGAGAAAAAGCTTTGTGCAAAATAGTGGTACAAGAAGGAGCTTGTGTAGACTGCGGCTTAGGCTTTTTCATGTCATGCTTGATGTCTTTTTGATAGTATGCTTAGTGGTTTTGCTGTAGCATAACTTGTCTCAAATAACTGAGATTGCTTAATGAGCCTTTGAAAAAATTATGCATTGTTTTTATTGTATGGAAGCATTATTTTGGTTTTCTCCTTAATGCTTTATTTGGGTTGACTTGGCGCATGCTCACACATGTTAGACTCTTACAAAGTCGCCAATAGCCATCATGATCATTTAGTTTTTGACTTTTGATGCCATCTGTCGTCGTGGTGAAACAACATATGCTATAGGATGGCTTAAATGGGGTCCGAGCTAAATGCTGGTGGATTCGGGAGAGGGGAACGAGCTAAAAAGCACGACAGAAAGGAACACTGATCTACCCAGGTTCGGGGCTCTCATAAGGAGATAACACCCCTACTCCTGCTCTACTGGTTATATATTTGGATCGATGGAGTGTACAACAATGGTGCTTCCAAGCTCTCTGCTAGAGGAGGAAGATGAACTGCTAAGTGTAGGAATACTCAGAGACCAACCCTTTACTAGGACCCCCTGTGCCACCTTATATAGTGGTGGCCAGGGTTACAACGGTCACCTACAGCCCGGAGACACCGGCTACACTCCAAATAGGAGCAGGTGACGATGGCAGAGACCTTTGACTTCGCCCCTGATTGCTCTCGATGGGACTCCATATCCCTGTACCTTGTACTTCCTGTATTGTAACCTTACCTATATGAGGTAAGGCCTGTACTTGTGCACAGTGAGGGTAGGTAACCCTCCACTGTGCACCCTCTGCTTCCATGCTTGGATGTTTTCTTCCTTGATTGTAGGGATGTGACACCTTAGTTGACTTATGTGTCCCGGATATGACCGTTGGCCATATCCCGGACTTATATGCTGGACCGATGACCCATGCAAGTCAGATAATCCGGCATCCCTGCTCCTGCACAATATATCAAATATGTTAGGCCGGCATATCTATCCATATGCCGGCACACCTTAACAAGTATCCCGGTTACTCCGACATATCAGAGCCCCACCGGGATATACCTATATGCCGGCCTGGCCGATGCTCTTATATTCCGGCCAGGCCCTTCCTTGGTCAACCAGCACAAAGTCAACCATAATCCTTGTATCTTTCTAGTCTCTTGACCCTACCGGGGGTCATCCCCCCGACACTAGTCCCCAAAGCTGCCGAGGTTCCCCAGTCTCAACTGTGGAGCCTTGACAGGTTCAACATATCCTCTTCTTATTATACCTCGGCACTATGTTCATGCCGAAGATCAGATTATATGCCGGGACATCCACGCATATTCCGGCCACTGTTCCTTCTCCAAAAGTTAATCCGGCCGGCACAGGAGGTAACCCGGACAGAACTTATTCCCCAGGTAGATAGTCCGGCACATAAACAAAACTTCCCTGAGAAGCCAAGTCCGACGGTTTGCATCGAAACTTGCAACTGCCCTGCCACCACGAACGGTCACATGATGTGACGGTTCGCAGCGCATTTACTGCAGGTCATCATGGCCTAGTGGCACGGTTACAGTGGCCGCCGCCCCACTCCGTGCCGCCACGTGGCGACCCTTCGCAGTAACTGTCGGAGTAGTGGAACACTCCCACGATCTCCACTACTCCGGTCCTGCGGTATAAATATGAGACGGGGGTAAACCTGCTCTTTTTACCCCCACAGCACCTTCTTCTTCCTCTGCTCCTCTGCCCCCTGCGCTTCCCCGCCGGACCGAGGGACAGAGAAGGAACGCCGCCGAAGACCTGCGCCACTCCGGCGCCTTCGCTCGACGACGGCCGGTATCTCCGTCGACGACACCGCCGCCGCCTCTTCTCCCCGCAGCATTGCAGGGAGATTGGATCTTCCTCTGCACGCTCGCCGCCGTCGCTCCATCGCCGTCGGCCAAGCTCCGGTGAGTTCCTCTTTCTCTGTTCTTCCTTTCCCTGCTCTTCTGCAACTAGGCTGCGGTAGCCTTACTGGTTTGGATCCATGGTAGTTCCTTTGCTGGATATTTCGTTGCTTCGATTAGCATTGCTAGCAGTGTTTCGTAACAGTTCACAGGTGTTCTTCCGCAGAAATTATATCCCTGTTTATTTCCGACTTTAACTGCCTCGGTAGATCTTCTATTCCTGCTAACATCTGTGAGAGTGGTATACCGGCGAGGCTAACCTCCCTCTTTTCTCTGATTTTGATAGGACTAACACCACGGGACTCCGGCTCTCGCGCCCTGTCCCGGCCATCAAGATGGCATCCTCAAGCGCGACAGCTACCTCGGCCTCCGAGGAGGATAACTCGGCCCGGACCCAAGGAGGCTCCGGCTGGGAGGGGTCGGAGGTCACCCCGGCCGACATATCCTGGGTCACCTCCACCAGGAGAATCCCGGAGGGCGTGGCATGCCGGCTTCCGGCGGGAGAGACTGTGCCGGCACCTGGACCCGGCGAACGAGTCGTCTTTATTGCTCACTTCGAGCGAGGTTTCGGCCTGCCGGCATCGGACTTCTTCCGGGACTTCCTCGACACCTACGACCTACAGCCTCACCACGTCCCGGCGAACGCGGTGATGATCCTCTCCGCCTTCGCCGCATTCTGCGAAGGCTTCGCCGGCATCGAGCCTTTCTGCCAAGGCTGGGCGAAGTACTTCCAACTGAGGAAGCAAGTCATCCAGGAGCCGCCCCGGAGCAAGGATGACCCGCCGGAGACGGCCCAGGAGAAGAAGGACCGCCCCATGACCCTCTGTGGCGCGGCCACCATAATGTCCCGGAAGGGCTCGGACTTCCCCAAGGTGGAACTCCTGGAATCTTGCAAGAAGTGGCAGAAGAGCTTCTTCTACGTCCGGAATACCACGGACGTCGATCTGCTCAACCTGCCGCCCTTCGTGGATGAACCACCCTTGGCGATGAAGAACTGGACGTATAACCCGAAGACCTCTGTGCTGCCGGTGAACGCCCTTGACCGGGTTAAGGCCGACCTCCGAAATGCCGGCCTCACCCCACAAGACTTAGTGGCATGCTTTATTAGCCGGCACGTCTCTCCTCTGCAGCGCCAGCCACATAAAATTTGCCAGATGAGCGGGCTCATGGACCCCACCCGGCATTCGACGCACGAGCTAACTCCGGCCAACATTCTGCGGCGAATCAAGGACATCTGCAAGTCCTCACAGGCCACCTTCGCCTGGGGTCTTGAGCCGTATAGCCGGGATAGGCCCGCCCCAACGGTAAATCCTTCGGCCGATACACACTCTCTTGTCCGGCATATAGATAGTTACGCCGACACATGTCCATTCTCCGATACTTATCAAGCATAGCCCCGAGATATTGCCATTGCCGTCATACACATTGCACCGGCACATTTCTTGCTTCTGACCCTTTGACCTTATCTTTGCACAGAAGTTCAGCTTCCAGGCTATGGAGAACGCCCGGTTCAAGATTGCGGCAGACCGCACCGCTGCAGATCCTGAAGATCCGGATCACTGGGATAAGCTACCCAGGAGCACCCGTGCTGCGGCTGCCACGGGTAAGGCCTCTTCACCCCGGCACTTCACCCAAGACTGGAGTGACGACGATTCCGACGAAGATTGTCGGATGTTTATCTGCCCGACACCTCTAGCTTATGTTCTTCCTTCCACAGACCTTGCTTATGCCTTTCCCATGCCGTCCTCAGCTATCCCGGACGACATGGTTGTCGACGCCGCCCCTCTGAACCAGGGACCTCCTTCCACCGCCGGACGTGCCGGCCGGAAGCGAGGCGTGAAGCCCCAGCCCGACACATCCCAGCAACAGAAAAGGCAGAAGGTCGGCGCGCCCCACCCAAAGAAGCCAAGACCAGTTGCCTCGGGGTAAGTCTCTTCTCTTCGCGCTGCTTCCGACATATCTTTTTCTTTTGACTACTAACTTGGTGTTTTCTCTCTTTCAGAGCTCCTCTTGCGCCGGAACATGCTTCCAGCGCAAGTGCCAGCCCCAACATTGAAAAGCCGGCGGCCACTGGCGCCCTCGACATTCCCTCTGCAAGTCACACGACCTCCCCAGCGCCGGCATCTTCGCCTGCGCCGGACCAGACTACTTCCCCGGTGAAGGATGATCTTCCGCCGGAACATGACACCTTTGCCCCCGACGTCCACGTGGACTCGGGGGCTCAACAGAATCCTTCGGCATCTGCTGTCCACCTGGACACAGAAGCCCAGCTAGAAGCCCCTGACTCCGGCGCGCCCACCGGCGGCGCCGGGACAACTGAAGATGCCGGCGCAAGCCACAAGAGCGCCGGCATAGACAAAGGAAAAGCCCCTGAAGTACCAGAAGTCCGGACTATCCCGGAACCTGCCTCTGCTGGCCAGGCTGCACCGGCCGCGCCGGAACACCCTGCGCCCACGACTCCTCCTGCTCCGACCAAGGCTGCTGCCCCGGCCAAGACCACTATCCCGGAAAAGGCCGGTACTCTTAAGCTCGAGCGGATTCCCAAGTCTGGGACACAGTCTGCTGCAACCGCGCCGGCCAAACCAGCACCCCGGCCCAGCTCTGCCCTGGCACTTCATCTTGGCCGGGCAGCATCCCGGCCAGGCTACCGGCCCAGCTTCTTTGACACGCCAGAACTTGAAGGCCGTGTCCCCTTGCTGACGAAGAGCGACGAGAGCCTCGGGTCTCTTAAGGAGCGCTGTGAGAAATGGAATGATGCCGACTCCCTGGACACAGCTGAATCCAAGAAGAAGAAACAGGCCGAAGCTTCGGCCACCGGCGATCCAGCTGATATCCTGGCCGCGAAGCCCATTCCCATTGCCTGCGAGCTTCTCAGCCTTCAGCAACGACTTCATCGCCTGGTCGATGCCACCAACGTAAGTCCTTTACATATAGATATCCCCAGTCCCCGAAAATGTCGGTTGTCCGGGATATGGACATCCGGGATTTTCCAAGACCTTTTGCACTTAGCTGCTTTTCAAAATAACTTTCCGACATATGAGCTCGATCCGAGCTTCAAATCCTAGTCACCGAGAGCCGGGATAGGTGCGCAGCACCTGCGCCGGATCTTTATCAATCTCAGTCCTTAATCATTTTTCAAATCCTCTTGACCGAGATATAATCTCGATTCGAGCTTCAAATCCTAGTCACCGAGAGCCGGGATAGGTGCGCAGCACCTGTGCCGGATCTTCTACAGCATAAATACTTCATATAATCTTCAACTGTACTGGCATGCTCTAGTTATCTCATATCCCTTCAAATCCTAATACTTTTGCAGCGCATGAATAACGCCCGTGCCGACATGTTCCATGACTTGGTGTGCGAGCATCGGAAGCTTTCCGACGCACACAGCAAGCTCCAGCTGGAACTGTCCCAGAAAGGTAATTTCAGCCGACATACCTTGCCTTTTTACTTCTCAATATACCTCTGGCCGGCACATCTTAATATGCCGACACATAATCTTTGTTCGACATTTCGCAGCTGGTGCCGAAGCACAAGTCACCGCGCTTCTTGAACGCGTGAAGGAGCTGAGCGGTATGCCAGTTTCTGCGAATCTTTTTACTACTGCACCCGTACTTCAAATCCTTTAACTCTTGCTACTGTTTTCCATCTTCAACTTCAACTTCTCTTTAACTTCAAAGTTTTTTGCAGATGAGAAAACTGCACTGGAGGCACGCCATCAAGACTGCATATCCTCTGTGGACGTGGCCAAACAATTGGATGACCGGGATGCCGCCCACAAGACTGAGACTGACCAGCTGAAGAGCCGGATCGCCGAGCTTCTGGAGGAAAAGGAGCAGCGCGTGGGCCAACTGAAGAAAGCCTAGGATCTGCTCGTCACCTCTGAAGCCGACGCGGCCACTACTCACGCTGAACTGGATGGCTTGAAGGCGCAGGCTACCAAATGGGAAGTCACCGTGGCTCAGCTCAATGCCGACCTTGCCCGTGAGCTACAAATCCTTTTCCTTTACTCTGCCGACCCATCTTGTCCGGCATAACCTTTATACCGGCACATATTCCTTCTGCTAACTTGCTCATTATGCTTCAGACATGTTTCCTGCTTCCGTCGAAGACGTTGAGAAGGCCTTGCAGGTGGATCGAGAGAGCCGGGGTGTCCCGGCTACCTCGGCCAACTGGGACATGTCGGAACAACTGGTGGCCCTTCAGGCCCGGAAAGATGCCATGAGCTCCTACACCGACGATCTCTTCCTCGGCGCCCAGGAGGCATATTCTACCCTCTGGCCGGGACAAAGGACGCCCACCGACCCCGTCGGCCTTGGGAACGATCTGCAGCTCGCCAAGGTTCGCCTGAGGGAATGGCGGGACTCCGGCGCTCGGGTGGGAGCTGATGAAGCTCTCACCTACTTCCTCTCCTGGTATGAAAAGTCTGACTTGGAGACTTTGCGCACTGTGCGCGAAGGATCCATCTGGACCACGGACCCGGAGCATATCCAGCGTCGGCGAGAGCTGGCCCACAGTTATGTGGATTATGCCGACACTGATGCCTTCGTCCGGGACATCCGCGAGCCGGAGAAGAAGGAAGGCGACGCCGGGACTGCTGCCGACGCTGAGGGCTCCGACTCCAGCCAGGACGAAGAAGAAACTGAAGAGGCCGGCACTGACGTCCCGGAACAGGGATCTATCCCGGGCGGAGGTGATGGCTCCATTCCATCTGCTGGGTCCGGCACTCCTGATGCCGACATCTCTACTGCTACTGCTCCACCAGCCGGCGGCCCTGCCTCTGCCCCTTGAACTTTGCACCAAAAACACTTTAAGCTTTATCAGATCCCTGGGATGCCGGGTGCAGTTGTAAGATATACATTTAACTTCCCTTTGGTTTGCTACCCGAACAAGTTTTACCTTGACTTGCTTAATTATGCCGGATCATCTTTTGGCTAAGTCACCGAGTTTACTTTCCTGTTTCCTCAACTTCACAACCTTGGCTACTTGTCTACCTTATTTGGCTTTCGACATATGAGTCTCAAGGTTGCTTCATTAAACATACAGTACTTAAACTTTGAAACTTAGACCTCGAATCATCCGACATTTCAAGTTTTAACTTTCGTAATAAGAAAAATGTCGGTTCGCTTGCTTTATCCTTCCTTAGCCGTTTTCCATGTGTAGACAATCTCCGGCATCTACTCTTGCTAGCCATGAAGCCGGATTCCGGACAGCAGCTAAGTCGAAGAGTGTCCTTTGGTGCCGACACACTACTAGGCCGACATAGGAAACATTCAAATCAAGCCAACCGGCATATAAACAAAACTGAAAATGGACAACAATATATCTCGGAGGCATTGCCCGATCACCTCAGGATGCCGGCATTTCATTCATTAGTCTTGTGCCGGCATAAGAGCACCGGCACAGAAAGCAAAATGGAAATACATACATTATGCCGGTCAGGAGTAAAAGGGACGGAGTAGTGCTATGTTCCACGGTCGCTTGGTTTCTTCTCCGGACCTGTCCACCTTGTTCTTCTTGGGTTCTGCGCATCTATAAGATAGTAGGCATCATTGTGCAGTGCTCTGCTCACAATGAATGGCCCCTCCCACGGAGGTGTCAACTTATGCCGGCCCTCTGTGCCTTGCTTTAGCCGGAGTACTAGATCTCCCTCTTGGAATCTCCTTGGATTTACCTTCTGCGCATGATAGCGTCTGAGGTTTTGCTGATACACTGCTGTTCTTGACAGAGTTATTTCTCTTGCTTCCTCTAGCAAATCAACATCATTTTCCCTGGCCTCTTTAGCCTCTTCCTCAGTATATAGCACCACTCTTGGTGCATCATGTATCACATCTGTTGGAAGCACAGCCTCTGCTCCATACACAAGGAAAAATGGTGTATATCCTGTTGACCTATTCGGAGTTGTCCTTAAACTCCAAAGCACTGATGGCAGTTCATCTAGCCAACATCCCGGAGTCTTCTCCAGTGGCTCTATCAACCGGGGTTTTATGCCGGCCAATACTAACCCATTTGCCCTCTCTACTTGTCCATTGGCACATGGGTGAGCAACCGACGCGATGTCTAGCCGGATTCCCACTTCCTCACAAAATCTGGCAAATGGCCCTTGGGCAAAGTTTGACCCATTATCAGTGATGATGCTATGAGGAACCCCATATCTTAGAATTATATATTTTAAGAATTTCACTGCTGTGTGGCCATCACACTTGCTTATGGGCTTCACCTCAATCCATTTGGTGAACTTGTCCACCATGACAAGGATATGGGTCATTTTTCCCCTGGCCGGCTTAAAAGCCCCGACCATATCCAAGCCCCAAACAGCAAAGGGCCAGGTTATCGGGATAGTCTTCAGAGCAGATGCCGGCTGATGAATCTGGTGGGCATATCTCTGACACCCATTGCACTTTCGGACCAAGTCTTCTGCCTCTTGCAATGCTGTCGGCCAATAAAACCCGTGCCGGAATACCTTTGCCACCAATGCCCTGGATGAAGCGTGGTGACCACACTCCCCCTGATGAATTTCCCGGAGCATTTCCAAGCCTTCAGTGGATTCAACGCATCTCTGCAATACCCCGGTGGCACTTCTCTTGTATATTTCCTTGTTTATGATGGTATATCCTTTGGATCTTCTCATAACCCGGCGTGCCTCGATTTCGTTCGCCGGCATTTGGTCATTCGCCAAGAAATCCAAGATTGAACGTGCCCACGAGGGCACCTCCCTGATAGTGAACACTGCCTGATCTATCTCCATTACTTCGACCGGCACATAATCGATCTCCATGGGCTGCGAAGTCCCCGGGACTGAGGGAGCAGTCCCCGGGTATGCCGGAGCAGCCCCCGAGTATGCCGGCCCAACCTCTTGGCATATCTTACCCTTGCCTTTATCTCTCCTCCGGAATGCCGCGCTTACAGCATATGCCGGCCCAGTCCCCGGGACTGAGATATCAGTCCCCGGGTTATCTGAACTGGCTCCGGCATCTACTTCCATTGGGGCTGCATCATCTGGGCTTGGCGGGACATAAATGGACGAAGACTCCGGCGAGGGCTTGATTGATGGCTTCCTCAGATGCTCCAGCGAAATGCTGGGCGGGATTGAATCTCTGGAGGATCCTAGCTTGGACAATGTATCGGCTGCTTCGTTCTGAGCCCGACATAATGGCATTCACCTCCAGACACCGCCGGTACAAGCTCTGCTTGTCTGTTCTTTCGGTCTCAAAGACCATGTAGCTCTGATCATGTTCCTTGTACTCATTCCGGCCCACCGCTGGGCCTCCGGCATAGCACTCCGGATTATAGCTCTGATTCACTTGATTTACGCCGGCGCTTCCGGCATTGCTCTGATTTCCGGGATTAACCGGCCTGGGCGGAACTGCCACTGTATTCACACCTGTCAACGGCAATGGAGCTGCCGGGATAGGTGGCCTAGCTGGTCCCCACGGACCTGCATGACCTGCTAATATGTCGTCCAACCACGAATAGTTTCTTGTCAAATGATTTGCCGGCTTACCCGGCTGGAATGTGTGAAACACACAAGGCTAGTCCATGGCCAGACCCACGGTGTACTTCAGATATTGCTTCTTCTGACCGGCGCCTCCGCCGGCATTCTTGTTGGTCCAGACATTCTTCTTCTGGAACGGCTGCGCCTGCTGCTGTGGCTGTTGCTGCTACTGAGGCGGTTGATAGCCCTCATATCTCGGACGCTGGCTACTGCCGGCGCCCCCTTGTTCTTCCTCTACAGCAGCAACTTGGGCCGCTCCATACCGGTGATCCGGCCTTTCATCTCTTCTCTTGTTCCGGTTATCAGTGCGATAAAATTGCCCCGGTCTCCCGGCATTGCTGGTGTTCCCCTGGGTCTGCCCCTGTCCTTGTGAATCGAGACTGGGCTGCATGGGATCTCCCAGAGCATAACTATCAGCAATCTTGATTGTTTCGGCCAACGTGGCCGGCATTTCCCTCTGAAGCTTTTGCCATAGCATGGTGCCATGCCAGCACCCATGAGCGAACCACATGAT
Source organism: Dactylis glomerata (assembly GCA_007115705.1). Classification (NCBI taxonomy): domain Eukaryota; kingdom Viridiplantae; phylum Streptophyta; class Magnoliopsida; order Poales; family Poaceae; genus Dactylis; species Dactylis glomerata. Next base: position 4,579,572 of record QXEO01000538.1, on the reverse strand, counting down.
GGCCTGCTGCTCATTAACTCCTTCGCAGGAATTGCGCAACGTGCACCACCTGGTCAGGTAGTCACGGTCGGTCTCATTCACTCCTTGCCGGCAGTTAGCCAGCTGCTGGGGACGGTTGGGCCTCTTGTATGTACTGGTAAAGTTCGACACAAATTGCTCTTCGAAATCAATCCAGCTGTTGATACTCCCGGCCGGCAAATTGTTCAGCCATATCCTGGCTGGACCTTCTAGCATCTGCGGCACATATCGTACCGCCCATCTGAGGTTTCCTCCGGCAATGTTCACCGCTGTGGAGTAATCCTCCAACCAATCTTCCGGCTTCGTACTGCCATTATATGTCCTCGCGCCACGCGCGAGCTGGAAGAAGTAAGGCACCGGCTCGCCCATAATCCGGGGTCCAAAGCACCTGGGACCCGGAGCTCCTTGCCTCTCCACCATCTCTGATTGGTGAATCTTGTCCAGCTTGAAGCGTGCATCATTTGCCGCCAAGGACCGAGGTCCAAGCCGGGATGCAATTGGACCTGCAATCATCTCCTGCTGCTGCTCCGGCTGGCACTGATCAGTTTCCCGTCATCATCTCGATATCTCGGCTGACCTGCACCTTGCTGCTGTGCTGCACCTCCGGCGCCCTGCTGCTGACGCCGGATCGCACTGTTACTCCGGCCACCACCGGCCGTTCCTGCTTCGTGCCCGGCCGGCATACCCTGGCCGGGCTTCTTGTTGCCGACATACTTGTCAACTTGGCCGGCATTCTTCTCCACCATCGCTTGCTTGCCGGCAACCGCCGGATCGTACACCTGGATCTGCTTGTCCCGGTGGCCAGAGGTCACACTTCCGGCACGCCGGGCGTTGGGATGCGGGGACGAGGCTTGGCCCCTCGACCTCGCGCCGGCACCTCCCGCCGACACAACGTACTGGGATGCCCCGGCCCCTGGGTTTGCCCTCTTAAAGGCCTCCTGCTGCTTGGTAGCTTCAGACAAAAGTTGGTTAAGCCGGGCTTGCTGCTCGCGCAGTGCTCGCGCAATCCTTAGCTACCTCGGCCGCAGCCCTAAGGTTTTTTACTGGTGAGCTATATATCACCTTAGGTATAGAACTAGTTGCAGTATGACTCTTATCTCTAGCATCTTTTCCCATCACTGTGTTAAGATCTCTGCCTCTAGCTCTAACCTCTTCTATCCGGCTAGGCCGGGTTACTACAGGAGTAAAACCATGGGCTGCCTCATACTCACGGAGTTGCCGGTTAAACCGTTCGCGCTCCTGATTCATGGCCAGGGCCTCGTCGACGAGGGCCTGACGAGATCCCTCCAGGACCTCCCTTGTCTGCTCCGGATCATCGCCGGATCGCACCGGCTCAAGAAGCCGATCAATGATGGGAAGAAGCACCTCGCCCCTAGCCGGCACGCCGGAAGTGCCGGCCAGGTTCTCCGCACGCTCCAACGGAGGACGCGCCGACCTCTTGACCTTCGGCGGCTCTGGGGGAGAAGCTCCGGCCGCTGCTGCTGCTTTGCCGGCATTTTCCGCCGGCGGCACAGATGTGCCGGCCATCATCACCTCGGCCGGCTCTACTGAGCGAGTGCTACGCCCAGCGCGAGCCAGCCGATGTGACGGAGGATCCGACGCCACCAGCACCTCCTTCCTGCAAATTCTCTCAGTCCCCACGTACACCTCGTGGGAATCGAAAGACATGATCCGGCCATCCCTGGGGAACGGCCGGTCGCCGAGACATCCGGCGTTGTCACTGATGAAGCCGAGCGAACCTAGCCTCTGGACGAGGCCAGAGACCACGCGCACTCCCGAAGCTGCTATCACGGACCCCGTCCGAATAACCACTCCGCCCAGCATATTGATCTGCCCCACGGTGGGCGCCAAATGTCATCGTGGTGAAACAACATATGCCATAGGATGGCTTAAATGGGGTTCGAGCTAAATGCTGGTGGATTCGGGAGAGGGGAACGAGCTAAAAAGCACGACAGAAAGGAACACTGATCTACCCAGGTTCGGGGCTCTCGTAAGGAGATAACACCCCTACTCCTGCTCTACTGGTTATATATTTGGATCGATGGAGTGTACAACAATGGTGCTTCCAAGCTCTCTGCTAGAGGAGAAAGATGAACTGCTAAGTGTAGGAATACTCAGAGACCAACCCTTTACTAGGACCCCCTGTGCCACCTTATATAGTGGTGGCCAGGGTTACAACGGTCACCTGCAGCCCGGAGACACCGGCTACACTCCAAATAGGAGCAGGTGACGATGGCAGAGACCTTTGACTTCGCCCCTGATTGCTCTCGATGGGACTCCATATCCCTGTACCTTGTACTTCCTGTACTGTAACCTTACCTATATGAGGTAAGGCCTGTACTTGTGCACAGTGAGGGTAGGTAACCCTCCACTGTGCACCCTCTGCTTCCATGCTTGGATGTTTTCTTCCTTGATTGTAGGGATGTGACACCTTAGTTGACTTATGTGTCCCGGATATGACCGTTGGCCATATCCCGGACTTATATGCCGGACCGATGACCCATGCAAGTCAGATAATCCGGCATCCCTGCTCCTGCACAATATATCAAATATGTTAGGCCGGCATATCTATCCATATGCCGGCACACCTTAACAAGTATCCCGGTTACTCCGACATATCAGAGCCCCACCGGGATATACCTATATGCCGGCCTGGCCGATGCTCTTATATTCTGGCCAGGCCCTTCCTTGGTCAACCAGCACAAAGTCAACCATAATCCTTGTATCTTTCTAGTCTCTTGACCCTACCGGGGGTCATCCCCCCGACACCATCTTATGCTTCTTTTAATGTCGCTTTGTCGCTTTGCATGATTATGGCCATTATTGCTCTCTTAGTTGGTCGCTCCCAGTCTTTTGCTAGCCCTCGCCTTGTACTGAGTATGATCTCTACTCGTGCATCCAACTCCTAAAAGCCAAAGTTTTCCAAAGTGTCCACCATACATACCTACTAGCAATTTGCTATTCCAAGTAAATTTGACTTGCTTTTATTTTCTCTTCAAATTAAACTCTTACCAGTGTTATGCGAAATTCGGTCAGTAAAGCTCTCACGAACCGGAAGGCACACTTTACTTTTTCCTGTTCTAAAAATTTGACATTGTGGTCTCTTATGTTGAGTTGTTATGCTTGCAAGTTGTAAGTTGGATTCTAGCCCAGCCATGCTGTCATGGACAAGCTTTCAACATTGCACTTCTTATTTGAGTTGATATCGTGATCTTTTGTTTATGGATGCCCGCGGTGTGAAATGAATTGGGAATCTTGTGGGGATCATGGAGTTTTTATATGTGTTAGGGAAACGCCGGGCCGCCAATCTAAGCCATGCATAATTCATGGTGGAAATTTGCAGCATACCCATGGTGAACATTCGATGACGCATCTCACAATAAAAAGCTAAACAAAAGGCAAATAAAAGAGATGTCGAGGTGTTCATTGTCTGCTTGTCCTGTCATTTTGGTGTGGGCTTGTTCCATGTCATCGGGCACGGAGGTACCCCATTGGCAGTTCTCAATGATACACATATATTTACAATGACAAGAGCCTTGCTTGGGACTCTAAGTAAATTAGCATAAGGTTTGGGTACTCATATTCACGGGGCACGAGGTCTTCAACTTATGATTTGTCAAGCATATGCATCATAATTGTTCTCGCATTAACTTTAACCATTCAAGATGCTTATGATGGGGGCAATGAGAGCTCAAAGCCGGTAAGTACCATAATTTTTGAAGGTTATAAAACTTGCAATCACTGCTTCCCTCTGCGAAGGGCCTTTCTTCTACTTTTATGTTGAGTCACCACCTTCTTTCTTTATGCACCATTAAGAGAGCATAGTTGTCATTCTTAGTGTGATATGCATTGTCCCAAAGTTCATTGATTGATTCATATTGTTGGTTTCACTTGTTCTTAAATTATTTGTATCTAGTCGCCCTCTTAAACTTGAAGGTGTCCTATGCATTTATGTTTTGCTCTCTTTGAAGGACAAGCTGAAAACCATTTGTATGTTTTTCCTTATGATTTGAACACATGTTTGACTTTCATTGTTTCATTTTCATGATCTTTTGTTTGTGTTCATTTGCATGTTTACAACATGGTTGCTAAGTTTCTTATTGTCAAGATTATATCTTCATGCCCATGTTTTAAGTTCTTATGATCCCAGCTCACAAATGCTTACATATATGATCAAGATTGTGTAGGTGCATGTCACCTCAAAAATTATTCTTTGTTATCACTTACCTACTCGAGGACGAGCAGGAGTTAAGCTTGGGGATGCTTGATACGTCTCCAACGTATCTATAATTTTTGATGCTCCATGCTTGTTTTTACACCATTTGCCTATTGTTTCGTTACACTTCGTGGCACTTTTATGCATTTTTCGGAACTAACCTATTAACAAGTTGCCACAGTGCCAGTTTCCTGTTTTCTGCTATTTTTGTGTTTCAGAAGTGATACACAGGAAATATTCTCGGAATTGGATGAAACAAGTTCCTGAAGTCTTATTTTACCCGGAAGCTTCCAGAGATCCAAAGGAGAGAAGGAGTAGGGCCACCAGGGCCCCACACATAGGGGTGGCGCGGCCAGGCCCCTAGCCGCGCGAGCCCCATGTGAGGGCGCCTGGTCCCTCCTCTGACATCGCCCCTTCGCCTATAAAGACCCCCCGACGGAAAAAACCTAAGTACCCGATCAGTTTTCCAGAACACATCGCGATCCACCGCCGCCGTCGACCCAAAGATCGGGAGGGTCCAGAAGCTCTTCCTGGCACCCTGCCGAAGAGGGGAATCGCCATCGGAGGTCTTCTTCATCGCCATGCTTGCCTCCAGAGTGATGAGTGAGTAGTCTACCTTGGACTATGGGTCCATAGCAGTAGCTAGATGGTTGTCTTCTCCACCATGTGCTTCATGTTTAGATCTCATGAGCTGCCCTACATGATTGAGATCACCGTTATGTAATTCTACATGTTTGGTTTGTTGGGATCCAATGAATATTGGTGTTTATGATTAAGTTACTGTACTGAATATTATCTTTTGTTATCTCTATGTTGTTTATGATCTTGCATGCTCTCCGTTGTTAGTAGATATCTTGGCCGAGTAGTTGCTAGTGACTCCAAGAGGGGGTATTTATGCTCGATAATGGGTTCATGCCTCTATTTCACCTGGGGGAGTGACAGAAACCTCTAAGGTGGTAGATGTGTTGTTGCTACTAGGGAGAAAACAACATTCATATGCTCAAGGGCATATGCTTTGTTTACATTACACACTTTGCTTAATTCAATTATCTGTTGTTCGCAACTTAATACTTTTGGGGTGTTCGGATTGATATCCCCGGGGGTGGATTATTAGTCATAGATGCAGTTGGATGGCGGTCTATGTATTTTGTTGTAATGCCCAGAGTAAATCTCATAGTGATCTTCTTGACATATCACGTTTATCTTTATTCTATCAATTGCCCAACTGTAATTTGTTTACCCAGCATGTGTTATTTTATCTATGGAGAGACACCACTAGTGAACTGTGGACCCCAATCCTATTTCCATCATATTGCTATCACCTGTTTACTTTCTCGCACTATTTACTTTATTGCATTCTCTACTGTTTTCCACTCGATACGCTCATACCTTTGTTTCAAGCAAACCGGTGAGATTGACAACCTCATCGCAAGTTGGGAGCAAAGTACTTGGTTGTGTGTGTGCAGGTTCCACGTTGCAGCTAGCAAGCAAAGCTTGGACGAGGTGCCATATATAAATTGTCCGCTGCTGTCGCAAACTAGCAAGCATCACCTTCAGCCATCATTGTCTGCTTTTCTCCTGAACGATAAACCTTGGTTTCTAAACTGAGGGAAAACTAGCTGCTATACTCATCACACCTTCCTCTTGGGGTTCCCAACGGGCTGGTCATTCACCACGCATCAACAGGGCGGCCGTGCTCCGAGCGGCAACGCCCAAGGCCGCCGTGTTCAGCAAGGTGGCAGAGCAAGCAGGCCACGCCAGATCCCGGTGCCAGCGCCAGGGTCGGAGTCCCAGGCTCGCCCATCGGCGCTGCACATCCACCTGTGGCTTGACCACGTCGAGACGTCCCCTAGGGGATCTGCTAGCTCAAAGCGAGCGGCTTCTGACCAAGGAGGCCCGGGGGCTGCAGGCAGCGGTCATGGGCGCAAAGAGGGCAAGTACACCCTCGATGCTGCGCTTGATCAACCGTGTAAATTCCACACCTCCCTGGGCAGGGAAGCGACCCACTCCACGTGTCAGTGTCGTTTCATGAGAGAGCTAGAGCAGCACGCTCGCAAGTGCAACTGGCTGAAGGTCAGGAGGACCAATAGCGCGACCCGGCTGGAGCGAGCCGGATCAAGACGATGACTACCCGACGGATGTGGAGCAGTATCACATCTTCACTACCCCCGGCAAGGACAAAAGGAACAACCTTTGGCATGAGGCAGAGGTGAACGCTGTGATGCCTGCAGAACCCTAGTTCATGCATTGGTCCAAGGCGGCCATTACCTGGGGGCGCGAGGACCACCCGAGGCTGATGCCCAGCCCTGGAGAGTACGCTCTGGTCGTGGATCCTGTTGTGTGTTCCGATACGCACACGTGTCGGTTCTCCTGCGTGCTCATCGACGGCGGTAGTAGTATCAACCTTCTTTACCGAAGCTCCCTAGAGAAGCCCACCCAGCTCAGAGATGTGCAGAAGTTTGCTGGATGCTTGGCCTCGCTTAGCCGGTCCGTCAGCCGGCTCGGGGAGAAGGCCATGCCGCTGTACCAGCTGATGAAGAAGACGGACCACTTTGTTTGGTCCCAGCACGCTGACGATGTCTTCAACGACCTCAAGCGAGCCTTGTCAACCGCGCCAATCTTGGCAGCGCCGGCTCCACGAGAGCCAATGCTGCTCTACATCGCAGCAACCCCATGTGTCATCAGCGTCGTGATCGTGGTGGAACGCATCGAGGAAGGCAAAGAGCTACCGGTCCAGCGCCCGGTGTACTACCTGAGTGAGGTGCTCACCCTCTCCAAGCAAAACTATCCGCATTACCAGAAGGTCGCATACGGCATGTACATGGCGGCCAAGAAGCTGAAGCACTACTTTGAGGAGCATCCTATCACGGTGGTGAGCACCACTCCACTTTCGGAGATCATCGGATGCAAGGACACATCGGGCAGAGTGGCCAAATGGGCGATTGAGCTTGTAGCTCATACCATTCAGTACAAGCCCAGGACGACGATCAAGTCACAGATCATAGCGGATTTCTTCGCTGACTGGGGAGAGCACCAGTACCTGCCGCCGGCTCCAGACTCCACCCACTGGCGCATGCACTTCGATGGCTCCAAGCTGCTTGGGGGCTTGGGAGCCGGCGTCGTCCTCACCTCTCCCAAGGGAGACAAGCTGCAGTACATGCTGCAGATGCACTTTCGTGCATCGAACAACGTCGCTGAGTATGAAGCCCTGGTGCATGGGCTCAAGATGGCCAAGCAGATTGGTATCAGGAGGATCCTTTGCTTCGGAGACTCTAACCTGGTAACGCACTAGGTCTCAGGGGATTGGGATGCCAAGGACACCAACATGGCCTCCTATCGCTTCTACGTGCAGCAGCTCAGCGGATTCTTCGAGGGCTGCGAGTTTCACCATGTCCCCAAAGCAAATAACGAGGAAGCAGACCGGCTGTCCAAGATCGGCTCCACCAAGCAGGATATCCCAGCAGGGGTGTCCCTGGAGATCATCCACAAGCCGTCTATCAAGCCTTCGCCGGAGTCCATATCCATCTACGTGCCTGGAGACCCAGCCCCGGCTCAGGTACCACCACCGGACCCGGGGGCTGCCGTCTCAGGGCTGAAGGAAGAAGCCGGTCAGCCCAGCGCGGCCGGCTCGACGAAGGACAGGGGGACTGCCGGCTCCATGCCCGCTCCCCCAGCCGGACTATCAGATGAAGCCGGCACAACGATGGACTCAGGGGCTGCTGATCCTCTGGTCGCCACCAGTGTCTTCCACATACGGGAGATACCGTCCTGGGCGGAACCATTCTCCAACTACCTCATCACTGGGGACTTGCCGCAAGACGAAGCGGAAGCTAGGCGAATTCAACGTCGAGCTGGGGCGTACACCATCATCAACAGCGAGTTGTACAAGCGCAGCGTGTCAGGCATCTTCCAGAAGTGCATCCAGCCAGAAGAAGGGATGGAGCTGCTAAGAGAGATACACCAAGGGGAGTGCGGACATCATGCATCTTCCAGAGCCTTGGTGGCCAAAGCCTTCCGCCATGGCTTCTACTGGCCAACGGCCAAGCAGAATGCAGAGTAGCTGGTGAAACAGTGCAATGGCTGTCAGCGCTTCTCCAAGCACAGAAACACTCCAGCGGCAGCCCTCAAGACCATCCCGCTCACCTGGCCGTTCGCTGTCTAGGGTCTGGACATGGTAGGGTCATTCAAGACCGCACCCGGGGGCTTGACGCATCTGTTGGTTGCCGTGGACAAGTTCACCAAGTGGATCGAGGCCAAGCCAATCAAAAAACTCAACGGCTCGTCCACAATCAAGTTCTTCAACGAGATCATCACAAGATATGGAGTTCCCCACAGCATCATCACCGACAACGGGACGAACTTTGCGAAGGGAGCCTTTGCTGATTACTGTAGTCAGAAGGGCATCCGGCTGGACTTAGCGTCAGTGGCGCGCCCTCAGACAAATGGACAAGTGGAGAAGGCAAATGGGCTGATCCTGGCCGGCATCAAACCACGACTGGTCGAGCCTCTCGAACGCTCAGCCGGCTGTTGGGTCGAGGAGCTACCCTCAGTGCTCTGGAGCCTACGCACCACTCCAAATTGCTTTGTCGGCTTCACACCTTTCTTCCTAGTCTATGGAGCAGAAGCGGTGTTGCCCACGGACATTGAGTTCGACGCGCCCAGAATTGTCCAGTACACGAAGAAGCAAGCAAAAGAAGCTCGCGAAGATGGCGTCGACCTCCTCGAGGAGGCACGAGAACAGGCTCTGACCAGATCAGCGCTCTACCAACAGCAGCTGCGACGATACCACAGCCGAAAAATTCGCTCGCTCGCGTTTCGCGAAGGAGATCTCGTACTCCGGCTGGTCCAAAGCACCAAGGGCATGCAAAAGCTGTCTCCTCCCTGGGAGGGACCGTTCATTGTCAGTCGGGTGCTGGGCAATGGGGCATATTACCTCATCGACGCACAAGAGCCCAGAAAGAACAAGGCAGATAACTCTGACAAGGAGACCGAGCATCCCTGGAATGTCAGTCTCCTAAGACCTTTCTTCTACTAAGGCAAAAGCTTGTACCCCGAAAAGCGTGTCAATGAATAAAGGAGAACGGAGCGGCTAGTTACGGCCGGCTCCGAGGAAAACACTTCGTGTATGTTTTGCTTCCTGCGTTATTCACTTGACCGGCAGCCGGCTCCAGGCACCGAGCCACAGCCGGCAGCCCCGAAAAATGATCGATCCCTTGCCAGCCGAATGAGTACTACGTATGAAGAAGGTCTCGAGCCCAACCTCCACCTTTCGGCTCCGCATAGCCGGACGGATAGGAGCCGGCAGGCCACATATGAAGGAAAGCCGCAGAGCAGAACCGCAAACGATAGAAAAATTGCTCAACCAGGCGTTAAGGGCAGTGTCTATTAACTAAGCGTTGGCTAGCACGAGTTGGGGGCCCGATAGACCGAAGTACTACTTCTCACTCCGCGGCACGCTCCCACCCTAGGCCGGCATTCGGCTGCCGGCCCAAGGGAGACCAACCGGCACCAGGCTGGCGGTTGGGGGTAGAAGGGCCGAATGGTGGGAAGATTAAGGAAAAAGTTGAGGGAACCGGACGAAGGCGAAGCCAGCGAATAGTTGATAGTCACAGTCTCTTGACGCTTGGGCTGAGAAGCCACGTCCAAGAGGTTCGAAGCTAGAGCTACCTCGATTGGCGTTGGCGTTGGCGTCGTTCACGAAAAGTTAGTTCCGAGCTAGCTGTTAGTCCAGCTACCCCAAAACTCGGGGGCTAGGGGGAAAGGGAATTGGCCCTCAGAAGTGAGCCGGCTCCAGTACCTCGCCGGCTGTCCGATCAGTTGGCGCTGCGACATGATCGGCAAACGAGCAACGAAATCGGGACCTAACATGCGCAAAGCAATGGCTAGAGCCAGAAACTGGGAGGTCTACTCAAATCGTGGCTTGGGACGTGCGAAGGCCTGGGAAGGGAAACGTGCCGGCTTCGACCTCGCCCGAGCCGGTACAAGACTCAGTCTCCGTTCCAACCCCGCTGAGCCGGGACTAGTCCGTCCCCCCCGGAGCCGGCTAGCAGAAGCACCGTTCCCCCCGCGTTGAAGCCGGAGGAGCCCGCCCGAAGCGTCCACGCAGGGCAGTGACTATCGTAGTCCCTATCTACGGATTCACGTGATGGCGGCTTCGTTAAGAGAAGAATCATCGCATCACAATGGTGTCAAGCAGAAGACATTCACACAGCAAATAAAGAAGAACAAGCAAAGATTTGCAGGAAATCAAAAGAGTCCTTAGTTATACGGCTGGCGGTTACACAATGTAGGCCACGCTAAGGGCCGAAACAGCAAAAGGACTCCCCCTTCTGACCCCTAGACTCCTGTTGACGATGCTGCCATCAAGGAGGGGGCTTCGAGGGCGCTCGCCGATCACGGCCAGGGGGAGTAGGCGCGGGCGCAACCGGAGCCGTCGATGACGCGGATGCAGAGGATGGGTGACCTGGCGCGGTGGGTCAAGATGAGGGACCATCCCCGCTCCAGGCCGTAGTCGGTGAAGAACCGCTCCCACCCCCTGGTGAGGTAGCTCTTCCCCTCCTCGTCGTGGAGAACCTCGACGTCATACAGCGGCTGTCCACCACTGCCATCTTCAATCATGAGGCTCGTTGGGGGATTCTTCCCCATCGTGCCGATGAAGCTAGCAGGGAGTGGAAGGCGCTCCTCACTCCCGGCCAGCAGGGGCACCATGGCGGTGGCGAACCCGTGCTTTGGGACGTAGGAGAGCTGTTGTTTGGTCGGCGGGCGCGGCGGCGGCGATCGCACCTTCTTGGCGGCCGCACTGGAGGAGCCGCCGGCGCTTAGGCCGGCGAGACTCGGAGGGCCGGCCCCGAATGCCATCGCGGCACCGACAAGGGCGGCCGCCGCCTCCAGGGGCGTTCCAGTTAGACCGGCGACGGAGGACGCGGCCGCGGGAACCACGGCGCCGCCGGCGGCCGCATCCACGGTCCCACCAGAGGCCGCGACGATGGTGGAGGAACGGCTGGCCCCGAAAGACCCGGTGGCGGCCGCGGCCGCGAGCACGGCCAAAGTTTTCTTGTTGCGGCTGCCCTGCGGGCGACCGCGCTTCCGAGGTACCGGCGGCGTCGCTGCCAGGCCCCCGAGCGGGCGACCGCGCTCGTGCCCGCCCGGCCCATCGCCGGCCCCGGCCCCGGCTCCGCTGGTTGCCCCGGGTGACGACATCAAGATTGAAGCGGGAGAAGCGGAGGCGACGGTTTGCTGGGGGTGAGGGAATGGAGGCGCTCGGGAGTGAAGAAAACCCTCAAGAGCTCCGAGATTTAAGGGCTGGCAGGGCACGAAAGGCCGAGCCGGTTTAATGCGATTTAATCACACGCGTGGCGCTTCGATGGGACGCGCCGCTGACGCCAGCTCCGTTTCATTACATGACGTCTACCGGAATCATTGCGGTGGCCGAAGGGTCAAAATGACAAGACTGGCCACTGGCACGCTGCGCCGGTCGCCGCGTGGGAACAAGGCCCGAAGCGGCGCAAGTTCCCAGGAGGCAGCGCACCGGCTCGCGGCCGCCAGCCGGGTCGCATCTGGAACCGGCTCGTCCCGAGACGGCCGGAGGAACTCTGCGAAATGCAACCTCGAGGACTAGAGCGACCGAGCCGGGCCAGAAATCCCGAGACTTCGACGAGAGCGAGCAAGACTTCGGCGAGAAGAGGAACCTGCCGAAGCCCCATGCTAGCCCATGAGACTTCGCCAGTTTCGGGGGCTAGTGTCGTGGGGATGACTTATGGGGCGTACCACGGGCCGGGCAATATGCCGGCTGGCGTCCTAGGAGTCCCCGCGGCTTCAGCACGAGAAGACCGGCTCCACCCGAAGGGCCGGCTGCGCCAGCAGCCGGCTGGCGACTCCACCGAGGAGAACTGGAGCCTGGTGATGAAGACAAAGCTCCCCAACGGTTGTCTGGCCGAAAGTAGGACTGCCCCGATAGGAGCGACAGAGGCCAAGGACGAAATGACGCCCGCCACGACCGGCCTCAGCCAATGAGAGATCGAAGACCCTTTCCCACGACGGGATCTGAGGCGAAAGAGAAGGGATATGCCCTCCAGATGCCGGCCCAGGGGAAAGGCACTTTATAAAGTGCCTTTACCAGAGCAGGGCCAGACGATGATGCCAAGGGACGCCGCCGCCGAGGAGCCGGCAGCCGGCCGAATCACTACCTAACCTGTAACCAAGCCCCCGTCTATATAAGGGGGCCTGGACCCTTAGCATAGGGGAGATCCGATCTTCTTCTTCCTCCTCTAGCCCGAACAGCTCGAGGAGCACTGTAATCGATACTACCCAATCAATACGAAGCAGGCAGGAAGTAGGGGTTTACCTCCAACCGGGAGGGTCCTGAACCTAGGTAAACCGAGGTGTCTCTGTTGGCACGATCCCGAGCCGGACCCATCGTCACCATCGTCGAGCCCCTCCGATAAGCCCCCCCATGGCTATTGTCTCCAAATTCCCACGACAGCGGGAGTGAGAAGCTCGGCGGTAGTGGAGGGGGAGATAGTGGCCAATTTTGGTGGGAAAAGTGAAAAGCTCGGCGCTAATTTTGGTGGGAAATGTGAAATATTTTCACCTAGTCGCCGACAATGCTGGCCCGCTTGCTTTTCCCCTCCCGCCGGCGCCCCGATTGCCTCCCTAGAAATTGGGTTTCGACCGGGAGCGCTGGGTAAATAACGCGCGCTCGCCGGCGCCAAAAAAATTTTGGGGGACGCGGTTGGAGCCCAAATTTGGCGTCGGTGGCCCCCCAAAGAGCCTATGAGAGACGAGTGAAGATGCTCTTAGTTTTTAAGGCCGGGCCAGGGCCAAGCTTACGATCTGGTCTCACGTGCTCGCTCGCTCGCTTTTCCTTTACCTGCCCCCTTTGCCGCCTTGTTAAAAAGACGACGCGTCATCCCTAAATCTACTTTCAGTGCGGTCTGTTCCTTTTGTGTGAAGACGGTGTGTACATGTTCTCGATCGATTAGAGTACACCAAAGTAGTTCTCCTAGCAGTGTCCGTGTCGCCAAACCTTTCTCCTCTCGTAAAGATAAACTTCTCACCGCATTCCTTTCTTTCTTTCTTTCGCCGTAATTTAGCTTCTAGTGCTACATGGCAAAATTGGTTGGAGTACAATACTAATAGTCTAGTGTCAAATGAATAGTCTAACACCCTCTTGCCTCGTTAATCTTGTACTGTAGGCTCTAGCACTGGGTAAGTGGTGTTTGTGTTATGACCTTGAGACCTCTGTCCTTCTACTTCGGCATGCAGCACTAAAATAAACTAACTACGTACTAGTGGAGCCAGTAGCATGCAGCACATTTCGTACGGCTACGAGAAGTAAACAAACTCCATTTCATCTCTGTCATTCGTCTCATACCCTACCTCAAGTCCATCACACCCACTCTGGTAACCGCATCCGGCATCTCACTAACCACGATCGGAAACACACGTTCCGACAAGCCCCACTTACTACGTGGTGGGGCTCGCAGCCGAAGTGAGATCTCGTGAGAGGAAAACCGAACTGATTTTTGGATTTTGGCGTCTTGGATTTGATCGGAGATCATCATGGCTGCCCGGACCTTTCCACGCTAGCTAGCTAGCTTCTCCTGCTTGGCAAAACGGAACGCAGCTATGCTTGTTTTTGCTTAAAGAAAGAGACAGTGGCCAGGTGGGAAATCGTAGAGGGTTCCTCCTTCTGTCCGTCCTATGCCACTTTTGCCAGCCCGCTCATTTCTTCTCTAGCGTTTGTCCCTTCCTGCCTTTGCTACTGGGACATTGCTGAGCTAGCTCCACTGAGTTGCTTGCGCTCCGAAGACTGGCACTCTCAGCCACTCCAGATCAGGAGCTCGCCGGAGATGAAGTGTAAGATATGTTGAAGGGGCGGGTCACTGAATCGGACGGTGCCGTTTGTGCAGGAGGGGCATGGGGGTAATTCGACATCATCAAAGGCAGGCGTGCTCCTGGAGTGCAGGAACTGTCGACGTCGAGCCGGCAATGACGACGTCTCGGTAAATCCAGCGGAGGAGGCGAAGCCTCGGGCATGGTCCCAGTCGTCCTCGAGAGAATCCAACAGAAGACGCCTGACACGCGGGCCCATCAGACAGTCATCGTCTTTGGATGCGCACTCGAGTGACCCGCCCGAGTCCGACCTGGTCGACCAGCGTCTCCCCCGACGCGGCGTGCCTGGGCTCGGTCGGCAACAGTTCGCCGGGTCGGCCTTTGCCTCTCTCGGTGAATGACTGACATACTGGGCCCACATCGCCTGGACCTCTGTAGACTGTAGCCGTGTCGACACTGTTCCATCTGCGCGTGTCCCATGGCATCGATCGCACCATTTGCATCTGCATGTGCCGGCCGGCGCGAAAGGTAGCAGGTGGCAACGAGGGCGCCGCCAGCCACATCCCCCCACATGTGCATGCTTCGAGCCTTCACTGACCACAGGGCCCCACCGGAGGTAATCAGTGCCGTGGAAGTCAAATGATGGGGTCATGAGTTTTAACACTGGTCCAATAGGTTTATGTGATCTGACCTGACATGCTCACTCGCTCGCTTTCCCTTTACGTACCTGCCTGCCTCCTTCGTCGTCTTCTCGTAAAAAACACGACGCGTCATCGCTCATCGGTTAAACTACTTCTGGTTCAGTCCTTTCTTTTTGTGTAAAGAAACGTACTCACCGTTTCCTTTTGCATGCTCTCCATGGAAAAATCATGTTTTGCTCCTAGCTTTACCGCTGGGACATGCAAAATGCCATCGTCATTGTGCTGCCGGTATTCCCATAGCCATGAAGCATTCGAATAGTGGCGGACCTAAAACCTTTCAGAAACCTAGGGAAATAAGGTTAAGCTGCTAAATTTTAGATACAATTTCTATAGAAAATTATAAATCATAGGCTTTGTGTCATCTCCGAGCCCAAACGACTGCCCGGGCTTAGGAATGGCTACGAGAATATCGCCGTATTGGCTTGTTAAGATCATGCTCGGTCGCGTCTCCTAAACAACACGTCGGGGATATTGGACAGGTCGGACTTAAACACGTGTCTAGCCGTGTCCTCGAATGTTTTTTTTTCGATCCGACGTGGCCTAATGAATAGTCCGTCGCTCCAGGCTACCCCTGCTACATCGAGGTCGTTACGGGATGTTGAGCATGGGCGGCAAGTGGAGAAAAAAAAACAGGCCGCTCCTGTCATTGGCACATGCGGTGTGTATTCTTTCGCGCACCCCATTTTCCCTCCCGCGCCCGCCTAATTACCACTGCATATCTTCCGCGTCCGCCATTCTCCCGCTCGTCGCTTTGCCTCCACCCGCCAGAGCCACAATGCCGACGCTGGCCACGCTCTCTCCCTCGTCAGGCCACCGAAGTTGATAAAACCAACTGCGGTGAAGAAGACCAAGGCTGCGACGTCGAGTGCCGCGGTGACGGCTTTGATGAAGCGGTGGAGGCAGTCGGCAGTGAAGACTAAAACACCAACGTTGAGGGAAGCCGAGTGACGACAGAACGGCAGACACGACACGCCAGACAAAGGATCTAGTCTGCGACAGGTGCTGCTCCAGTTCAGCGGTGAAGAAAACTTGTTCGACAAAATGCACCCGAGCCTCAACATGGTACTACCGCCGCTTGTTTGACTGATTCGCGGTGTTTGTTTTGCATAGATGATGGAAGGGCTTTCATGGCCGACATCATCAACAACAACGAGAGAACCCGAGCGGCCGCTGCCGAAGCCGAAGAGGAAGGCAAAGGAAGAGGTCGGTGCGGAAGATGCATGCGATGAAGAGTCCGACGAGGAAGAGAGAGGCGGCAACAAAGGCCGAAGTAGAAGGCATTGGAAGATCATTGCTTGTACGATGCCTGGAAAGCAATGTCAAATTATATAGTGTTGAAATGTGTACTATTGACTATATAATATGTTAGATTTTATATTTTTTGTGTTACCTAGAATACAAAGTACTTTGTATTAAGCCTTTAAACAATTTGTAGTAATTCAACCTTGGCTACCTCTAACATTTAGTTTTAATTTTTTTTAAAACTTTGAAGTACGAATTTGATATGTTTGAAAATTAATAGTCGGACTTAAACACGTGTCTAGCCGTGTCCTCGAATGTTTTTTCGATCCGGCGTGGCCTAATAAATAGTCCGTCGCTCCAGGCTACCCCTGCTACATCGAGGTCGTTACGGGATGTTGAGCATGGGCGGCAAGTGGAGAAAAAAAACAGGCTGCCCCTGTCATTGGCACATGCCCCTTTAAACAATGGGTTTGTCTAGGGCTCAATCTAATGAGCAAATAGCTTATGGCTCAGTAGAATGATGTCATCATATCTCAGTTGCAAGTGATGTTGCAACTCACTATTAGCACGAATCACAAAGCAATCCAACGGTCCGGATGTATGGTTCCTAGTTGCAACATCACTTGCAACTGAAAAAATCTCAGTTGCAACTCAACTTGCAACTCAATTGCACGAATTACGATGCAAATCTAATGGTCTAAAATTTTACTGAGCCATAAGCTATTTCTCAGTCTACTGAGAAATAGCAAAACCATTAAACAATTTGTAGTAATTCAACCTTGGCTACCTCTAACAATTTCCTGCTCGCACACACCTCCCCCTTGCCTTTCGTGCCGGTCATCCAACCGAGATGGTCACATTCCCTCGAGTCCATGGCCCGCCACCGTCCCTGTCTTAGAGCATCTCCAGCCGTCCCCCCGACTTGGCCCCCGGCGGCCGTTTTTTACATCCGGACGGCGGTATTCGGCCCAGTCGCGCCCCCGGTTCCTCGTTTTCCCCCGGATTTGGGCCTAAATCCATCCGGCGAGCCCAGGCCAACCCCGGTCCCCCGGGGCGCGCTCGGGGACTCCAGACGAGAGAAAAGCGGAAACGGGCCCGCTCTGTCGGCGAGAGAACGCGCAAACCGTACAATTTGGACGCAAATCCCTCTCTCCCTCCCGTCGTTGCTCTGTCGCCGCCGGCACCACCCCTCGCCAATCCGCCGGCCGGTTGCCTGAACTTCGCCGTCCGTCCTCCCACCTGCCCCCACCAGCCTATATTCCGCCGTCCGGCTTGCCGTCTGGCCATATTTCGCCGTCGGGGAACTCCTCCCGTCGCGCCTCGTCGACACGCCCAGCAGGTGTTCGTCCATTTGCTTGGCCGAAAATGGACTCCGACGACGAGGAAGAGCAGATGTTCGCCGAGATGTTTGAAGAAGAGATGGCCGCCGCCGCCCAAGACGAGGAGCATATGCTTATTTTAGCTTGCTTGTCGGGCTTGTACGCGGAGGTGGCCACCGGTCGCCGTGGTGGGTCGGCACCAGGTCGCAAGAAGTGCAAGCCGAGGCAGCGAATGGAGGGCTACTGCATACTCTACGCCGACTACTTCGCCGACAATCCATTGCACGGTGAAGCTGTTTTTAGGCGTCGTTTCAGGATGAGCCGGAAGCTTTTCCTGAAAATTGTCTATGCCCTTCGAGACTTCGACTCCTATTTCAGATGCAAGTTAGATTGCACCGGTATGGCAGGGTTTTCCGCCCTCCAAAAATGCACGGTGGCTATGCGGATTAGATTGAACTCGAGTCCCATCCTCCCGAAGGAGATGGAGATTGTGAAGGCACAAGAAGGTTGTCGAAAGGATGTCGAGCGTGCGTTTGGTGTCCTCCAGCAGAGATTTGCTGTAGTCCGGTTCCCCGCAATGAGTTGGTCCAAAGATCAGATATGGGAGGTGATGAACTGTTGTGTGTGCTTACACAACATGATTGTTGAGGATGAGCGGAAGCATCCGATCCCGGAGAGTGAACAAGCTCTACCATATGAGAGAGAGGGTCCTCTTGCACAGCCTAATCACCAGGTGCCGGCATCGTGGGCTGCGTTCATCGCTATGCGTCAGGAGATTCGAGACTCCACTATGCATCAACTACTGCAGGATGATCTGGTGGAGCACATATGGAGGTTTCGAGGCAACACCCACTAGTTTCCATTTGATTTGTTTGAAAACTTGTCAATTTATTTGCTTGTTTTGTTTAACTGTATGAGATTCGCCGAACTGATGTTTATTTCAGCCGAATGTTGGCAAATTGTATGAAATTCGCCCAACTGGAACGTCTATTTGTAAAAATAAAGTAAAAAACGCCGATTTTCGGGCGTATAGCTGGGGGTCCGGCTGGAAGTTCGGCGCTCCCCACGCCTGATTTTCGTCCAATCCGGCGATAGTTACCGCCGGATTCGGCCGTGGGGGGCGCAAACGGCTGGAGATGCTCTTAACCTCATCCCACTACTCCGGTCAACTCAGCGTGAACTCCGACCACGACACGGCCTTTCGACCAACCCGCAACATCCCACTGCCGTCGCGTCTTGGGCGTACGCAATTTGGAGTACTCCACCGAACTGGGATTTGGACCTTGGCACCTTGGCCCGGCGTGCCGCTCATGGCTGCCGGCATCTTTCCACGCTGCCACGGCAAAAACGCTGCTACTCTTTGTTGTTTCGCTTAAAAGAAACAGGGGGAGGTCGATCGGAGACGATTCCTCCTCCTCCTTCACCTGCCACTCTCTCTCTGCCACCATGCTTCCTTCTTCCCTAGCGTTTGTTCCCTTCTTGCCTTCCACTACTGCCACAGCTTGCTGAGCTCGCACCACTGAGATACGACGACCATCTCGAGTCTCTCAACCGCTCCAGATCACGGGCGCCAGCCGGGAGGAATGAGTGTGCGGGGAAATCCGGCGGCTGCTGCTGCCGGAGATGAGCGGGGAGAGACGGCGGAGGAGATGCTGGCGCGCGTGAGCGGGATGGTGCCGGCGGCGGTGGTAGCGGCGACCGCCGCGCCGGGGTTCCCGGGACGGTGGAAGGCGATCGCTGCGAAGCTGGCCACGCTCCCGGCGCGCCTGTCGGACCTGTCCAGCCACCCCTGCTTCGCCCGGAACGCGCTCTGCCGCGAGCTGCTGCACTCCGTGGCCGCCACGCTCGCCGACGCGGCCGAGCTCGCCGCGCGGCCGCCCGGCACCGGGAAGCTGCAGATGCAGAGCGCCATCGACGCGCTGGCCGGGAGGCTCGACGTCAACCTCCAGGACTGCTCGCTGCTCGTGCGGACCGGCGTGCTATCCGACGCATCCTCGGCCGCCCCCACGACGGCGACGCTGACCGCGACTCCGGTGGACGTGCGGGAGCTGCTCGCGCGGCTGCAGATCGGGCACGGCGAGGCGAAGGGCAAGGCGGTCGACGGGCTCCTCGACGCTCTGGGCAGGGACGAGAAGGGCGTCGTCTCCGCGCTCGGCCGCGCAAGCGTCGCCGCCCTGGTGCAGCTGCTCACGGCACCCGCACCAACTGTACGGGAGAAGGCCGCCACGGTGATACACCAGCTCGCACAATCGGGAAACTGTGAGGCGCTGCTGGTGTCGGAGGGCGCGGTGCCGCCGCTCATCCGTCTAGCCGAGTCCGGCAGCAGCCTCGTGGGCCGCGAGAAGGCCGTCCTCACGCTGCACCGCCTCTCCGCTTGCCCCGACGTCGCCCGCGCCATCGCCGGCCATGGCGGAGCCCGCCCCTTAATCGAGATCTGCCAGACGGGGGACTCCGTGTCCCAGTCCGCGGCGGCCGGCGCGCTGAAGAACCTCTCCGCTGTGCCGGAGGCGCTGCACGCGCTGGCGGACGAAGGCATCGTGCGCGTCATGGTCACCCTCCTGGACTACGGCACGGTCCTCGGCTCCAAGGAGCACGCCGCCGACTGCCTGCATAACCTCACGTCCGCCAGCGACAGCTTCCGGCGCGCCGTCGCGTCAGACGGCGGGCTGCGGAGCCTGCTGCTGTACCTGGACGCGCCGTCGCCGCAGGAGTCCGCGGTGCGCGCGCTCGGGAACATGGTGGGCGCCGTCTCCCCGGACACCGTCGTCTCGCTCGGCGTGCTCCCGCGGCTGGCCCACGCGCTGAGGGTCGGGTCGACCGGCGCGCAGCAGGCGGCGGCGTCGGCGGTGTGCAAGATCTCCGTCAGCGGGGACAAAGACATGAAGCGGCTCGTCGGGGAGCACGGGTGCGTGCCGCTGCTGGTGCGGATGCTGGAGGCCAAGTCCACCGGCGCGCGGGAGGTGGCCGCGCAGGCGCTGGCGAGCCTGGTGGCGGGGCACCCGGGGAGCGCGAGGGAGGTGAGGAGGGACGAGAGGAGCGTGCCGAGCCTGGTGCAGCTGCTGGAGCCGAGCCCGGCGAACACGGCGAAGAAGTACGCCATCGCGTGCCTGCTGGCGCTGTCGTCGGCGAAGCGGTGCAAGAAGCTGATGATCTCGCACGGCGCCATCGGGTACCTCAAGAAGCTGACGGACATGGAGGTGGCCGGCGCCGGGGAGCTGCTCGAGCGGCTGGAGGAGCGCGGCAAGCTCCGGAGCATCTTCAGTAAGAACTGAGGAACACATGACAGCTGACAAGTTACATGTTTACCGTGCAAAGTCGATCTTTTTTTGCCGTAACCTGTATAGAGATCGCAGGGTTGATGGATGTGATGCGGTGTGTGCAGGTGTTTATTATGTTAGCTGAATATATATATATTTATTTACCGTGAATATGGCCTGATGAGTATGTTGGGCAGTTCGGGAGCTTCTAACCTCGTACATAAAACTTTTTCAATTTGTGCAAATTATTAACAAAGATGGTATATATTCCTGATTGTTATTCGTGTACACTTTAGGGTGCTTTTTCTGTCGTCCATTTGGCCGAGAATCTTTACTTTTTTTGCCACGACTTCGCACTAGTACTTTCGCAGCCAGAGGGTTGTCCAGTGAGATCTTGCTGTATTTGCACTTGGGGAACATGATATACATGACATGACGTACACATTGGACGGTTCTCGGTACACTTGTTGTTCAGTTCTGAAACATAATCTTCCTTTGACATTTTTCCCCATTACCTTCTCGAATGTTTGTGGACGGCGTGATGAGAAGATTAGTGTGTTTTGGATTAGTGCTTAGGAGTAGTTTGGAGCACGATGTGGAAGCAGACAAACTCCGGCTGCACGCGTGCGCACGGTGGGTCTATCAGGCGTGGCGATCCTCCACTTAATTTCACTCCTGATCTCGCCATGATTAGCTACTCCGGCGATCATCGGTTGGTCACTCACGCGTCGCCTTTAGCCATAGACCGCGAAGCACTATATCATACTCTACGTAGGCTGAAGAGGTATTGATAGGTACTGCTAAAAGAAGTGAAGAAGAGCTGTTCTCTTTTGCGGCGTGGTTAAGGATGCACTAGCTAGATGGCTAGATTACGAACGATGGACGTGATCGATCATCCGCCGGAAAGTGGACGTGAATACGGAATTCAGCACTAACATGAACACATGATCGACCACGTGCATCACTATTCGTAGCTTACCGTATGGAAAGTATATAAACCTTATATATAAGAGGTGTTTTGTGGTACCCTCAAATTAATAATAACTCTTTATTTTCCTAGCCAAGTAAATGGCCCCCAGCCCAACATGTGTAGGAGGTGGACTGGCCTCACTGCACGATCAAGACAACTTAGACACTGTTTCTGACCATGTCATGATGGCTATATACTCAAAGAATTTCAACAAGTTAACCCTCTAATTCATTTCTTAATCAGAATAAATAAAACAGGAAAACTCGATGTACCTCCGCTCAAAGAACTGGTAGTTTATGCAACTAACTTTGTACAACATACTAAGGTGGCTGTGTCTTCTACTCTTCTTGAGAGCATATTCCAGATGTAAAAGTTGTAAGTCTTCGAAGAGACACAATCATGTCAAAATGAACAAGAGCTCCTGTTTTTACAACCTCGATCACACAGCACAATAGAACAAAATAGAAAGCTACCTCATGCCCATCCATGTGCACATCAGTGAACACATGCAGCTCAATACAAATATTTTAATCAAAGGCAAGCTGGTAATCTATGAGCTCGTTATCAACGGCATATACTATGTTCTAAGAATCACTGGTTAGATCAACACCACTATGTTCAACTATTCAAAGTCAGAGTCTCCATGAACATGAGAACACAGAAATATTGGTCAATAAAATATACAAGGCAGGTAGTTGCCAGCACGGTAACAGTAACACAACGGCCTTGAGAAATTTTTGCGAAAAGTGTGGTCGCATGGAATAGCTGCAGCCTGAAGGCATCATATCCGAGCTCATATGAAGCAATTTGATATAGATGAATTAACTCATGGCTGCTCCACCTCCAATGGTAGAGAATCGGCAAGAAAAATCATTGTTCGGATTGGAAGTGATGCAGTGGAACTGAAAAGCTTGATTACGGACAATAATGTCAGGTCCAGTGTAGCTAAGAACAAAAAATCATTTGCAAAACAAATTCATGTGTGAGACGGAAAGATAAGTGATTTTGCTAATTTTGGGATATGTAATGGAACTTATTAAATAATGGTAGGTGACCCAACATAATTATTAACATCAAGTTTCAAGCCATGGAACTAAATAACGAATAACCTGTAAATTGAAGATGTAAACAGAGCAGCAATCCAATATTATATCTGGTTTCTAGAGCTCATTCGATTATAACTTCTTGTCTACTGAGACTCTGAGAGTGTTTTTTGTCTTCATTTTCAGCTGATTCGTGTACCCACTTTAAGCTACTTTTGTTCAAGGAAGGTGCAGATCCAGTGGTAACTACAGAATATTGTCTCTGCATTCGATAGTGTCATAATTCAGCAATAGTACATTCTGATCTCAAAGCTATGCAAGTTGGTTAGAATTCTGTTTCTATAGAATCAGTCACCAGTTTTCATGTCAACACACTAAATTCTTGAAAGTCGCAAGGGTGCCATGCTATTATTAAGCTATCAATCTACATATTGTTAGTTCAGTTGTAAAAATCATGCCTGTTTTAGGACACTCAGTAATCGCAAATATTTTATAAGGGCTTTTAGCCAGCACTACGTAAACTCATGTACCCAATAAATAACTAGCAGTGACACAAGTGTTACATGTAATCTTAACTTGCAAGAAGTGAACATGACAATGGGAGCAGATTGGTCGATCCACATGCTAGTCCCGTAATGTCTAAAATCAGGTATATAAGTTGAATCTACTACCCTCAAAGAGTGCTAATCACCTGATATGCACATGCGGCTATTCGAAAAAAAAAGGAGTAGAAGTGTCCGGGGAGTACTTGGCCGCCATCAAACTGACTGCTGCTGGCCTTCCCCCGTGTCCTGCTGGTTGCCGCTGCTCTGATGCCCAACGGTCGCTGCAGCGAGCAACCGGTAGGGCTTGCTGACTCGTCACTCGCCGCAAAAGCTAGGGTTGTTGCCGGCCTTTCGCCGTGCCATGCCGGTCGCCGCGTAGAGCAGCTACTCGGCTCCTGATGCAGTCCTCAATGGGCAGGCCTCAACGATTTGCCGCCTCACCGCAATAGCGCCTCCGATGTGTCCGTGTCCGGTGGAGAGAGGTGGCGCTGGCGGCGTGTTCTGACTTTTTTTTAGGCTTTTCTTCAGGCTCTTTTTTGCATACACTTTTTAATGGGCGTGTTGGGCCTAATCTCCATCGAAGAATCTAAGACGTTCGATCAACTGGTACTTGTCCCTCTCCTATAGCAAATAAAAGGTATCATTTGCCTAAAAAAATAAATCTATATCTATACCTAATAATAAAGGATGTAAGGTTTTCGTGGTTGGTTCGTACAACACTTTTTTGGACCAATTTACCCTCACATCAAATAATTATTTACAATAAGGACATAAAATTTCCGTAGTTAGTTTGTCCGTCCGTATGCCCTTCCAACGTCCGCTGCGCGATCTGTGGTCTGCAGTGTAAACTAAAAAAGCCGCAGTAGAGTCCGATTGGAACCCGATCGATATCATCCTGGATACCGATCTATATATTGCCCTCATACAACAACAACGCCGCTGCTAAGCCGAGGATGAGGACATGCTGGTCGAGATGGAGGGGAGCAGAGGCAACTGGAAAGAGGAAAGATGGAGGCCAGGAGGAGGAGATGAGGAAGGGAGGCCGACTCTTGGAGATGTGGAATAGAGAGGAGGTGACGGAACGAACATGTCACTCCATTGATTCGTTCGTTGCCGTGGTGGCGTACCCAGCGAGCCAGCGTGCCTTAGCGCCGTTGATTTATTCTTCGCTGCGCCATCGACCCCCACCCTCCCGTGGATCTGGCATGCCATAACCGTGTCCGACCGCAGTACATCACGCGACAAGCAAGCAGCAGAGAGAAACCAGAGATTCGATCTGAGGGAGATGGATACCGAGACGAATTCGATGGGGAAGAAGAAAAAATGAATCTGATGAACACAGATAAAATCTGATATAGGGGAAATTGACCTAAGCAATGGAGGAGAGACCAAGAGGAATCGATGGAGGCCTTAATATCTCGATCAAAACTTACTACGTCATGACGAAAATTCAGAAAAACTAGCGCACCTCGAGGGAGCGAGATAGCCATCCACGGTCCTCCACTGCTCGAGCACCGCTCCTCATCTCGCGTGACGTAGCACACCACGTGAAGATGATAGCCGCCGTCCGCTGCTACCGCCTAATGGCCTTTGTCTGGAGCAGCACACCACGTGAAGATGATAGCCGCCGTCCGCTGCTACCGCCTAATGGCCTCTGTCTGGGCCGCGGTCGGCCGGGGCAGCGCCCCACTACTGGCCATCGCCAGCGTACCTCACGAGGCCGCCCTCCGCCACCGGCTCCACCCCCAGGTCGGACCTCGCCTATTGCAGTGCCGGTAATTTTACTGTCCTGGTCTACTTAGAGGGATGGTCTGACGAGGAAGGTCGTGCGAGGCCGTACGCGGAGGCCCATCTCTTGAGCCACGCCTAGGCGATGTTGCCCCGGAGGGCTCACGGCCCGAGCGACCAGCCTTGACCACGACGCGGTGCCTCAAGGAGCTGGGATGCAGTCACCGCTCGTCTTATTGCTTTCTCAAGTGTGGCAACACCGGTATAATGGAAACGAGGATTACAAAAAAAGAGACCCATGGGCACTAGCACCCAGGGCATTGTTTTTAAGAAGAAGCAACCGAGCACCATCGGGGAGTCTGGGGACTCGAACCCGGGTCAGCTAGGCGCGCACCCGCATCCCTTGCCAACTGGTCGACGACCAGTTCTCGAAACGAGGATTACTACTAGAGCTGCAATCGTTCTGTGTCGTACTATGTTTAGCTGAATATCCCCATTAGGCATTCAATATAAATAGTAATCTACTTTGTTTTTTTATAATGAAGGTATCATGGATCGCACAAGGTCAATAATAGTTTGAGCAGACACGGAACCAACAGAATCCATCCATTACTCAGGACTGAAAAGTAGAATTTGAGTTATCCATTTGGTGGATCAGCTTTTTGGTGCTCGCACTCCTGGGTTCCGCCGCAGCGGCGGCCTGCCTCCCAGCCCGGTGTCCACGGCCTAGGTGGTGTGGATGAGGAGATGGTGTTGGCTAAGCTCACTCAGCAAAAGGCGTCAGCAGCACCAGCAGGAGCAGCCAGGGAACTCCTTTACGACTTTCTAATGCATAATATTCTTATGTTTTGGATATACTTTTAGGTTTGTTTTTTATATTGGTTGAACTTGCATGACAATTGATACATCTCAAATGTATCTATAATTTTTGATGCTCCATGCTCGTTTATGCACCATTTGCCTTGTGTTTCGTTGCACTTCGTGGTGTTTTTATGCGTTTTCCAGAACTAACCTATTGACAAGATGCCATAGTGCCAGTTCCCTATTTTCTGCTGTTTTTGTGTTTCAGAAAAGCTACACAGAAAATATTCTCAGAATTGGATGAAACAAATTCAAGAACTCCTATTTTTCCCGGACGGATGTTGGAGACCGAACGAGAGTCGGAGGGGGGCCAGAGGGC
The DNA here is from genome assembly GCA_007115705.1 of Dactylis glomerata. Taxonomy (NCBI): domain Eukaryota; kingdom Viridiplantae; phylum Streptophyta; class Magnoliopsida; order Poales; family Poaceae; genus Dactylis; species Dactylis glomerata. The sequence continues at coordinate 4,553,519 of QXEO01000538.1, read as the reverse complement.
AGGCACACCAGGGGGTAGCGTGCCCCCCATCCTGGCCGCACCCAAGGGTGGTGTGGCCCCCCTGGTGGCCCTCTGATGCCACCTCTCCGCCTATTTAAAGCCTCCCAAAGTCCAAACCCTAGATCATTCGGCGTTTTTCCCAAAACAGTTCCGCAGCACCGCCGTCGTCGAAGACAAATTTCGGGGGACAAAAATTCTCTGTTCCGGCACCCTGCAGGGACGGGGAAGTGCCCCCGGAGCCATCTCCATCGGTCTCCATCGCCGTCTCTGCCATCTCCATCGACCTCACCGCCATCTCCATCGCTGTTGCTGCCTCCGATGATGAGAAGGGAGTAGTTCTCCCCCGGGGCTAAGGGCTCTACCGGTAGCTATGTGGTTCATCTCTCTCTCCCATGATGTGATCTATATGTGATCTTGAGCTTTGTATCTAGTTGAATTGGTAGATGCTATATTCCAGATATTATGCTACTCCCGTGCTTTATATTTGTAATCTCCGGAGATACCTTGTATCATGATGTGAAGGTGACAGTGTGCGCATTATGTGTGTCTCTTTTGGTTAATGTCTCTATGATTGTTGGTGTTTGTTGGAACTATCTAGTGCGTTCATGGTGATAGTGTGGGACAATCTAGTTTGGGGAAATATGAACTTTGAGGAGTGCTTTGTAGCCCTACGGATGATTAGTGTTTGTTTTCCATTGGAGAATTGTTTAGAGTGGCATAGTGAAGTTAGTATCTATTGGTTCAATTATGTTATATTTGTTGGGAGTGTCCACTAGTGAAAGTATGATCCCTAGGCCTTGTTTCTAAGCATTAGAACACCGTTTACATCCAGTTTTGTTACATATTTGCTTGCTGCTATTTTTATTTCAAATTGCATTTACTACTTATAATCATCCATACCACTTGTATTTTACTATATCTTCGCCAAACTAGTGCACCTATACATCTGACAAGTGTATTGGGTGTGTTGGGGACACAAGAGACTTTCTGTATCGTAATTGTGTTGGAATTATGCCCTAGAGGCAATAATAAAGATGTTATTATTATAATTCTTGTTCATGATAATGTTTATATTCCATGCTAGAATTGTATTAAGCGGAAACTTTAATACTTGTGTGGTTTATGAACAACACCGTGTCCCTAGTATGCCTCTATGGACTAGCTCATTGATTAATGATGGTTAAGGTTTCCTAACCATAGACATGAGTTGTCAATTAATAATGAGATCATATCATTAGGAGAATGATGTGATGGACAGACCCAAATAAAGCAGAGCAATTAGATCGTGTCATCGTGTTCATCTTTGCGAAGCTTTTTCCTATGTCAAGTATTGTATTCCTTAGACCATGAGATAATACAACTCCCTGGTATCGGAAGAAAGCTTTGAGGTCATCAAACGTCATCCTATGTGAGGGTGATCATAAAGGTGTCTCTCAGGTGATTGGAAGGTACTTGTTGGGTTGTATGTATCGAGATGGAATTTGTCCCTCCCGAGTCGGAGAGATATACTTCGGGCCCACTCGGTAATTGATATCAACACCGCTTGCAAGCATGTGGTTAAGAAGTTAATCACGAAGTGATATCGGATTACGAAACGAGTAAAGTACTTGCTATGAACGAGATTGAACTAGGTATGACAATATCGACGATCGAATCTCGGGCAAGTAAAATATCGCGTGACGAAGGGAATACATATATGGGATTGCTTGAATCCTGACATTGTGGTTCATCCGATATGATCATCGCTGAATGCGTGGGAGTCAATATGGATTTCCAGATCCCGCTATTGATTATTGATGGAGATCATGTCCGCGCATTCTCGAACCCGTAGGGTCACACACTTAACGCAAATCAACGCTAAGGTAGTATCGGGATATATGTGAAAGCGTTTCGGAAAGTTACGGAATTGTTCCAAGTGGAAATATTAATGTTTATTAATTATATGAATTAATAAATATTGAACAGTATTTATTTAGAAGAAATAAATATAAGAGAAAAAAAAAGAAAGGTGTACGGGCGCCAGACTCGCTGGCTCGCTCGATCGGTACCGATCGGAGCGGCCAGGAGCTGGCCTAGCTCCATCGTGTGCGTGGCCTTTTGGCCTTGTTGGCCTTTGGGCCTGTCGCATATGGCCGTGGCCGATCGTGGCCGATGATTACGATACGATCGTAATTGGTTGCGTGACCTTGCTCGTTGCGTGTCCTGCGCGCATAGTCGCGAGTACTAGTTTTGACCTAGCCCCTGTTACAAGTAACAGTGGATATAAAAGGACACAGCCGCCGGCGGTTCTAGAGACCTAGTTCTCTGCGAAGCCGCTGCCCGCTTTCTGAAGCCTCCTTTCTCCGTTCTTTCTCCACCACGCAAACAGGCGAAGCCCTGTCGGGGTATACTCTCCACCATAGACACCACACCGTCGTGTTGTCGATCCCATCTACTACTCCACCATATCTCGCTGGACCGGGAATGCGGAGTCGTTGGTGCGCTGTACGTGTGCATCTCTCGGAGGCGTCGCCACTTGCGGCGTTGGATCGGATCGGATCGCGAGGAGGAGACGGCTAGTACGACTACATCATCCACGTTCTGTTGAACATTTCTGCTGTGCGATTTCTTCAAGGGTATGAAGATCTCATCTATCTCTCTCGTTGATTACATCTCCTAGATTAGATCTTGGCTTTCTTGTTCGCATCCGTAGGAAAATTTTTGATTTACTATGCTGCGAAACCCTTCAGTGGTATCAGAGCTAGATCTATGCGTAGATGTGTTTCATGAGTAGAACGCAACATGCTTGTTGCGGGCGTTGATGTTTTCCTGTTGCAAACCTCTTATTTTGTACTTCTTATGGCGCGGCATAGTGAGATCGAAGCGGTCCAGGCCAACTTATGCGACCTTGTTCGCGAGACCGGCTCCGCACTTGACGTGTGGCTTGTTCCACACATGCGGCTGGTGGATGCCAGTTTCTCTCACTATAGTAGTCATGAGATTTACAACGGATGTTAGCAACCATAATATCACCGTTGTGGCTTTCCGTAGGTAAGAATCGTTCTTAACTTGTAACTCCCATAAGCCACGTAAAACATGCAACAACAAAGTAGAGGCGTCTAACTTGTTTTTGCAGGGAGTGTTTTGTGATATGGTATGGCCCAAGACATGATGTGTATGAATTGAGATGTATGCGATGATCATGTTTTGTAATCTTTCACGACTTGCATGTCGATGAGTTCACAACCGGCAGGAGCCATATGGTTGTCTTTATAATTGTGTATGACCTGCGTGTCGACTTCTTATACGCCATGTAATAGCTTTACTTTATCGCTAAGTAGTTAGCAATAGTTGTAGTTGCTATTCGTGGTGGAGGCAATCATGGTGGAGTGATGGAGATCATGCCGGCGCGCACAAGATGGAGATCATTGCGCGGAGATTGGCTATACCATGTCACATAAAATTATATGCATGTGATGTTTATTTTTTATGTATCTTATTTTGCTTAGATCGCGACGGTAGCATTATAAGATGATTCCTCACTTAAAGATCAAGATAAAATTGTGTTCTCCCCTCGTATGCGCCGTTGCGAAAGTTCGTCGTTTTCAAGCACCTCGTGATGACCGGGTGCTATAAACTCTACGTTCACATACAACGGGTGCAAGCCAGTTTTGCACACGCGGAAATACTTGGGTTTGACTTGACGAGCCTAGCATGTACAGACATGGCCTCGGAACACACGAACCGAAAGGTTAAACATGAGTCATATGAATGATATGATCGACACTTAGTTGTCCACCATTGAAACCACATCTCTTCTCGTGAAGATCGGATTAGGTGTGGTGAATTTGGATCGTGTTCACTAAACAACTTGAGGGATGTTGAATTTAGTGGGAGTTCATCTAGTAATTTGATTAAGTTGAACTAGTTATCATGAACATAGTCTAAGTTGTACTTGCAAATTTTGTAGATCAAATGGCTAAGTCCAACTTCAACTTCAACGTTTTTGCTGAGAAAGAAAAGCTTAAGAACAATGGGTCTAACTTCACCAACTGGTTCCGCAATCTGAGAATCATTCTCGCTGGCGGACAAAAAGCCTATGTACTTGAGAAAGCGCTAGGTGACGCCCCTGCTACTGATGCGTCGACTGATGAAAAAGCTGTTTATCAGTCACGCAAAGATGATTATGGAGTGATTAAGAGTACCATGTTGTTTGCTATGGAACCGGAACTTCAAAATCGTTTTGAGGAGTTCGGCGGGCCTTATGAGATACTTGAGGAACTGAAAACCATGTTTCAGACTCAAGCCCGTTCTGAGAGATATGCGATCTCTGAGAAGTTCTTTAACTGCAAGATGGAGGAAGGGAGTTCCGTTAGTGAGCACGCCATTAAGATGTCGGGCTACACTCAACGCCTTGAGCAACTGGACTGCAAGATTCCAGAGGAGCACAAGATTGACAGAGTTCTGCAATCACTCCCTCCTAGCTACAAAGGCTTTGTAGTTACTCACAATCAAATTGGTTCCACTGATACGATCACTGAGCTCTTCGCTAAGCTAAAAGCTGCGGAGGTGGATATCAAAAAGGATAATCATGTGTTGATGGTCAACAAGACCACTAGCTTCAAGAAAGCTAAGGGAGCAAAGGGATCCTTCAAGAAAGACAGCGGCAAGCGCGTTGCCCCTGTTGAGAAGAAGCTCAAGTCTGGACCTAAGCCGGACACTGAGTGCTTCTATTGCAAGGACAAGGGTCACTGGAAGCGCAACTGTCCTAAGTACTTAGCGGACAAGAAGGCTGGCACCATCAAAGGTATATTTGATATACATATTATTGATGTCTACCTTACTAGCGCTCGTTGTAGTGCCTGGGTATATGATACTGGTTCAGTTGCTAATATTTGTAACTCGAAACAGGAGCTACGGAATAGACGGCGGCTAGCAAGGGATGAGGTGACGATGCGCGTTGGCAATGGATCAAAAGTTGATGTGATGGCCGTCGGCACGCTCTCCTTAGTTTTACCTTCGGGATTAGTTTTAAACCTTAATAAGTGTTATTATGTGCCTGCGTTGAGCATGAACATTATATCTGGATCATGTTTATTGCAAGACGGTTATTCATTTAAATCTGAGAATAATGGTTGTTCTATTTATATGAATAACATCTTTTATGGTCATGCACCTGTTGTGAATGGTTTATTTCTTCTGAATCTCGAAAGCAATGAAACGCACATCCATAACATTGAGGCTAAAAGATGCAAAGTAGATAGTGATAATCCAACTTATTTGTGGCACTGCCGTCTAGGTCATATTGGTGTAAAACGCATGAAGAAACTCCATTCTGATGGACTTTTGGAGTCTCTTGATTTTGAATCATTTGACACGTGTGAGCCGTGCCTCATGGGCAAGATGATCAAAACCCCGTTCTCTGGAATAATGGAGCGAGCAACGGACTTATTGGAAATCATACATACCGATGTGTGCGGACCAATGAGTGTTTCGACGCGCGGTGGATATCGCTATTTTCTCACTTTTACTGATGACTTAAGTAGATATGGGTATGTCTATTTAATGAAACATAAATCTGAAACGTTTGAAAAGTTCAAAGAATTTCAGAACGAAGTGGAAAACCATCGTAACAGGAAAATTAAATTTCTGCGATCAGATCGTGGAGGTGAATATTTAAGTTATGATTTTCTCATGCATCTTAAAGCAAGCGGAATCATTTCGCAACTCACGCCACCTGGAACACCACAGCGCAATGGTGTGTCTGAACGCCGGAATCGAACTCTATTAGATATGGTGCGATCGATGATGTCTCTTACAGATTTGCCGTTATCATTTTGGGGTTATGCATTAGAAACCGCTTGCATTCACTTTAAATAGGGCACCATCTAAATCCGTTGAGACGACACCGTATGAACTATGGTTTGGTGCTAAACCTAAGTTGTCGTTTCTTAAAGTTTGGGGATGCGAAGCTTACGTCAAGAAGTTGATGCCGGACAAGCTCGAACCCAAAGCGGAGAAATGCGTCTTCATAGGATACCCTAAGGAAACAATTGGGTATACCTTCTACCACAGATCCGAAGGCAAAGTGTTTGTTGCAAAGAACGGATCCTTTCTTGAGAAGGAGTTTCTCTCGAAAGAAGTGAGTGGGAGGAAGGTAGAGCTAGACGAGGTTATTGAACCTTCTCTTGAGTTGAAGAGTAGCGCAGCACCTGAAGTTGTTCCGGTGCCGTCTGCACCAACAAGAGAGGAAGCTAATGACAAGGATCATGAAACTTCGAACGATGCTACTACTGAACTCCGCAGGTCGACAAGGTCACGTGCCACTCCTGAATGGTACGGCAACCCTGTCTTAACAGTCTTGTTGTTAGACAACAGTGAACCTACAAACTATGAGGAAGCAATGATGAGCCCAGACTCTGAGAAATGGCTAGAGGCCATGAAATCCGAATTGGGATCCATGAGCGAAAACCAAGTATGGACTTTGGTGGACCCTCCTAGCGACCGTAAGGCCGTTGAGTGCAAATGGATTTTCAAGAAGAAAACGGAGGCGGATGGTAATGTTACTGTCTATAAAGCTCGGCTTGTCGCAAAAGGTTTTCGGCAAGTTCAAGGTGTTGACTACGCTGAGACTTTCTCTCCCGTAGCGATGTTTAAGTCCATTCGGATTTTATTAGCAATTGCTGCGTTTCATGATTATGAAATATGGCAGATGGATGTCAAGACTGCGTTCCTCAATGGCAACATTGATGAAGAGTTGTATATGATGCAGCCCGAAGGTTTTGTCGATCCTAAGGATGCTAATAAGGTGTGCAAACTTCAGCGTTCCATTTATGGACTGAAGCAAGCATCTCGGAGTTGGAACCTTCGTTTTGATCAAGTGATCAAGAGTTTTGAATTTGTTCCAAATTGCTACGAAGCTTGTATCTACAAGAAAGTGAGTGGGAGCTCGGTGACATTTTTAGTACTATATGTGGATGACATATTGATTATTGGAAATGACATCGGTATGCTTAACGATGTGAAGAGTTATTTGAATAAATGTTTTTCAATGAAAGACCTAGGAGAAGCTGCTTATATATTAGGCATCAAAATCTATAGAGATAGACAAAGACGCCTAATAGCTTTAAGCCAAAGTACATACCTGGACAAAGTTCTGAAGAGGTTCAGAATGGATAAAGCAAAGAAAGGTTCATTGCCCATGTTGTCAGGTAAGATATTGAGCAAGGCTCAGTGTCCAGCTACGGTAAAAGATAGAGATACTATGAGCAAAGTGCCATATGCCTCGGCCATAGGTTCTATCATGTATGCCATGCTATGTACTAGACCGGATGTGTCTAATGCTCTTAGTTTGACGAGCAGATACCAAAGTGATCCAGGAGTGGAACACTGGACAGCCGTAAAGAACATCCTAAAGTATTTAAATAGGACTAAAGAAATGTTCTTGGTCTATGGAGGTGATGAGGAGCTCGTCGTAAAAGGTTACGTCGATGCTAGTTTCGACACCGACCCGGATGATTCTAAATCTCAGACAGGATACGTTTATATTTTGAATGGTGGAGCTGTGAGCTGGAGAAGCTGCAAGCAAAGCGTGATCGCGGGATCTACAACCGAAGCGGAATACATGGCTGCTTCAGAAGCGTCAAGTGAAGGAGTTTGGATCAGGAACTTCATCACTGAGCTTGGTGTGGTTCCAAATGCCTTGGACCCACTGGAGATATTGTGCGACAACACTGGCGCCACAGCACTGGCTAAGGAACCAAGATATCATCCAAAGACCAAGCACATCGACCGCCGTTTCCATATAATTCGAGATTATATATCAGATGGAGATCTGAAAATTAGCAAAGTACATACGGATCTGAATGTTGCAGATCCGTTGACTAAACCTCTTCCACGGGCAAAACATGATCAGCACCTTAATGCCATGGGTGTTAGATTGTTGCCAGATGTAAACTAGATTATTGACTCTAGTGCAAGTGGGAGACTGTTGGAATTATGCCCTAGAGGCAATAATAAAGATGTTATTATTATAATTCTTGTTTATGATAATGTTTATATTCCATGCTAGAATTGTATTAAGCGGAAACTTTAATACTTGTGTGGTTTATGAACAACACCGTGTCCCTAGTACGCCTCTATGGACTAGCTCATTGATTAATGATGGTTAAGGTTTCCTAACCATAGACATGAGTTGTCAATTAATAATGAGATCATATCATTAGGTGAATGATGTGATGGACAGACCCAAATAAAGCAGAGCAATTAGATCGTGTCATCGTGTTCATCTTTGCGAAGCTTTTTCCTATGTCAAGTATTGTATTCCTTAGACCATGAGATAATACAACTCCCTGGTATCGGAAGAAAGCTTTGAGGTCATCAAACGTCATCCTATGTGAGGGTGATCATAAAGGTGTCTCTCAGGTGATTGGAAGGTACTTGTTGGGTTGTATGTATCGAGATGGAATTTGTCCCTCCCGAGTCGGAGAGATATACTTCGGGCCCACTCGGTAATTGATATCAACACCGCTTGCAAGCATGTGGTTAAGAAGTTAATCACAAAGTGATATCGGATTACGGAACGAGTAAAGTACTTGCTATGAACGAGATTGAACTAGGTATGACGATATCGACGATCGAATCTCGGGCAAGTAAAATATCGCGTGACAAAGGGAATACATATATGGGATTGCTTGAATCCTGACATTGTGGTTCATCCGATATGATCATCGCTGAATGCGTGGGAGTCAATATGGATTTCCAGATCCCGCTATTGATTATTGATGGAGATCATGTCCGCGCATTCTCGAACCCGTAGGGTCACACACTTAACGCAAATCAACGCTAGGGTAGTATCGGGATATATGTGAAAGCGTTTCGGAAAGTTACGGAATTGTTCCAAGTGGAAATATTAATGTTTATTAATTATATGAATTAATAAATATTGAATAGTATTTATTTAGAAGAAATAAATATAAGAGAAAAAAAAAGAAAGGTGTACGGGCGCCAGACTCGCTGGCTCGCTCGATCGGTACCGATCGGAGCGGCCAGGAGCTGGCCTAGCTCCATCGTGTGCGTGGCCTTTTGGCCTTGTTGGCCTTTGGGCCTGTCGCATATGGCCGTGGCCGATCGTGGCCGATGATTACGATACGATCGTAATTGGTTGCGTGACCTTGCTCGTTGCGTGTCCTGCGCGCATAGTCGCGAGTACTAGTTTTGACCTAGCCCCTGTTACAAGTAACAGTGGATATAAAAGGACACAGCCGCCGGCGGTTCTAGAGACCTAGTTCTCTGCGAAGCCGCTGCCCGCTTTCTGAAGCCTCCTTTCTCCGTTCTTTCTCCACCACGCAAACAGGCGAAGCCCTGTCGGCGTATACTCTCCACCATAGACACCACACCGTCGTGTTGTCGATCCCATCTACTACTCCACCATATCTCGCTGGACCGGGAAGGCGGAGTCGTTGGTGCGCTGTACGTGTGCATCTCTCGGAGGCGTCGCCACTTGCGGCGTTGGATCGGATCGGATCGCGAGGAGGAGACGGCTAGTACGACTACATCATCCACGTTCTGTTGAACATTTCTGCTGTGCGATTTCTTCAAGGGTATGAAGATCTCATCTATCTCTCTCGTTGATTACATCTCCTAGATTAGATCTTGGCTTTCTTGTTCGCATCCGTAGGAAATTTTTTGATTTACTATGCTGCGAAACCCTTCAGTGGTATTAGAGCTAGATCTATGCGTAGATGTGTTTCACGAGTAGAACGCAACATGCTTGTTGCGGGCGTTGATGTTTTCCTGTTGCAAACCTCTTATTTTGTACTTCTTATGGCGCGGCAAGGAGGTTGACACCAAGTGGGATCTGCTTGAAACAATTCAAAGCAATATCGAAGAATGGGATAGCGACAAAGGTAAAGGATCAGGTATAAATTACGAGTATGATTGCTTTAAGTCTTTCGCTGAAACTGCTGATTTTCAAGAGCTTGGTGCTAAATATGGTCTCGATCCTCAAATTATGATTGATTGCTTTAGAGCCTTTGCTTCTCATATTAATGTTCCTAAGAGAAATGGGGATGTGTATCATGAATCTTTTAAAGACACTTGCATAGAAAGTGATATTGATACTGATGATTGCCATAAACATGCTCAAACTTCTGAAAGTTCTACTTCCTATAAGCATGTTAATTTTTGTGGAGTACTTAGACCTTGTGAACAGAGTCACAACAAGGAAGATTATTGTATCCACCACAGGAATGAAGAAACCCGAATGTGGCACAAGGCTCTTGATGAGCTTGGTGAAAAGGTTTGTGAGCTTTATCCTTTTATTTGTGAACTTTGCCATAAAACAGGTCATTTTAATTTTCAATGCTCAGGCCATAATAATGACCTTTCCCATCCCATAAGGACCGCAATTTTGTCTTGTAATGACAAGATCACTTCCAATCAGCATGATGAGTTTACTTTATTTTTGGGGTGTGAAGAGTTATCTAGAAAGACTTCTTTGGTAGATATGAGTGCTCTTGATATTAATAGCATCCTTCATGGTTGTCATCTCTATTGTGTTAAGGATTGCCTCGCAAATACTTACATACAAAATGTTATAAAAGAAGATGCTTTACCCAAATTTGACAGGGATGATTTTTGTTTCTATTTTATTAACAAAGAGGAGGAATGCTCCAAAGTTTCTTCTGTCGTCTCTGTCAGTAAACCAGATTATGTGGAGAAGCTTCCTTTCAGGCCTCTCCCTTCTAAAGAAGTTAAGAAGAAGAAGAGGAGTAAAAGGAGAGAGGAAATGGTATCTTCCCTAAAGCATGTTTCTCCTATCATAGATTATGATGATTCTGATCTTGATGATGTTCTTATGCCTGTTACCTATGTTAGTGATCATGATTGGGAAAAGCACTCTACTTTTGATATTGAAAATCTTTTTGGTACCAATTCTGAAGATTATGAGGTTAATAATTGTTGTGCCATTAGTACTATCCATGTTCCTTCCTATGATGATATGTTTGATGAATACGCTTTGTAAGATAGCCATTCTATCGCTTATGATGATACTAAACCTCTAGTTTATGATGGTTACAATGATGAGTATGATATTTTCAGTTCACCTACTGTTGAGGAGAAAATTAATTATGATTACAATATGCCTCTTATTTTTGATGATTATGGTGATGAGAATAATTATTCTGTTGAATTTGCTCCTACTAAGATTGCTAAGAATTATGTTCATGTGGGGAGTATTAATTCTTTTATGCATGTTGCTCATGATAAGGATGCTTTATGTGATAGTTATGTTAGTTCTATTCATGATGCTACTGAAAGTTATTATGAGAGAGGGAAACATGGGTTGATGCATCTTGACAATATTAAGTTTCCCCTCTTTATGTTGCAAATTTTGAAGTTGCACTTGCTTTGTCTACCCATGTTTATTACTATGTGCCTCGTTGATTTATTTTCTTACAAGATTCCTATGCATAGGAAGTGGTTTAGATTTAAATGTGTTTCATATTTTATTTTTAATGGTATCTCTTGCTTCAAGTTCTTTTGTGGCGCCTTTGCCTTAAGTTCTTCTCGGGCGCTGACGAGGGTTAACTCGACAAATGTCCTAGATGAAGGACTTAGGATCGGGGAGATAGGGCGTCGGATGAACTCGAAGGTAAAGTTAGTTGAAATAGGTGTGTCGAAAGTAAACTTGGGTGTTCAACCTGGCTTGCTTTCAATCTGGCCTACACCGTCCCCTCCTGGCCCCTATATATAGGTGGCCAGGTCTCGAGGATCGGGTAGGGTACGATACAGATTACAATATCGACATACGGTAAGAACTCGTATTCGACTATCATTACAATTGGGCCTAGCTTATCGGGCCTCAGGGGTACTCAACTAGCGGGCTCTATTAACTATACCCTTGTCAGTAGCCCCTGAGATTCTACCAGAATTGTAGATTCAGGTTGAATCTCTAATCTTCAAATCTTCGACTTGATCAATTCTTCGACTTCTTCTCATCTTCAACTCTTCGACTTAGTCTTTTCGACTTATTTTCATGATATTCTTTCGCAAGGGGTTTTGATGAGCAAGCCTGACAACCCTGACGGATCAAGAGGTCAGTTAACTGCCGGAACAGATACTTGTCACCTACTTCAAATTCAATCCCCTTAGACTTGAATTCGGGATACCGTCAAATCCACTCTTTTGCCGCATTTAGGACTTACAAAGAATGAATCCCAGTGGTTCTCAAGGTACCCAGTGCGTCCACCAGGATTTTCTTCGCGTCGTAGACACGGATACATACTAGCAGAGCGCATCCATGTGCGTATACCAGGCCACACAGGACGGATCCCGGGGTCTTACCTTCGTGACAAGTCACGGCATTCGAGTCGCGTTGCGATAACGCAACTCGAGAATCTTATGTCGCAGTCAAATTTTGACTGAAAATATTCGGGTTTCTTTCAACCATAAATCTCGCTCCCGATGGGAGTAACACCCCTGCACTTCTCCAGCTTTACTGCTTTACCAAGAAATATCGTCGGGTGCGCGCTCAGCGCTCCCGATGGGAGTAGCCCCTGAGGCTATACTCGAAAGAGATTTTTTCGAGTATAGGCTCGAAATAGAGTGCAATCCATCATACTTCAACTCGAAATACTTCAACTTCAAGATACTTCATCTCCGAGATACTCTTAGAACGCCTTGTCGTCGAATATGCTTCCACAACTCCATTAAAGATTTCCAGTCACCATCTTTTAAGAGTAGTAGCCCCCAAGGCTATAATCGAAAAATCCTTCACACATAATCTTCTCTAAGAATTTTGCATTTGTCGGCGCCATTTTCTGTTCGATAATATATCCTTTATGACATCAATGAATACGTCACTCTGTATCATTGCGAACCGTTGCATGGGCAGTACTGTAAATTTCTCAATTTTTGACCGTTAGTGGGCTGCCGTTTCCGCTCTTTGCGCCACGTCTCGGCCCACGATCCTTCTCCCAGAAGATATATAAGGGGCGTAGTGGGGGATTTTTACTGTTTACCAGCTCATTCCCTCCGCCGCCTCCATTGCTGATCTCCTCTGCCTCCTTCTCTCGTGCATAGCCCCCAAGCGCACTTCGTACTGGATGCGCGTGAAACACCTGGCCACTAAGAGCACCATGGCCAAGACTTCTGCCACCAACTGGGTTCGCTCCACCATCACAAAGAAGGAGGTGGAGAAGGCTACGGCGGACGGCCTTATCGCCGCCGAAGATTCCATCAAATTCCCCAGTACTGAACGGATCCCGAAGCCCCTGAGCGGTTATCGGGTAATGTTCCTTGCTTTCCTCCTCCGCGGTTTCTCTCTTCCTGCCCACGAGTTTCTCCGTGGGCTTCTGTTTGTTTACGATGTGCAGCTCCACCAGCTCACACCGAATTCTCTTCTGCACATCGCCTGTTTCGTGACTCTCTGCGAGTCCTTCTTGGGCATTGAGCCCCACTTCCTTCTGTGGAGGTCAATCTTTCGACTCCGCCCCAATGTTTCTTTGGCTAGGAAACCCGAACTGGGCGGAGCCGTCGTTTCTGTGCGCCCTGAGGCGCAATACTTTGAATTTTCCATGGCCGCGTCTGTCCAAGGATGGAGGACAAAGTGGTTCTATATCAAGGACCGCAAATCCTCTCCTGTAGATGAATTCGGCCTGCCTCCTTTTGATGCTTCCCAGGAGGTAAAGAAATTGGCATCATGGGATACACTCCCCTCAGATGCAGAAGCACAAGAAATTCTTCCTCTTCTTTCCCGCATCAAGTCTTTAAAAGGAGGTCAAGGGGGTGCTCTGTCGGGTATGCAACTCATGGCGTTTTTTATTCAACGTCGAGTTCAACCCCTACAACACCGCCTTACCAAACTTTGGAATTACTCCGGCTTGAAGGATCCTACTCGCATATCTGAAGATCTGATATCGAAAGAAGATGTCGACAAGCGAGTCCGGCATCTCACCAAGCTCACGAAGGAACATGCAGTTGCGGATTTAACCGCTGATTATTTCGACTCTGTGCACCCTCTTCCTGAGGTATGTATCCTTGCGTCCACTTTTTGTCAAACTTTGCTTGTTTCGACTTGCATTATTATTTGACTTTGCACTCTGCTTTCTTATTTATATGCAGGGTCACCAATTCCTTGTTTCTCGTCCCCCTCTTCCAGAGGCAGGGCCCCTACCGGCTGATCTGGCCTCTCCTGCATCTGAAGCCCCCGAGGCTGACGAAAGTCAGGACGGAGATGATGCCGAAGATTCAGAAGAAGAAACTAGCTCGTCGACATCTTCTCCTCCCGTTCTTGCTGAAGATGTCGATGTCGACAAGAAAAGGAAGCGTGTCGACGAAATCGCTTCATCGAGTTCTGCAGCAGCTGGTAAAGCCCCCGCTCATGCAGAAGATATGGAGTACTTCGACATGCTAGCATCGTAAGTATTGTATTCGAGTTCCTCGATTGCATTTTTCTTGCCTTGTTTCCATAACTTATATTCTTCGCGCAGTGATGACGAAGAGCCGCCAACAGCTGCTCCACCAACTTCTCCTGCGGCCATTGATGAGCCTATCGAACCAGATGTTGCACCGAGGGCTACCAGGTCCGGTGTGAAGAAGGTTCCTCAAGCCCGATACCCTAAACACTCAAAGAAGGCCAAAGAAACCGACGTTTCTCTGGAAGCCCATGCATCTACGGTTTCTCCTGATGATGTGAGTAATTCTTCTTTACTTGCTTTCCATTCATGCACTTCTACTCTTACACACTCTTCTTTTCTCAGGCTTTAGTGAAGAGATTTATCGCCCTGGGCACGGAGTGTGCGGGGTACCTAAAGGTTGCGAAAGCTTCCGAAGGTACAATTTTGATGTCCTAGTCATTACTTTTCTTCTGTGCTTTCTCTTTTGCCACTTATCTGACTCCCTTTTGTCTTCTTTTTGTAGCTGCCTTAGCAACAGCCAATGCTCAAATTGCGTCACTGGAAGCGGAGCTTAATGCTTCGCGAAAAGCTTATGACGTGGCGGCCGCTGCTAAAGCGAATGCTGAGAAGTCGCAGAAAGCTGCGCTTAGCAAAGCGAAGAAAGCTGAAAAAGCTTTAGCTGAAACCAACAAGGAGCATGCTCAACGAGAGCAAGCCGTGGCGGAGCGTCTTCACACGATGTCGACTGCCGCTGAAAGTAAGTGCTTTGCCTTGTCTTCTATTGTCGACTTATGTTGCACTGTTGTACTTGTTGACACTTGTCTCTTCTTTTCTTTTTTATTGCTCAGAATTTACCAGAGTATCTCCGTCGTCCTTGCAAACGGACGATGATCCTCTTATGAATGCGGTTAACCTACTCGAAGAAAACTGGATATCTATCCAGGAGACTTTCGAGTTAGTTAGCCGCGTTCTATCACGGCTGTTTGCCGGCTTGTGGCCGAAGAAAAGGGCGACAGTTCCGAAGGATAACTTGACTGAACTTGCCAAGTCCTTCGATACCACTGAAGACCCCACTCTCCAGCTGAAAGGCCTTTCCATTAAGCGCGGCGCCGAGGGTGCTATTGCGCTTTCTCTCGCTCATGGGACGAACTTCGACTGGGAGAGGGTTAGCTCCCCTCATGGCCACACCCGTGACGAGATGAAGGTTTTCTTCGAGAGGGCAAAGAAGTTGGCACCTGCATTGCTGACAACTATTTCTCCTTCGGCATCCTCTGCGGTGCCTGCTGCACCAGCTTCAGCGGCGGAAAATCCAGTACCACCATCGACTTCTGGCGAGGAAGCTGCCGTGCCCTCCTCTACCACGGAATACAATGCTGAGGTGGCGTAGACTCGGCTTTCTTTGTAGTTTTTTAGTTTTTCTCCTTTTGGATGCAAGAAATTCTAGTTGCGTGCAACCCGAGAACCTTAGTCATAGGGTCTTGCACTTATGTAAATATGTTTCCAGCGTATGAAGTATTATGCTGTCTCTCTGAAATGTTTTGCTCCTTTCTTTTCCTTTTTGGCTTTGCAGTCGATGCGCGTCAATGATCCTTTGACTCACGTTCCTGCTCCTTCCTCTGACCATGGATTCGATCCTCAGATTTCATCGACTCCTAGTCGATGCAGTCAATGCGCAAAGTATTCTTCCAGGATATCTGACCTTGAGGGTCGCCTAACTTTGGCCAAATGTCAAGCACAGATGGCTATTAAAAAGGCTAGCCAAACAAGTAGCTATATGAAGAAAATCTCTTCCCTTGAGGAAAAGGTCTCCAGTTTGATGGCTAAGGTTATTCATAATGAAGAATGCGAATCTTTCATTCTTGGCATTGTCGAGTCTGCCTGCGAGATGTTGCGATGTGAGTCTTCTTTCGACTTCTCCTTTCCCTGTTTGTGCACTGCTGTTTTTGTGACATCTTTTACCATCGTAGGTACTTGTTTGGATTTTGCTGCTGAGGAACATCGAGTTGCTGAGCGAAATGCGGCTCTAGAGAAAATGTCGACTGGCTGTGAGACTTTGTGGTCTGATCCTCGACGCCGGTGCGCCATCGTATTGCTTCAAGACCGTGCCCAGCATATTGGCGAGTTAGTTGATGGTTGCCGGCGAGCTCTCACAACTATGCACTCCGTTATGCTTCCTCGTAATCCTTTGCCTGCAACTTTCCCACTTCTTCTTGATACTTTCAGATCCAGCCATCGTATTCATAGGTTGATAGAGCTGAACTTAGTGGCTGGTGCCAATTTTGCTCTCGGGTGGATACGCAAGTGGCACCCCAGGCTGAATTATAGCACGATGTCCCTGAGTTTGGCTCCGGGTGGAGCTAGCCTTCGGGTACATATGGAGAACATGCTGCAACCTGCTCGAAGACTCGTAGCTAAGCTTCTGGAGGCAGATGCTGCGTTCTTCCGTGAGTACCATTATTTAGATCCTTTAGGCGTAGATGATTCTGACAACCCTATGTTGTAAGGTGTATGTGGAACGCGAGAGTTTATTTATTTCGCGACTATATGCTGAAACTTATTCTCAAGGCGTACTTGTATGATTCGTGCGTTTGCCGCACCTTATCGTTGAAAGACTCGTAAACTCGAATATGAGGAACGCTTTGTCTTTATTTATACTTGTAATGTAAGATACATGGGGTGACCCAAGAGATCCGGCCTATGACCTGTGTTCTGGATCTAGAGGGCATTGCCCCTGGTATAACTCGTGGCTTTTACAACCGTTACTTTTCTACTCTACTCTTTTGGTGCTTATTCTATCATGGTTTGTTCTTCTTTTCCTGCGTCTTTGTCTTCCCCTGATGCTTCTACTCGTGGTTTCTTCACCTCGGGCTCCGTAGTGCGTCCCTCGAGTAGCTTGATGCCTTCTGCAGTCGTGTTCTTCACCTTTTCTGCATAGTTGGCTATTATGCCAAAGTTTTGCGCCATCTTGTGGAACTCCCTGTCGCAAAGATCTGAGACTTCAAAACTCCCTTTGACTGTAATTATTCCCCTTGGACCTGGCATTTTGAGTACCAGATATGTGTAGTGAGGTACTGCCATGAATCGTGAAAACGCGGGCCGTCCGAGGATTGCATGATATTGAGATGGCCAGTCCATGACTTCGAAGTCGAGCTTTTCTCTCCTGTAGTTTTGTCGGTTGCCGAAGCAAACATTGAGTGCTATCCGACCCAGTGGGTAATTGGCACTTCCTGGCACGATCCCGTGGAAGGAACAATCTGTTGGTTTCAGGAACTCCAGCGATATGTGCATTGCCCTGAGTGTTTTTGCGTATATAAGGTTAATTCCACTTCCTGCGTCCATGAATATTCTGTCGACATCATACGCACCGATTTGAGCTTTGAGTACCAGAGGCACGTTTCCTGGCCGAGGTACCGTTATAGGGTGGTCTTCTCTGTTGAACTCAATTGGCTGTTCTGACCAATGCAGATACTCTGTTGCGGCTGGAGGCGAAATGACTGCTAGATTGACTTGTCGAGTTATACTTTTTTCTTCTTTGTTCGACTTAGGCACAGGTTGTATCATTGCTGTGATGTGTCCTTTTGATGGGACATACCCTTCGTCGTCGTCGTGTCCCTTGTTTTGCTGATCTTGTCCTTGAGGAGCTCCGTTGCTTCCTTGCTGGTTTGTCGGAGGATTGTTGCTTCCTTCGAATCCTTGTCGCCTTGCTTCGGTTTGTTTGTTTATTGCTGCTTCTTGTAGTTTTAAGAATGTTGTGCAGTCTTTCATTGCGTGCCTTGATACTCGCTTCCCGTCGACGAACGCTGAGTGTATATGACAAGGCCCGTTGAGCATATCTTCTGGTGATGGGTTGTACTCTCTGGATTCTCTTGTAGGGAACTTCTTATAGTCCTCCTTTCCGTAGCTTCGATATCTCGAGCTTCTGCGATCATTTCCTTGATAGCTGTTGTCTTTATATCCTGCGGCGACTTGGCTATGCGAGCCGTAGGTGTCGTAGTTTCGGGATCGTCTCCTTTGACTTCCATATCTATTTCTTCTGTCGTCCTGTGGAGATCGCGTCCGCTTGTTGTTGCACGCATCTTCTCCATCTCCAAATCTGTTTGCTGTGTCCATGAGGTCTGACACTGTTTTCGGCTTGATTCTACCCATCTCTTCGACTAGGTCTCTTCGCCTTAATCCGATGATGAACGCGTCTATTGCTCTTTCATCTGAAACTTCGACTGCTGAATTTTTGATGAGGCTCCATCTTTGGATGTATGCCTGTAGTGTTTCGTCGCGTTGCTGTACGCACGCTTTGACTTCTTCTATTGATGCTGGCCGTTTGTATGTCGACCTGAAGTTGCTTGTAAATTGCTTTGTGAGGTCTTCCCAGTTTCCAATGGATTCTTTCTCTAGTTTGCTCAACCATGACCTTGCTGCGCCGGTGAGGTGTAGTTGCAAACTTTGCATTGCTGTTTCTTTGGTTCCTCCTAATATTTGAACTGCTTGTAAGTAATCTGCGAGCCACGATTGTGGTTCCTGTGATCCATCGTACTTTTGCTGATCATGAGGTAGCTTGAATCCCTTGGGAACTGGAGTAGTGCGAACCCTGCGGGTAAAGCACGATGCCCCCATCTCTTTCTCGTCGTCTTCATAGTCGCGTTTTTCATTCGGGGATCGCGATCTTCGAGTTCCGCCGTGCTGTTTTGGTGATGGTGATCGAGATCGATGCTTGCTGCTTCTGTGCCTAGGACTATTCTGACGGCGAGGTGACCTTGCTTTATGCACTTCCTTGTGCTGATATGCTTCTTCTCCTTTTGCTGATAGCTTGTGGCCTACCATGTTGAGTCCGTTCAATGCTGCTCTATGCATGTGTTCCCTAGGATCTCCTGGACTTGGTCGAGTTGTGAGTAGATATGCTTGCGCTCCTACTATTGCTGCTTCAGGTGTTTTTGGTAGGATGTTCCCCTGCTCGTCGACCGATAAGAAGGACGAGTCGAGGTTTTTCGAGATACTTTGCCTGTCGGAGTACTCGAGGTTGTCATACCTTGAGCCGTGTCGACGATTTTTCCTTGCGTTGCTGTATGATGCGTCACTTCGTGCTTTGCGAGCAGCTTCGCTAGCTGCAATGGCTGAATCTTTTCTTCTTTGTATCTCTATCTTCTCCTTTGCTAATTGCTTTGCTTGCTGCCTTAGGGCGTAATGATACCCAAAAAGCATGCCCTTGCTGAAATTTGATGGTATTGGCATGCCGTGTTCTACGGCTTCTCTTATTATTTTCCACTCGTCGACTGATAGCCGAATTTTTTCCCTGGCTGTGAGGGATTCTACTGTTTGCCCTTCTGCTAGGTGATTTGCTCCTCTGTCGATATTTGCTGGGTTTATCACTGGGTTGTTATTTTCATCGAATTCTTCTGAGTTGTCTCCCACAATGGCGAGCACCTGGCATTGTTTGCCGATGTTACTATTGAAGCTTGAGAAGATCGAGTCACCATCTTCAGAAAGCTCTAACCCTGTTTTCCATGTGTCTGTTGATTTGTCTGAGATACTGTCGAGGCAGATCACGAGATCATTGAGTTGGACTCCTTCGTCGAATTTCTCCTTCGCTTTGTTGTCTTCTGCGATTTCTTTGAGTTCTTCGCCTAGGCTGACCGGCGAGTTTACCTCGCTGGATGAACCGTCAGAATATTCCATCATTGCTACTGTTTCGGGCTCACTTGCCGACGGATCTTGTTTCGTCGGATCTGAAAGGCTAGATGAGCCCGATGGCCCAATGAGGATGCTCAAACTTCCAATTGTCAACTCCATCTCTTGATTTTCGTCGACTTCTACACTGCTGTTGGCTAAAAGCAAAAAAGCCGTCGAATTCATGATTCCAACGCCCAGAGTCCCCACGGTCGGCGCCAATTGACGAGGGTTAACTCGACAAATGTCCTAGATGAAGGACTTAGGATCGGGGAGATAGGGCGTCGGATGAACTCGAAGGTAAAGTTAGTTGAAATAGGTGTGTCGAAAGTAAACTTGGGTGTTCAACCTGGCTTGCTTTCAATCTGGCCTACACCATCCCCTCCTGGCCCCTATATATAGGTGGCCAGGTCTCGAGGATCGGGTAGGGTACGATACAGATTACAATATCGACATACGGTAAGAACTCGTATTCGACTATCATTACAATTGGGCCTAGCTTATCGGGCCTCAGGGGTACTCAACTAGCGGGCTCTATTAACTATACCCTTGTCAGGCGCCTACATGAGCATCTTTTAAAATTACTGCGCCTAGCTCAAAGGCGTTAAAGAAAAGCACTCTTGGGAGATAACCCATTGTTTTATTTTCAGTACTTTTTCTTTTATTTGAGTCTTGGAAGTTATTACTACTGTAATGACCTCTCCTTATCATATTTATTTCGTTGTTTTGCCAAGAAGAACCTCTAATTTGAGGGAGGTAAGATTTGGCGAAGTTGCTGTCCTGAAACAGATTTTCGTGCTGTACTATAAAAATTCGTGAAAATTCTCAGAATATATTTTTGAATGCGATTTCTTGAGAATATGCCCCAGGTTATTTCCAAACTTTTATTAGTTTTGCACGTTTTGATTTGAGCAACATAAAACCCTCTGAAAAATCGATCTTTGTCAGCTATTCTGTTTTGACAGATTTCTGCCACTAGTTGTGTTTGCCTCTCGATGACTTTCTTTTTGAGTTCTTTTGATCCGAGGACTTTTGAGGAAGTTGCTACAGTAGTATATTCTTTATATGTGGTGTTTTTTAGTTGAAATCTGAACCAAAAGGGTTGATCTATTATTATGCTTACACTAATGTTGCTAATGGAATTGTGTGAAGTTTTGTATGAAGGAAGTTTTCAAATGTAGGAATTGGAGAATGATGAGATGAGATGAAGAATGGACAAAAGCTCAAGCTTGGGGATGCCCATGTCACCCCAAGAAATATCCAAGAGGTACAAGCATCAAAGCTTGGGGATGCCCCGAGGCACCCCTTCTTTATCGGCAAAAATCAGGTCGCCTTTCAAGACACTATATTTTTATTGCTTCATATTCTATGCGTTTTTCTTGGAGCGTCAGTTGTTTTTGCTTTCAGTTTTCTTTTTGTTTTGTTTGCTGTAATAAATGGTTGGATCACATCATGTTTGTTTTGGAGGAAGATATACTTCGTTTTTCATTGCCAAGAACACTCTAGTTTTCACTCTTATCGTTCAACGAGTGTTCTCATTTTCTACTACTGCGTTTAGCTTTCATTTTTCGCCTTGATTTTTATTCAGATCTTGTTATATCTTTGCATCAAGGTGTATTTTGACCTCTGGTCTATGTTGGTTTTCATCAAAATAGTTGAATTAAAAAGGTTTGAATGGTGTTGGAAAAGAGAAAAAATTTATGCCAAAAGTGGTACAAAAAAAGGAGCTTGTTTAGACTGCGGCTTAGACTTTTGCTTGTCATGCTTGATGTCATTTTGATAGTATGCTTAGTAGTTTTTGCTGTAGCATAACTTGTCTCAAATGACTGAGATTGCTTAATGAGCCTTCGAAAAAAATCATGCGTTGTTTTTATTATGTGGAAGCATTATTGTGGTTTTCTCCTTTGATGCTTTATTTGGGTTGACTTGGCGCATGCTTACACCATGTTTGACTACAAAATAAGTCGCATATAGCCTCTATGATCATTTGGTTTTTGACTTGTGATACCACTTTATGCTTCGGTTAATGATGTTTTGTCGCTATGCATGATTATGGCCGTTATTGCTCTCTTAGTTGGTCGCTCCTAGTCTTTTGCTAGCCTCTATTTTGTACTGAGTATGAGCTCTACTCGTGCATCCAACTCCTAAAAACCAAGTTATTCCAATGTGTCCACCATACATGCCTATTAGCAATTTGCTATTCCAAAGTACATTCGACTTGCGTTTATCTATCCTTCAAATTAAACTCTTTTTGGTGTTATGTGAAAATTAGTCAGTAAAGCTCTCACGAACCTGATGGCACACTTTACTTTTCTTGCTTTTAAAAATTTGACATTGTGGCTCTCTTATGTTGAGTGTTATGCTTGCAAGTTGTAAGTTGGAAATTAGCCCAGCCATGCCGTCATGGGGTAAGCTTTCAACATTGCACTTTCTCTCATTTGAGTTGATATCGTGATCTTTTGTTTATGGATACTCGCAGTGTGAAATAAATTGGAATCTTGTGGAGCTCATGGAGTTTGTATATGTGTTAGAGAAACGCCTGGGCCGCTAATCTAAGCCATGCATCATTCATGGTGGAAATTTATAGCATGCCCATAGTGGACATTCGACGACGCATCTCAAAATAAAAAGCTATACCAATGGTAAATAAAAGAGATGTCGATGTATTCATTGTCTGTTTGTCCTGTCATTTTGATGTGGGTTTATTCCATGTCATCGGGCAAGGAGGTACCCCGTTGGCAGTTCTCGATGATACATGTATACTTACAATGACAAGAACTTGATTGGGACCTAAGCAAAGTAGCATGAGGTTTAGATATTCGTACTTCATGGGACACGAGGTTTTCAACTTATAATTTGTCAAGCATATGCTTCATAATTGTACTCGCATTAACCTTAACCATTCAAGATACTTATGATAGGGGCAATGAGAGCTCAAAGCTAGTAAGTACCATAATTTTTGAAGGTTTATAAAACTTGCAATCACTCCTTCCCTCTGCGAAGGGCCTTTCTTTTACTTTTATGTTGAGTCTTCACCTTCTACCTTTATGCATCGTCTAAGAGAGCATAGTGGTCATTCTGAGTATAATGTGCATAGTCCCAAAATTTATTATTGATTGATTCATGATTATGGTTTTGCTTGTTCTTAAATTATTTGTATCTAGTCACCCTCTTAAACTTGAAGTTGTCCTATGCATTTATGTTTTGCTATTCCACGAGGGACAAGCTGAAAACCACTTCTACATCTTTTTCTATATGGTTGAAACACACATGTGACTTTCAATGTTTCATTACTCATGATCTTTCGTTTGTGTTACCTTTCATGTTATAACATGGCTGCTAAGTTTCTATTATCGACATTATGTCTTTCATGCCCATGTTTTAAGTACTTTGATCTCAGCACTCAATGCTTTACCTAGTTGATCAAGATTGTGATGGTGCATGTCACCTCAAAAATTATTCTTTTGTTATCACTTACCTACTCGAGGATGAGCAGGAGTTAAGCTTGGGGATGCTTGATACGTCTCAAACGTATCTATAATTTTTGATGCTCCATGCTCGTTTATACACCATTTGCCTTGTGTTTCATTGCACTTCGTGGCGTTTTTATGCGTTTTCCGAAACTAACCTATTGACAAGATGCCACAGTGCCAGTTCCCTGTTTTCTTCTATTTTTGTGTTTCAGAAAAGCTACACAGAAAATATTCTCGGAATTGGACGAAACAAATTCAAGAACTCTTATTTTTCCCGAACGGATGTCGGAGACCGAACGAGAGCCGGAGGAGGGCCAGAGGGCAGGCACACCAGGGGGTGGCACGCCCCCCCTCCTTGCCACGCCCAGGG
Source organism: Dactylis glomerata (assembly GCA_007115705.1). Taxonomy (NCBI): domain Eukaryota; kingdom Viridiplantae; phylum Streptophyta; class Magnoliopsida; order Poales; family Poaceae; genus Dactylis; species Dactylis glomerata. Next base: position 4,529,634 of record QXEO01000538.1, on the reverse strand, counting down.
GTGGTGTGGTCCCCATGGTGGCCCTCTAACGCTGCCTCTCTACCTATTTAAAACCTCCCGAAGTCCAAACCCTAGATCAGTCGGCGTTTTTCCCAGAACAGTTCTGCAGCGCCGCCACCGCCGTCGAAGACAAATTTCAGGGGACAGAATTCTCTGTTCCGGCACCCTCCCGGGATGGGGAAGTGCCCCGGAGCCATCTCCATCGGTCGCCATCACCGCCTCTGCCATCTCCATTGACCTCACCGCCATCTCCATCGCTGTTGCTGCCTCCGATGATGAGGAGGGAGTAGTTCTCCCCCAGGGCTAAGGGCTCTACTGGTAGCTATGTGGTTCATCTCTCTCTCCCATGATGTGATCTATATGTGATCGTGAGCTTTTTATCTAGTTGAATTGGTAGATGCTATATTTCAGATATTATGCTAGTCCCGTGCTTTATATTTGTGATCTCCGAAGACACCTTGTATCATGATGTAAAGGTGACAGTGTGCGCATTATGTGTGTCTCTTTTGGTTAATGTCTCTATGATTGTTGGTGTTTGTTGGAACCATCTGGTGCGTTCATGGTGATAGTGTGGGACAATCTAGTTTGGGGAAATATGAACTTTGAGGAGTGCTTCGTATCCCTACGCATGATTAGTGTTTGTTTTCCATTGGAGAATTGTTTAGAGTGGCATAGTGAAGTTAGTATCTGATGACCCACAAGTATAGGGGATCGCAACAGTCTTCGAGGGAAGTAAAACCCAAATTTATTGATTCGACACAAGGGGAGCCAAAGGATATTTATAAGCCTTAATAGATGAGTTGTCAATTCACTGCACCTGGAAACAGACTTGCTCGTAGCGGTTTATCAGTAGCAACAGTTTTATAGTGGCGATAGTAGTGAAACAGTAATAGCAATAGTAAAATAAAAGCGGTAATAGTAGCAATAGTAAACAGTAGGACTAAATACTGTAGGCATAGGGATGGATGTACGGGCGTTGCAAGGATAAGATAATTCATGAAATCAGTGAGACATGGGCAATTGCAGATAAATATGATAAAGCATCCTAGTACTAAACAATCATAGGCATGTGTACCGTATATAGTCGTACGTGCTCGCAATGAGAAACTTGCACGACATCTTCTATCCTACCAGCCTGTTGCAGCAGGGCCTCAAGGGAAACTACTGGTAATTAAGGTACTCCTTTTAATAAAGTATCGGAGCAAAGCATTAACACTCGGTGAACACATGTGATCCTCACATCATAGCCATCCCCTCCGGTTATGCCAATTTCTGTCACTTTGGAGCCTCGGGTTCCGGACAATAATATGTGTATACAACTTGTAGGTAAGACCATAAACAACAAGTATCATCATATAACAATAACAAGTTCAGATCTGAAATCATGGCACTCGGGCCCAAAGTGACATGCATTAAGCATAACAAGTTGCAACAATGTCATAAGCACTAATAGTAGATACTAGGCACCATGCCCTAACAATCTCATAGCAAATTACATGAACAATCTCATCCAATCCCTACCATCCCCTTCACCTACAGCGGGGAATTACTCACACATGGATGGGGGAATCATGGATGGTTGATGCAGGGACGTCGGTGATGATGGTGATGAAGATTGATACGTCTCCAACGTATCCATAATTTTTTATGCTCCATGCTTGTTTTTACACCATTTGCTTAGTGTTTCGTTATACTTCGTGGCATTTTTATGCATTTTCCGGAACTAACCTATTAACGAGATGCCACAGTGCCAGTTCCCTGTTTTCTGCTGTTTTTGTGTTTTAGAAAAGTTACACAAGAAATATTCTCGGAATTGGACGAAACAAAAGCTAGACGTCCAGATATTTACCGAAGCTTCTAGAGAACCGAAGAGGAGACGGAAAGGAGCCAGAGGGCGGCCACACCACCAGGGGGCACGGCCTGCCCCTAGCCCACGCCGGCCTGTGGTGTGGGCCCCCTGGTCCACTTCTGGTGCTGCCCCTTCACCTATAAAGACCCCCCGACGGGAAAAACCTAAACACCCGATCACTTTTCTAGAAACACATCGCAATCCACCGCCATCGTCGACCCGAGATCGGGAGGGTCCAGAAGCTCTTCCCGGCACCCTGCCGGAGAGGGGAATCGCCACCGGAGGTCTTCTTCATCGCCATGCTTGCCTCCGGCACGATGAGTGAGTAGTCTACCTTGGACTATGGGTCCATAGCAGTAGCTAGATGGTTGTCTTCTCCAGCATGTGCTTCATGTTTAGATCTCGTGAGCTGCCTTACATGATCGAGATCACCGTTATATAATTCTACATGCTGTGTTTGTTGGGATCCGATGAATATTGGTGTTATGATTGAGTTGATGTACTGAATTTTATCTTATGTTATCTCTATGTTGTTTATGATCTTGCATGCTCTCCGTTGTTAGTAGCTATCTTGGCCGAGTAGTTGCTAGTGACTCCAAGAGGGGGTATTTATGCTCCATAGTGGGTTCATGCCTCTATTTAATCTGGGGGAGTGACAGAAACCTCTAAGGTTGTAGATGTGCTGTTGCTACTAGGGGGAAAACAACATTCATATGCTCGAGGGCATATGCTTTGTTTACATTACACACTTTGCTTAATGCAGTTATCTGTTGTTCGCAACTTAATACTTGTGGAGTTCTCGGATTGATTCGCCACAAGTGGATTATTAGTCATAGATGCAGTTGGATGGCGGTCTATGTATCTTGTTGTAATGCCCAGAGTAAATCTCATAGTGATCCTCTTGACATATCACGTTGTCTTTATTCTATCAATTGCCCAACTGTAATTTGTTTACCCAGCATGTGTTATTTTATCTTATGGAGAGACACCACTAGTGAACTGTGGACCCTTGTCCTATTTCCTTTATATTGCTATCACCTGTTTACTTTACTCGCACTATTTACTTTACTCGCATACTACTACTATTTTCCACTCGATACGCTCATACCCTTTATTTCATGCAAAACGGTGAGATTGACAACCTCATCGCAAGTTGGGAACAAAGTATTTGGTTGTGTTGTGTGCAGGTTCCACGTTGCTACTAGTTGAAGACGTGCTAACAAGAAATCGTTAACGACACCCTTGCTAGAGTGTCACTAGGCTAGCAAGCATCACCTTCTGGAGTATTGGCTTTTTCCTACTGGATTGACTACCTTGGTTTCATAACTGAGGGAAAACTTGCTGCTATATTCATCAAACCTTCTCTTGGGGTTTCCAACTGGCCGGTCATTTACTTCATCAACAAACGCAATCAAGTTCTCTAGCACCTTCAATACCGCGCCATCAACAAGTTTTCTGGTGCCGTTGCCGGGGAAAAAGAAGACTTCTGCAAGGGGAGTTTTGCACGCACATCCTTTACTTTGTTTTAAGTTTTGCTTTACTTTATTTTTACCTGCATCGTTTTATCAAAAAAAAAATTAGTATCCTTTATAGTTGTTTTACTTGTCAGCTTTTAGTTTTGCTAGAATGGCTACTCCTGAGGACACCAAGTTGTGTGATTTTACTAGCACTAATAATAGTGATTTTATCTGCAATCCTATTGCGCCAGCTGCTCCTACTGCAAATTTTTATGAGATTAAGCCTGCTTTGTTGAACCTTGTTATGAAAGAGCAATTTTTTGGTGCTAGTACTGATGATGCTACAGCTCATCTCAACAATTTTGTTGAGCTATGTGAGATGCAGAAATATAAGGATGTAGAGAGTGATATTATTAATCTTAAGTTGTTTCCTTTTTCTTTGAGAGGAAAAGCTAAGGATTGGTTGCTGTCTTTGCCTAAAAATAGTATTGATTCATGGGCTAAGTGTAAGGATGCTTTTATTGGTAGATACTATCCTCCTGCTAAGATTATAGCTTTGCGTAGCAATATTATGAAGTTTAGTCAGTTTGATAATGAACACGTTGCTCAAGCTTGGGAAAGAATGAAATCTATGATCAAGAATTGTCCCACTCATGGACTGACTACTTGGATGATTGTCCAAACTTTTTATGCAGGACTGAATTTTTCTTCAAGGAACCTATTGGATTCCGTTGCTGGAGGCACTTTTATGTCCCTTACCTTGGGCGCCGCAACAAAGCTTCTCGATAATATGATGGTAAATTATTCTGAATGGCACACCGAGAGAGCTCCAAAAGGTAAGAAGGTAAATTCTGTTGAGGAAACCTCTTCCTTGAGTGATAAGATTGACGCTATTATGCTTATGCTTCTAATTATAGGACTCATGTTGATCCTAATAATGTTCCTTTGGCCTCTTTGGTTGCTCAAGAAGAGCATGTTGATGTAAACTTCATTAGAAACAATAATTTTAACAACAATGCTTATAGGAACAATTTTGCTAGTAACAATTATAGGCCGTATCCCTCTACCAATGGTAATGGTTATGGTAATTCCTCCAACAACACTAGGGCCGCGCCCTCCGAGCTTGAGGTAATGCTCAAAGACTTCATCGGTAAGCAAAATGCTTTTAACAGGTCTATTGAGGAAAAGTTAGGCAAAATTGATATTCTTGCTTCTAAAGTTGATATCCTTGCTCATGATGTTGAACTTCTGAAATTAAAAGTGTTGCCTAATGATGTGAAAGAGAACAATACTTTTGCCACTGCTAATGCTATCCAAGTTAGAATTGATGAAAATGTTAGGATGCTAGCAGAATTGCATGCCAGGTGGGAAAGAGAAGATGAGATGGCTAGAAAGATGAAGGTATGTACCATTACTACATCTAATGATGTTGTTCCTAATGCTAGTAATCCTCTTACTTTGATTAGTGTGGAGAAAACTCCGACTCCTTGTGTTAAAAAGCCTAAAACTGCCAAAACTTTTTCTCAAAAGAGTGCTGAAATTTTTCGGAGTGTGGGAGATGATAGCTCTATTTCCTTTAATGATTTTGATGTTGATGGCTGCAATATATCTGAAGTTATTTTGTTCTTGCAAAATCTTGCTTTGACCCCTAATGCTAGTTCTTTAAATGTTGCTTTTACTAAGCATATTACCAATGCTCTTATGAAAATTTGGGATGAAAAGTTGAAGCAAAAAGCTTTTGTTCCCAAGAAGTTAAAAGATGGTTGGGAACCCATCATTGATATGCATGTTAATGGTTTTGATTGCCATGCTTTATGTGATCTAGGTGCTAGTATTTCTATTATGCCTAGAAAGATTTATGACATGCTTGATTTACCACCTCTTGAAAAGTGTTATTATGATGTTCCTATTGCTAATGTTGCTAAGAAGAAACCTTTGGGAAAGATTAATGATGTTCTTATTGTGGTTAACAATAACCTTGTTCCCGTTGATTTCCTTGTCATGGATGTTGAATGCAATGCTTCATGTCCTATTATTTTGGGAAGACCTTTTCTTCGAACTGTAGGTGCCATCATTGATGAGAGGGAATGCACCATCAAATATCAATTCCCACTCATAAAAGGTATGGAACACTTCCCTAGAAAGATAAAGAAATTTCTTTTTGACTCTATTCTTAGAGCAAATTATGAGCTTGACACTTCGTCACTTGATATTACTTGATTCGCACTTTATGCGCCTAGCTCAAAGGCGTTAAAGAAAAGAACTCTTGGGAGATAACCCAATATTTTTACATTCAGTTCTTTTTCTTTTATTTGAGTCTTGGAAGTTATTACTACTGTAATGACCTCTCCTTATCATTTTTATTTTGTTTTTGTGCCAAGAGAAGCCTCTAATTTGAGTGAGGTAAGATTTGGGGATGTTGCTGTCTTGAAACAGTTTTCGGTGCTGCACCGTAAAAATTCGTGAAAATCCTCTGTATATCTTTTGGACCTGTGATTTCTTGTGCATATGCCCCAGGTTATATACAAACTTTCATTAGTTGGATACTTTTTGATTTGAGCAACAGAAACCCCTCTAAAAATTCGACCTTTCTCAGCTGTTCTGTTTTGACAGATTTCTACCAATATTTGTGTTTGCCGCTTTATCGCTTTCTTTTTGAGTTCTTTTATTCACGGAACTTTTGGGGAAGTTGCTACAGTAGTATATACTTTATATGTGGTGGTTTTGAATTGAAACCTGAAGTAAAAAGGGGGTTGATTCAATGTTATGCTTACACTAATGTTGCTAATAGATTTGTGTTTAGTTTTGTATGAAGGAAGTTTTCAAGTGTAGGGATTGGAGAATGATGAGATGAGTTGAAGAATGGACAAAAGCTCAAGCTTGGGGATGCCCACGCACCCCAACAAATATCCAAGAAGTACAAGCGTCAAAGCTTGGGGATGCCCCCGAGGCACCCCTTCTTCATCGGCAAAAATCAGGTCACCTTTCAATACACTATATTTTTATTGCGTCATGCATTATGCATTTTTCTTAGAGCATCAGTTGTTTTAGTTTTCAGTTTTGTTTTCTGCAATGAATGGTTGGACCCCAACAAATTTCTTTTGGAGAAGTTGCCTTGTTTTTCATTTGCCAAGAACACTCGTTGAGCGATAAGAGTGAAAAACAGATTTCAACGAGTGTTCTCTTTTTCTAGAACTGCATTTAGCTTTTGATTTTCGCCTTGATTTATGTCGTGGGGATGACTAATGGGGCATGCCACAGGCCGAGCTAAATGCCGGCTGGCGTCCCAGGAGTCTCCACTGCTTCAGCACGAGAAGACCGGCTTTGCCCGAAGGGCCGGCTGCGCCAGCAGCTGGCTGGCGACTCCACCGAGGAGAGCTGGAGCCAGGCGATGAAGACAAGAGCCCTCCAACGGCTGTTTCGCCGAAAGTGGGCTGGCCCCGACAAGAACGATAGAGGCCAAGGACGGGAGTGACGAGCGCCATGACCGGCCTCAGCCAATTAGCGACCAAAGACCCTTCCCCACGATGGGATCTGAGGCAAAAGGGAGGGGATATGCCTCCCAGATGCCGGTCCGGGGAAAAGGCACTTTATAAAGTGCCTTTGCCAGAGCAGGGCCAGGGGATCACGCCAAGTATGCTGCCGCCGAGGAGCCGGCAGCTGGCCGAAACGCTACCTAACCTGTAACCAGGCCCCTGCCTATATAAGGGGGCCTGGACCCTTAGTCTAGGGGAGATCCGATCTTCTTCTTCCCCCTCTAGCCCGAATAGCTCGAGGAGCATTGTAATTGATACTGTCTAGTCAATACGAAGCAGGCAGGAAGTAGGGGCTTTACCTCCACCCGGGAGGGCCCTGAACCTGGGTAAACCGAGGTGTCTCCGTTGGCACAATCCCGAGTCGGACCCATCGTCACCACCGTCGAGCCCCTTCGATAAGCCACCCCATGGCTACTGTCTCTAAATTCCCACGACAGTTGGCGCCCACCGTGGGGCAAAGCGCGGCGGCGAGCGGAGTCAAGTTCCGGCCGGGACCCTCATCGGCTCTCGTCGAGAAGGTCGCCTCCGGCCTCATCTGGAGGTTCGGTACCTTCGACTGCGTCAACGACAACTTGTCCCACTTCGAGAACGGCTTCGGCAACAGCGGCTCCTTCCTCGACGTCGGTAGCCACCGCTTCTACGTCGCCAAGCCCTTCCCGGAGGAGGTGACCGACATCTTCGACTCTCTCTGCGACGGAGGCTCGAGCTGCGGCGAAAGCAGCAGTCTTGGTGCCATGGTCGAGGTGATGGCTCTGGGAGAAGATGGGGGCAGCAACTCACCGCGCCCCGAGCGCCCGTCGCCCGAACGCCTTCTTCCACAGGAGCAAGATGCTCCACTCCCAGAGCAAGATGCCTCGGACGTCTCCGTGGTGGACCTGCGCGCTCCCCTCGGCCGCGTCATCGACCCCGCCCGGGTCGCCGAGGCCTTGGAGCGGAATCGTCTCGTCCTCCTCAGCAAGGTGGCTGAGGATGAGGCCAACCAGTGCCGCGCGAGCACCACGCTCAGCGAGTTCTACAATGTGCGCGGAGACGCACCAACCGAGCTCGCTCATGACCTGCGGCGTAGCTTCGCCACCGCTGTCCCCAGCCAGATCCAGTGGTCGCCATCGGCAAGCCGAGGCCGCGGAGGACGCGGACAGGGCGGCCATGCTCCGAGCGACAATGCCCAAGGCCGCCACGCCCAGCAAGGCGGCGGAGCAAGCAGTCCACGCCAGATCTCGGTGCCCGCGCCAGGGTCGGAGTCCCAGACTCGCCCATCGGTGCTGCACGTCCACCTGTGGCTTGACCACGCCGAGACGTTCGCCAGAGGATCTGCTAGCTCAAAGCGAGCGGCTTCTGACCAAGGAGGCCCGGGGGCTGCCGGCAGCGATCATGGGTGCAAAGAGGGCAAGTACACCCTCGATGCTGCGCTTGATCAGCCGTGTAAGTTCCACACCTCCCCGGGCAGGGAAGCGACCCACTCCACGCATCAGTGCCGTTTCATGAGAGAGCTGGAGCAACGCGCTCGGTAGATCCCTGGTACGTCGCAAGCGCAGCCGGCTGGAGGTCAGGAGGACCAACAGCATGACCCGGCTGGAGGCGAGCCGGACCAAGATGATGACTTCCCGGCGGATGTTGAGCAATATCACATCTTTACTACCCCCGGCAAGGATAAAAGGAACGACCTTTGGCATGAGGCAGAGGTGAACGCTGTAATGCCTGCAGAGCCCCAGTTCATGCACTGGTCTGAAGCGGCCATCACCTGGGGGCGCGAGGACCATCCGCGGCTAATGCCCAGCCTTGGAGAATACGCTCTGGTCTTGGACCCTGTTGTGTGTTCCGATACGCACACGTGCCGGTTCTCCCGCGTGCTCATCGACGGCGGTAGTGGTATCAACCTTCTCTACCGAAGCTCTCTGGAGAAGTTGGGCATCCCGCTTGCTCAGCTGAAACCGAGCCGGCTCACCTTCCATGGCATCGTGCCTGGGCATTCTTGCACCCCTTTGGGCAAGGTGCAGCTGGAGGTTCTCTTCGGAAAGAAGGGGAATAGCCGTCGTGAGCCCATCTGGTTCGAGGTGGTGGACATCAGCAGTTCCTACCACGCGCTGCTTGGCCGTCCAGCCCTGGCCAAGTTCATGGCTGTCCCGCATTACTCCTATCTGAAGATGAAGCTCCCAGGACCCAGAGGCATGATCACTATCACGGGAAGCTTCAAGAAGTCCTTGGCCTGCGCAAAGGAGAGCTCGCAGCTGGCAGAGGCACTGGTCATCGCCAAGGAGAAGCGGCAGCTTCTGCATCGCGTGGAGCTTACTCAGCAAGATGTGCCGGTTCGCCAGTCACCGGTGGAGCAGTTCAAGCCGGCCAACGACACCAAGAAGATCCTGCTGGACGAGAGTGATCCCTCCAAGTACGTCATCATCGGCACTAGCCTTTCTGCTAAATAGGAAAGCGAGCTCACCAGCTTCCTCCGTGAGAATCGGGACATCTTTGCATGGTCTCCAAAGGACATGCCAGGTGTGCCGAGGGAGCTGGCTGAGCACTCACTCAACGTCAGGCCGGATGCCAAGCCGGTCAAGCAACCGTTGCGGCGCTTTGCAGAAGAGAAAAGGAAAGCTATCGGCGAGGAGATTGCCCGGCTCCTTGCAGCCGGCTTTATCATGGAGGTGTTCTACCCTGATTGGCTTGTGAACTCAGTCTTGGTCCTGAAGAAGAATAACACTTGGCGAATGTGTATTGACTACACCAGCCTCAACAAGGCTTGCCCCAAGGATCCATTTGCACTACCACGCATCGACCAGGTAATCGATTCCACGGCCGGCTGTGACCTTGCTGTCCTTCCTGGATGCCTATTCAGGCTACCACCAGATCCCACTCTTCTAGCTGGATCAGATCAAGACGTCCTTCATCACCCCATATGGAGCCTACTGCTACGTCACCATGCCATTTGGCCTGAAGAACGCTGGAGCCACTTACCAGCGAACCATGCAGCGATGTCTGCAAGGGCAGATTGGGAGGAATGTGCACGCTTATGTGGACGACGTGGAGGTGAAGACCAAGCAGAGCGGCACGCTCCTGGACGACCTCAAGGAGACCTTCGCCAACCTGCGGCGCTATCGCATGAAGCTCAACCCAGAGAAGTGCACCTTTGGTGTGCCGGCTGGACAGCTCCTAGGTTATATCATTTCCCAGCGAGGGATCGAGGCTAACCCCTCGAAGATAAAAGCCATCGAGGCCCTAGAGAAGCCCACCCAGCTCAGAGACGTGTAGAACTTTGCTGGTTGCTTGGCCTCGCTCAGCCGGTTTGTCAGCCGGCTCGGGGAGAAGGCCATGCCGCTGTACCAGCTGATGAAGAAGACGGACCGCTTCGTTTGGTCCCAGCGCGCTGATGATGCCTTCAACGACCTCAAGCGAGCCTTGTCTACCGCGCCAATCTTGGCTGCGCCGGCTCCACGAGAGCCAATGCTGCTCTACATCGCGGCTACTCCGCGAGTCATCAGTGTCGTGATCGTGGTGGAGCGCACCGAGGAAGGCAAGGAGCTGCCAGTTCAGCGCCCGGTGTACTACCTGAGTGAGGTGCTCACTCTCTCCAAGCAGAACTACCCGCACTACCAGAAGGTCGCGTATGGCGTGTACATGGCGGCGAAGAAGCTGAAGCACTACTTCGAGGAGCACCCAATCACGGTGGTGAGCACCACTCCGCTCTCGGAGATCATCGGGTGCAACGACGCATCAGGCAGAGTGGCCAAATGGGCGATTGAGCTCGCAGCTCATACCATTCAGTACAAGCCCAGGACGATGATCAAGTCGCAGATCATAGCGGATTTCTCCGCTGACTAGGGAGAGCACCAGTACCTGCCGCCGGCTCCAGACTCCACCCACTGGCGCATGCACTTCGATGGCTCCAAGTTGCTCGGGGGCTTGGGAGCTGGCGTCGTCCTCACCTCTCCTAAGGGAGACAAGCTGCAGTACGTGCTGCAGATGCACTTCCGTGCATCGAACAACGTCGCCGAGTATGAAGCCCTGGTACATGGGCTCAAGATGGCCAAGCAGATTGGCATCAGGAGGATCCTCTGCTTCAGAGACTCCGACCTAGTAACGCACCAGGTTTCGGGGGACTGGGACGCCAAGGACGCCAACATGGACTCCTACTGCTTCTACATGCAGCAGCTCAGCGGATTCTTCGAGGGCTGCGAGTTCCACCATGTCCCCAGAGCAAACAACGACGAGGCGGACCGGCTATCCAAGACCGGCTCCACCAGGCAGGATATCCCAGCTGGGGTGTCACTGGAAATCATCCACAAGCTGTCCATCAAGCCCTCGTCAGAATCTCCATCCATCTACGTGCCTGGAGACCCCGCCCCGGCTCAGGTGCCACCACCGGACCCGGGGGCTGCCGCTTCGGGGCTGAAGGAAGTAGCCGGCCAGCCCAACGCGGCCGGCTCGATGAAGGACATGGGGATCGCCGGCTCCACGCACGCTCCCCCAGCCGGACAATCAGATGAAGCCGGCACGACGACGGACCCGGGGGCTGCTGATCCCCTGGTCGCCAGTGTCTTCCACATACGGGAGATACCTTCCTGGGCAGAGCTATTCTCCAACTACCTCATCACTGGGGACTTGCCGCAAGACGAAGCGGAAGCTAGGCGAATTCAACGCCGAGCAGGGGCGTACACCATCATCAACAACGAGTTGTACAAGCGCAGCGTGTCAGGCATCTTCCAGAAGTGCATCGAGCCGAAAGAAGGGATAGAGCTGCTAAGAGAGATAGACCAAGGGGAGTGCGGACATCACGCATCTTCCAGAGCCTTGGTGGCCAAAGCCTTCCGCCATGGTTTCTACTGGCCAACAGCCAAGCAGAATGCAGAGCAACTGGTGAAACAGTGCAATGGCTGCCAGCGCGTCTCCAAGCACAGAAACACTCCAGCGGCAGCCCTCAAGACCATCCCGCTCACCTGGCCGTTTGTTGTCTGGGGCCTGGACATGGTAGGGCCATTCAAGACCGCACCCGGGGGCTTGACGCATCTGTTGGTTGCTGTGGACAAGTTCAGCAAGTGGATCGAGGCCAAGCCAATCAAGAAACTCGACGGTTCGTCCACCATCAAGTTCTTCAACGAGATCATCACAAGATATGGAGTTCCCCACAGCATCATCACTGACAACGGGACGAACTTTGCGAAGGGAGTCTTTGATGATTACTGCAGCAAGAAGGGCATCCGGCTGGACTTAGCATTAGTGGCGCACCCTCAGACAAACAGGCAAGTGGAGAAGGCAAATGGGCTGATCCTAGCCGGCATCAAACCAAGGCTGGTCGAGCCTCTCGAATGCTCAGCCGGCTGTTGGGTCGAGGAGCTACCCTCAGTGCTCTGGAGCCTGCGTACCACTCCAAATCACTCTGTCAGCTTCACACCTTTCTTTCTGGTCTATGGAGCAGAAGCGGTGTTACCAACGGACATTGAGTTTGATGCGCCCAGAATCATCCAGTACACGGAGAAGCAAGCAAAAGAAGCTCACGAAGATGGCGTCGACCTCCTCGAGGAGGCACGAGAATAGGCTTTGGCCAGATTAGCGCTCTATCAGCAGCAGCTGCGACGATACCACAGCCGGAAAATTCGCCCGCTCGCGTTTCACGAAGCATATCTCGTACTCCGGCTGGTCCAAAGCAATAAGGGCATGCACAAGCTGTCTCCTCCCTGGGAGGGACCGTTCATTGTCAGCCGGGTGTTGGGCACTGGGGCATATTACCTCATCGACGCACAAGAGCCAAGAAAGAACAAGGCAAATAACTCTGACAAGGAGACGGAGCGTCCCTGGAATGTCAGTCTCCTAAGACCTTTCTTCTGCTAAGGCAAAAGCTTGTACCCCAAAAAACTCGTCAATGAATAAAGGAAAACGGAGCGGCTAGTTACGGCCGGCTCCGAGGAAAACACTTCGTGTATGTTTTGCTTCCTGCGTTATTCACTTGACCGGCAGCCGGCTCCGGGCACCGATCCACAGCCGGCAGTCTCGAAAAACGATCGGCTTCTCGTCAGCCGGATGAGTACTACGTATGAAGAAGGTCTCGAGCTCAACCTCCACCTTCCGGCTCCGTGTAGCCGTATGGATAGGAGCCGGTAGGCCGCATATGAAGGAAATCCGCAGAGCAGAACCGTAAACGATAGAAAAATCGCTCAACCAGATGTCAGGGGCAGTGTCTGTTAACTAAGCGTTGGCTAGCACGAGTCGGGGGCCCGATAGACTGAAGTACTACTTCTCACTCTGAGGCACGCTCCCACCCTAGGCCGGCATTCGGCTGCCGGCCCAAGGGAGACCAACCGGCACCAGGCTGCCGGTTGGGGGTAGAAGGGCCGAAGGGTGGGAAGATTAAGGAAAAAGTTGAGGGAACCGGACAAAGGCAAAGCCAGCGAATGGTTGATAGTCACAGTCTCTCGACATTTGGGCTGAGAAGCCGCGTCCAAGAGGTTCGAAGCTAGAGCTGCCTCGCTCGACATTGGCATCGTACATGGAAGGTTAGTTTCGAGGTAGCTGTTAGTCCAGCTACCCCAAAACTCGGGGGCTAGGGGGAAAGGGAATTGGCCCTCAGAAGTGGGCTGGCTCTAGTACCTCGCCGGCTGTCCGATCAGTTGGCGCTGCGACATGATCAGCAAACGAGCAACGAAATCGAAACCTAACACTCGCAAAGTAATGGCTAGAGCCAGAAACTTGGAGATTTACTCCAACCGCAGCAAGAGACGTGCGAAAGCCTGGGAAGGGAGATATACCAGCTCCAGCCTCGCTCAAGCCGGCATAGGACTCAGCTTCCACTTTGACCCCACCGAGCCAGAGCTAGTCCGTCCCTCCCAGAGCCGGCCAGCAGAAGCACCGCTCCTTTTGCGCTAAGGCTGGAAGATCTCGCCCGAGGCGTCTGCGCAAACCAGTGACCATCGCGGTCCTTACCTACGGATTCACATGTCAACGGTTCCATCCAAGGAAGGATCCTAGCCGGGGAATCGTCACAGCGCTACGGTACAAGCAGAAGACATTCACGCAAGAGCACTCATACAGCAAATGAAGAAGAACAAGCAAAGATTTGCAGGAAATTAAAAGAGTTCTTAATCATACGGCTGGTGATTATATATATAGGCCACGCTAAGGGCCAAAATAGCAAAAGAACTCCCCCTCTAACCCCTAGACCTCTGTTGACGGTGCTGCTATCGAAGAAGGGGCTTCGAGGGCGCTCGCCAATCACGGCCAGGGGGAGTAGGCGCGGGCGCAACCGGAGCCATCGACGACGCGGACGCAGAGGATGGGCGACCTGGAATGGTGGGTCAAGATGAGAGACCAGCCCCGTTCCAGGTCGTAGTCAGTGGAGAACTACGCCCAGCCCTCGGTGAGGTAGCTCTTCCCTTCCTCGTCGTGGAGGACCTCAACGTGGTACAGAGGCTGGCCACCGCTGCCATCCTCCACCATGAAGCTCGTTGGGGGGTTCTTCCCCATCGTGCCGATGAAGCTGGCAGGGAGCGGTAGGCGGTCCTTGCACTCGGCCAGCAGGGGCACCACGGAGGTGGCGAACCCATGCTTCGGGACGTAGGAGAGCCGCTGCCGAAGCGGCGGGCGCGGCGGCCGCGTGCGCGCCCTGCTGGCGGTCGCGCTGGAGGAGCCGCCGGCGCTCGGGACGACGAGGCCCGGAGGGGCGGCCCCGAACGCCATCGCGGCGCCGACGAGGGCCGCCGCCGCCTCTAGTGGAGTCCCGGTGAGGCCGCCGACGGAAGTCGCGGCCGTGGGGACTGCGGCATTGGCAGCAGCCAAGGCAACGGCCCCTCCGGGGGCCGCGACGACGGCGGTAGAGCGGTTGGCCCCGAAGAGCTCGGCGGCGGCCACGGCCACGAGCGCTTCCAGGGTCTTCTTATTGCGGCTGCCTGGGGGGCGGCCGCGCCTCCGGGGCACCGGCGGCGTCGCCGCCGGGTCCTTGGCCTTGTTGAGGCTCCCGAGCGGGCGGCCGCGCTTGCACCCGCTTAGCCCGCCGGTGGCCCCGGCCCCGGCTCCGCCGAAAGCATCAAGCGACGACATTGAGATCGAAGAGGCGGAGACGATGATTTGGTGTGGTGAAGGAGTGGAGACGCTTGAGAGTGAAGAAAACCCTCGAGAGCTCCGAGATTTAAAGGCTGGCGAGGCACGAAAAGCCGAGCCGGTTTAATGCGATTAAACCATACGCGTGGCGTTTCGATGGGACATGTCGCTGATGCCAGCCTCTCCCCGTCACATGACGTCTATGGAAATCATTACGGCGGCCATGGAGTCAAAGCGATAGGACGGGACATTGGCCACCGGCGTACCGCGCTGGTCGCAGCGTGGGAGCGGGGCCTGAAGCGGCACAAGTTCCAAGGAGGCAACACGCTGGCTCGTGGTTGCTAGCCGGGTTACGCCTGGAGCTGGAACGTCTCGAGACGGCCGGAGGAGTCCCGCGTGACTTGGCCTCAAAATCAGCAACCTCCAGACCAGGCTGAGAATCCTGGGACTTCGACGAAAATGAGCAAGACTCCGGCGAGAAGAAGAACCCGCCAAAGCCCCATGCTAACCCATGAGACTTCGCCAGTTTTGGGGGCTAGTGTCGTGGGGATGACTAATGGGGCATGCCACGGGCCGAGCTAAATGCCGGCTGGCGTCCTAGGAGTCTCCACAGCTTCAGCAAGAGAAGACCGGCTCCGCCCGAAGGGCCGGCTGCGCCAGCAGCCGGCTGGCGACTCCACCGAGGAGAGCTAGAGTCGGGCGATGAAGACAAGAGCCCTCCAACGGCTGTTTCGCCGAAAGTGGGCTGGCCCCGACAAGAACGACAGAGGCCAAGGATGGGAGTGACGAGCGCCACGACCGGCCTCAGCCAATTAGCGACCGAAGACCCTTCCCCACGATGGGATCCGAGGCAAAAGGGAGGGGATATGCCTCCCAGATGCCGGTCCGGGGAAAAGGCACTTTATAAAGTGCCTTTGCCAGAGCAGGGCCAGAGGATCACGCCAAGGATGCCACCGCCGAGGAGCCGGCAGCCGGCCGAAATGCTACCTAACCTGTAACCAGGCCCCCGCCTATATAAGGGGGCATGGACCCTTAGTCTAGGGGAGATCCGATCTTCTTCTTCCTCCTCTAGCCCGAACAGCTCGAGGAGCATTGTAATCGATACTGTCTAGTCAATACGAAGCAGGCAGGAAGTAGGGGCTTTACCTCCACCCGGGAGGGCCCTGAACCTGGGTAAACCGAGGTGTCTCCGTTGGCACAATCCCGAGCCGGACCCATCGTCACCACCGTCGAGCCCCTTCGATAAGCCACCCCATGGCTACTGTCTCTATATTCCCACGACAATTTATGTTTAGATCTTGTTATATCTTTTTATCAAGGTGTATTTTTGCCTCTGGTCCATGTTGGTTTTCATCAAAAGAGTTGTTTATAAAAAGTTCGAATGGTGTTGGAAAAGAGAAAAAGCTTTATGCAAAAAAGTGGTACAAGAAGGAGCTTGTGTAGACTGCGGCCTAGGCTTTTGCATGTCGTGCTTGATATCTTTTTGATAGTATTCTTAGTGGTTTTGCT
The DNA here is from genome assembly GCA_007115705.1 of Dactylis glomerata. Lineage (NCBI taxonomy): Eukaryota > Viridiplantae > Streptophyta > Magnoliopsida > Poales > Poaceae > Dactylis > Dactylis glomerata. Next base: position 4,513,258 of record QXEO01000538.1, on the reverse strand, counting down.
GTAGCATGACTTGTCTCAAATGACTGAGATTGCTTAATGAGCCTTTGAAAAAATCATGCGTTGTTTTAATTATTTGGAAGCATTATTTTGGTTTTCTCCTTGATGCTTTATTTGGGTTGACTTGGCGCATGCTCACACATGTTAGACTCATACAAAGTCGCCATTGCCTCTATGATCACTTAGTTTTTGACTTTTGATGCCATCTTATGCTTCTTTTAATGTTGCTTTGCATGATTATGGCCATTATTGCTCTCTTAGTTGGTCGCTGCCAGTCTTTTGCTAGCCCTCATTTTGTACTGAGTATGAGCTCTACCCGTGCATCCAACTCCTAAAAACCAAGTTCTTCCAATGTGTCCACCATACGTACCTATTAGCAATTTGCTATTCCAAAGTACATTTGACTTGCTTTTATCTATCCTTCAAATTAAACTCTTTTTGGTGTTATGCGAAAATTGGTCAGTAAAGCTCTCATGAACCTGATGGCACAATTTACTTTTCTCGTTTTAAAATTTTGACATTGTGGCTCTCTTATGTTGAGTTGTTATGCTTGCAAGTTGTAAGTTGGAAATTATCCCAGCCATGCCGTCATGGGGCAAGCTTTCAACATTGCACTATCTTTCATTTGAGTTGATATCGTGATCTTTTGTTTATGGATACTCGCGATGTGAAATAAGTTGGGAATCTTGCGGGATCATGGAGTTTTTATATGTGTTAGGGAAACGCCTAGGCCGCTAATCTAAGCCATGCATCATTCATGGTGGAAATTTACAGCATGCCCATAGTGGACATTCGGCGACGCATCTCACAATAAAAAGCTATACCAATGGTAAATAAAAGAGATGTCGAGGTGTTCATTGTCTATTTGTCTTGTCATTTTGATGTGGGGTTGTTCCATGTCATCGGGAAAGAGGTACCCCGTTGGCGGTTCTCGATGATACACATATATTTACAATGACAAAGCTTGCTTGGGACTCTAAGTCGAGTAGCATGAGGTTTGGGTATTCGTACTTCACGGGACACGAGGTTTTCAACTTATGATTTGTCAAGCATATGCATCATAAGTGTATTCGCATTAACTTTAACCATTCAAGATGCCTATGATGGGGGCAATGAGAGCTCAAAGCTAGTAAGTACCATAATTTTTGAAGGTTTATAAAACTTGCAATCACTGCTTCCCTCCGCGAAGGGCCTTTCTTTTACTTTTATGTTGAGTCTCCACCTTCTACCTTTATGCACCGTCTAAGAGAGCATAGTTGTCATTCTCAGTATAATGTGCATTGTCCCAAAGTTTTCATTGATTGATTCATGATGTTGGTTTCACTTGTTCTTAAATTATTTGTATCTAGTCGCCCTCTTAAACTTGAAGGTGTCCTATGCATTTATGTTTTGCTCTCTCATGAAGGACAAGCTGAAAACCATTTGTATGTTTTTCCATATGATTTGAACACACGTTTGACTTTCATTGTTTCATTTTCATGATCTTTCATTTGTGTTCTTTTTCATGTTATAATATGGTTGCTAAGTTTCTTCTATCAAGATTATATCTTTCATGCCCATGTTTTAAGTTCTTTTGATCCTAGCACACAACGCTTACATATATGGTCAAGATTGTGTAGGTGCATGTCACCTCAAAAATTATTTCTTTTGTTATCACTTACCTACTCGAGGACGAGCAGGAGTTAAGCTTGGGGATGCTGATACGTCTCCAACGTATCCATAAATTTTGTTGCTCCATGCTTGTTTTTACACCATTTGCTTAGTGTTTCGTTACACTTCGTGGCATTTTTATGCATTTTCCGGAACTAACCTATTAACGAGATGCCACAGTGCCAGTTCCCTGTTTTCTGCTGTTTTTGTGTGTCAGAAAAGTTATATAGGAAATATTCTCAGAATTGGACGAAACAAAAGCCAGACGTCCAGATATTTACCAGAGCTTCTAGAGAACCGAAGAGGAGACAGAAAGGAGCCAGAGGGCGGCCACACCACCAGGGATGCGGCCTGCCCCTGGCCCATGCCGGCCTGTGGTGTGGGCCCCATGGTCCACTTCTGACGCTGCCCCTTCACCTATTATGACCCCCCGACGGGAAAAACCTAAACAACCGATCACTTTTCCAGAAACACATCGCGATCCGCCGCCGTCGTCGACCCGAGATCGGGAGGGTCCAGAAGCTCTTCCCGGCACCCTGCTGGAGAGGGGAATCGCCACCGGAGGTCTTCTTCATCGCCATGCTTGCCTCCGGCGCGATGAGTGAGTAGTCTACCTTGGACTATGGGTCCATAGCAGTAGCTAGATGGTTGTCTTCTCCACCATGTGCTTCATGTTTAGATCTCGTGACCTGCCTTACATGATCGAGATCACCGTTATGTAATTCTACATGCTGTGTTTGTTGGGATCCGATGAATATTGGTGTTATGATTGAGTTGATGTACTGAATTTTATCTTATGTTATCTCTATGTTGTTTATGATCTTGCATGTTCTCCGTTGTTAGTAGCTATCTTGGCCGAGTAGTTGCTAGTGACTCCAAGAGGGGGTATTTATGCTCGATAGTGGCTTCATGCCTCTATTTAATCTGGGGGAGTGACAGAAACCTCTAAGGTTGTAGATGTGTTGTTGCTACTAGGGGGAAAACAACATTCATATGCTCGAGGGCATATGCTTTGTTTACATTACACACTTTGCTTAATGCAGTTATCTGTTGTTTGCAACTTAATACTTGTGGAGTTCTCGGATTGATTCGCCACAAGTGGATTATTAGTCATAGATGCAGTTGGTTGGCGGTCTATGTATCTTGTTGTAATGCCCAGAGTAAATCTCATAGTGATCCTCTTGACATATCACGTTTTCTTTATTCTATCAATTGCCCAACTGTAATTTGTTTACCCAGCATGTGTTATTTTATCTTATGGAGAGACACCACTAGTGAACTGTGGACCCCGGTCCTATTTCCTTTATATTGCTATCACCTGTTTACTTTACTCGCACTATTTACTTTACTCGCATACTACTACTATTTTCCACTCGATACGCTCATACCCTTTATTTCAAACAAACCGGTGAGATTGACAACCTCATCATAAGTTGGGAACAAATATTTGGTTGTGTTGTGTGCAGGTTCCACGTTGCTACTAGTTGAAGACGCGCTAACAAGAAATCGTTAACGGCGCCCTTGCTAGAGTGTCACTAGGCTAGCAAGCATCACCTTTCGGAGTATTGGCTTTTTCCTACTGGATTGACTACCTTGGTTACATAACTGAGGGAAAACTTGCTACTATATTCATCAAACCTTCTCTTGGTGTTTCCAACTGGCCGGTCATTTACTTCATCAACAAATGCAATCAAGTTCTCTAGCACCTTCAATACCGCGCCATCAAAGATCTCCTCCAAATCCCCGTCCCGGCAGGGTGCCAGAACGGAGTTTCTGGTTCCGAATTGCGGTTTCTGATGGTGGCGGCGTAGCGGAACTCTATCTGAGAAAAACGCCGAACCCCCGATAGTTTCAGGTCGAAGGGTATTTGTAGGCGAAAGGGCGGCTCGAGAGGGCAGCTGGGGCGGCCTCACCACAGGTGGGCACGGCCAGGCCTGGGCCGCGCCCCCTGGTGGTGAGCCTGGTCCCAGCCTCTCTCAGTCTCCTCTTCTGGCTCCGTGGGTCTTCTGGTAAAATAGGATTTGTGCAATATTTTCCGGGATTTTTCCTAAAAGTCGGATTTCTGCATTAGTCTGTGTTAGTTGTAATCAAAACAGCGTTAGTCCGTGTTAGTTGTATTCAAAACACACAAATTAGAGGACAAATAACATCAAAAGTGTTCGGGAAAGTAGATACGTTTTGGACGTATCAACTTCCCCCAAGCTTAGCTTATTGCTTGTCCCCAAGCAATTCAGTTAATAACTGAGTGCGATAAAAGAAACTTTCACGAACACATTTGCTTCAAAGATGTAAATATTCTCACTATATGATCGAATGCTTAAATAGTTCATCATAAGAAGTATGCAGCTAATGTTATCTCATAGTCATGCAAGTTATGAAAGAGTGCCAATATACTAATAACAAGTAACATGAAACATAAGAAGTTGCAAGATTGTAATGCTCATAATAAGATATGAAAGAGTGGTGTCCCGCTTGCCTTTATTTGTGGAGCAAAACATAAATGCTGAGGCACCTCTGAAGTCCAAGAGAAGACTAGAAGTAGAAATATCAAAGATACAAGCATCAAAGTTATACCATAATTAACCGTGTTCTGGGATAAGCACATTATACTAAGAATAACAGCTATGCTCTCAAGAAGTGCTTTAAAGTTAGAAGATGAAGACTCAACATAAAATTAAAAGAAAGGCCCTTCGCAGAGGGAAGTAGTGATTAAACATGTGCTAGAGCTTTTCATTTGTGAAACAGAGATAAAAATTTATTTTGAGAGGTGGTTGTTTCATGTCAACGACTGGCAATGGGGTCTTGCTATCTTCCATAATAAACAAGTGAGAGCGGTTCCGAGTTCTTTGAAAATTTGGCACATTGGTGCTCTTTTATAAAGCTTTGGCACTCCTCCCCACCTTTTTTCCTTTCTCAAACCATGGCTAACCGATTCCATCGGGTGCCCACCAACTTTCACATACCATGGAGAAGTGCTCTTTTTCTTTTATTTTTTAGATTTAGATTACAATGGTCTGACCAGCTCCCTTGCAAAATTAATGACGAGCAGATGAAGCTGCCTAGTCAAGGGGTACTCAATTTAATATGGAAGATAGCAATTCCGACCACTACGTCCTCATGAGCTAAAAACAGTGGCACAAAATGAGAAGTATTTGAAAGTTTTTTGAAAGGTAGCACATGAAAATTTACTTGGAATGGCTTTGAAATACCATGCATAGGAATTTATAGTGGACTCTTTAGAAGACTTGGTTTTTTGGTAATTGGATGCACAAGAAGTATTCCCTCTCAGTACAAGTGAAGGCTAGCAAAAGACTGGGAAGCGACAATTGAGAGAGCAATAACTGTCATAATCATGCTTGCGACAAAACAAAATTAATATAGGCATAAAAACGATACAAAAACTCTGAGGCAAATTAGATCATCGAGGCTTAATTGACTTTTTATTTAGTCATATGCATGCTTGAGCATGTGCCAAGTCGATTCAAATGAAACTTTTCAGAGGAGGATACCATAATGTCATACCATATTATGAATAAAACAATGCAAGCAAGCATCTACATGACATGCTACAAACTATTAGTAAATTGGAACTAATCATATGAGAGCAAGAACTACAAAGCATCCATTAGATAACATATACCTTACATGAACCGACTAAGCCTGTCCACATAGATGAGTATATGTACAAAAATGAAAACAAATAGAGTTCATACCAGCCTCCTTACCACATCTCGAGTCGCATATGTCGTCATTATTGCTCTTCACTTGTGTGGCTTGAATAATATAAAGTGAATACCAAGCTCCAATGTAGTTGGAGACTGAACTCTGCAACAAACTTTGCAAACCGAAGAAGAACAACAAATATTTTTGGGTTTTCGATTTTTGAAACAAGAACAGAAGGAAACAGCAAACAAAGAAAAATATTTTTGGATTTTTCAAATATCAAACCGAAAATAGGAAATAAAGCAAACCAAAGCTAGAAAGCTAAAGAGGCAAATGAAGAGAAACAACAGAAATATTTTTGGTCTTTTTGTGTTTTGGAAAGCAGAAATAAAAATGAGAAGCAACAAAGAAAAAGAAAGCAAAACATGGATATACAAAGGACCAACAAAATATGATATGTAGATGAGTCAATCGTCGGCGTACCTCCCCCCAAGCTTAGGCTTTTGACCTAAGTGGAGATCAATCCCAGCTCGGCCAACTCGGCCATGAAGTGGCACCTCCAAAGTGTGACGAAGAAGTACCTTTGTCCTGATATGAGCTCGAAGGCGCCCCGGTGTGGTACGTGGCGTAGTCGTCAGCGGGCGCCTCCTCTTCCTCCTGGTCCACCGCACCATGCTGAACATGGAAGCCGAGCAACCTAAGCTGCTCGTCCAACTCCTCCTTCGAGCGCGACCATGGCCTCCTGTGAATACTGAACAAACTGGGCTGCGGCAAGGGAATTTCCCTTTCCTCTCCATCAGTGAATAACATCCTATAAACTAATTTCCCTGCACATGACTTAGCAGTAACAAAATGATGGAGCTTCATGGCAGCAAGATCGAGCCTCTGTGCAACCAACAATATATCATTAGGAGCAATAGAAAGTCCTAGAGCAGCAACAACGCGCGCAGCAATAATGCCTCCATAAATAGGTCCCCTAGCGGCTAGGCGACGAGCAATAAGAGCACTGAGGTTATACTTTTTGCTAACATCAAGCACAGTAGCAAGAAAAGCTAAATGATAGATAGAAATATTGCTAGTGTTCCCTCTACCAAGAATACTAGTGACAAGATAGTAAGTAAAATATCTAATAGCTGGGAGTTGAATGTTTCTTATCTTGCCACGTTGTGCTACGCGGTCATCATCATTAGTTACTCCTCGGTAGAGCTCCAACAAATTAGTGGGTTGTTGTAGCATCTTTTTGGCCGTCCCAAACATGGGAATACCTAAAATACCACAAAACCTCTCCAAAGACATGGTGATAGACTTATCATAAATCTTGAATGCAACGGAAGGCTTAAAATGAGAGTTAGTGAATTTAAAGCTTTCAATGAAAATCTTCGTAAGCATAGCATATTGATTACTCTTATCCGTCATGTATGTAGTCAATCCAACCCTGTCAACAAGGAGTAAGAAATCCTCAAGTATCCCTGCATCACTCAAAAAGTTAGCACAAGGGAAGGTGGATGGATGTGCATCTCCATCGTCCCCCTCAATGTTCGATGACATAAGATCTTCATTGTAGGATATCCTATATTGAGCAGTGGATCATGTAGGCCTTGATGCCCTTGGTGCTTCTCTTTCAAACACTTCTCCATAGGTGTAGTTGTCCATTTCCTTTTCTGAAATTTTTAACAAACCTCATAAAAATGATTTTAAGACAAACAAATGTAGGAAACTACTATAGGGAGTTACTAGAGGGCTAACATGCATCAAAATAACATTTCTAAGCAATAGAACAAGCATGCAAACTCATTTATCCTGTCACCTATAGTGCTAAAATACTCAAGAAATACTCCACCAAAAAAAATTCTACTTGGATAATCGGAGGAGTCACATACCGGAGAACAAATGCTCCAAATTTCAGCACCAAAGATGGGCTGAGCAAGGAGATCGAAAAATCGCGATGAAGAATAGCAAGAACACAGGTTTGAGCTGGGTGTTGAGATATTTCAGGAGAGAGAAGGGAGTGAGGATGAAGAGATAAGTGAGTGGCCAGGGGGCCCCCCTCACCATAGGTGGGCGCGGCCAGGCCTTGGCCACGCCCCCTGGTGGTGAGGTGGCATGGTGGGTCCCCCTAAGGTCTCTCAGGTGCCTCTCTGCCTCATTTTTGACATAAAAATTTAAAAAGATTTTTCTAGAATTTTTCGAGAAACTTTATTTTTCAAAGATTTTGTAGAAATTGACAAGATAATAAAAACTCGGGGAAACGAAGATGGAATGATAGCAAGCAAATCAAAACCAACTATACAGCAGCTCTGAGATACTCTAATCATGTAACTAAACAAAGGGAACAAAAAACGGTGAAAGTAAAAATGAGTGAGGTAAAGTGAATGCGGTGAAAACGAAGTTTCATTCATATAAAATCACTTTGTTAACAAGGTTGATCAAGTCTTGTTACCAAACCAATTTTATATGAGGCAAAACTTTGCATTTCACTAAATGCTTATGTTACCTCGACCTTGATAGGCATAGTCCCAATCATAACAATTTTATATTCCTCCTTGGGCTTTCGCTCTGAACAAATAATCTGACCAACTCTGATGGTCTCAACATTCTTGACTGAATTTAGAGCATTCTTTCTATCAATCTTCTTGGGAAAATAAACCGTGTACGCTTGTCATTGATATTAAAAGTTACTTTTCCTTGATTGCAATTAATAACAGCACCTGTGGTGTTTAGAAAAGGTCTCCCAAGAATAATAGACATATTATCATCTTCAGACATTTCCAATACAACAAAGTCAGTTAATATCAAACAACTATTAGCAACTTGAAGAGGAACATTTTCACATATACCAATTGGAATAGTAGTGGACTTATCAGCCATTTGCAAAGATATATCAGTTGATACCAATTTTTCTAGATCAAGTCTCTTATAAAGAGAAAAAGGCATGACACTAACTCCGGCTCCCAAATCACATAAAGCAGTTCTAACATAGTTATTTTTAATGGAGCAAGGAATAGTTGGTATACCTGGATCTCCAAGCTTCTCCGGAACTTTACCATCAAAAGAATAATTAGCAAGTAAAGTGGAGATTTCCTCATTAGGAATGTTCCTTTTGTTAGTAACAATATCTTTCATATGTTTTGAATAAGGAGGTATTTTAATAGCATCAATCAAAGGAATTTGCAAAAATAGAGGTTTCATCCATTCACAAAACCTGTTGTAGTGTTCTTCTTCCTTGGATTTATGTTTCTTACCAAGTAAAGGCATTGGTTTCTGCACCCAAGGTTCTCTCTCATTACCATGCTTGTTGGCAATGAAGTCTTCTTTGGTGTACTTTGCATTCTTAGCAAGCATTTCTGGTTCTTCTTCAACTTCTTCTTTATCGAAAGCATCACCTGGTTCAGTTTTGGCATCAGAAATAGAAACACTATTAGGATCTTTAACTGTCCCAGAAGGTTCTGCAACTGTTTTATGCTTCTTCTTCTTCTTCTTGGAAGGAATATCATCACTTGAAGTGCGTTGAGAATCTTGCTCGATCCTCTTAGGATGTCCTTCAGGATATAAGGGGTCTTGAGTGGTAGCACCTCCTCTTGTGCGTATTTCACACGCTTGTTTTTCTCTTGCAACATTAACTAGCAAATCTTTTTGCACCTTGGTAAGCTGATCAATTTGAGTTTGAACCATTTGAAAATGTTTAACAAGTATCTTCACATCATTGGAGGTTCTGTCCACAATATCCTGCAACTTGTTAATAGCTCTAGAATTTTCCAACAAATGATTCTGCACTCTTTTGTTAAAATTATCTTGCTTAACAATAAAATTATCAAACTCATCTAAGCATTGATCAGGAGGGTTAGAGTAAGGAATATCTCTATCATCAAAGCTTTGGAGAGAGTGTACCTCAATAGTAGATGAATGAGGGATTGGCTTACATAATTCTTCTATAGGAGGTAAATTCTTAACGTCTTCGGATTTAATACCTTTCTCCTTAAGAGATTTCTTGGCTTCCCTCATAACTTCATCATTTAATTCAATCATCCCTCTCTTCTTTGGTGTCGGCGCTGGCATTGGTGCTGGTGTTGGTGCTGGTGTTGGCTCAACTAGAATCCAATCATCATGATTCCGGCTTATTTTAGCCATTAATTCTTCAGCTTCAGTCGGAGTTCTTTTCCTGAAAACACAACCAGCAAAACAATCCAGATATGTTTTAGATTCATCAGTTAGTCCGTTATAAAATATATCAAGGAGTTCATTTTTAGGCAATGCTCTAATTAAAGAACAAAACCTTCCCCAAGATTCAGGCAATATCTCTTCTTTTCCCTGCTCAAAGTCAAAGATTTTCTGCAAAGCAGCATGTTGAGCACTAGCAGGAAAATATTTCTGAAAGAAAGCATTAACCAAAGCAATAGGACTATTAATAGATCCAGGAGACAAGTTATTAAACCAAGTTTTAGCTGCATCTTTCAGCGAGAAAGGAAAAATATTACCAACAAAGTAAGTGCGAAGCTTAATATCATCAGAAAACAAATTACTCAAAGTAGAAAGCTCATTCATGTGCTCCATAGCACTCTCATTTTTAGTACCACAAAAAGAGGCTTTATCAACAATAGATATGTAAAATAAATCCAAAGAGAAATCATAATCCTTATCTCTAATATTTATGGGAGAAGCAGCAAACTTAGCATCAGGAGATAATTTATATCGAACAGCACGTCTTGCAAGAAGTTCTTTAATAGCATTAGCATCACGAGTGGCATGAACTTCAGCAATAAAATCATCATTAGGCTCAATATAAGTATCATCAAGATCATCACTAAGACATTCCTTAGACTCAGGTGAACTAACAGGTGTAACAGTGGTGTTTCCCATTTGCTTAGTTCTAGCAATTGTAGTATCTAAAAAGGAACCTAGTGAACCACTCTCATCAAGCACAGTAGAAGCATCATCTAAATTATCAGTGGCATTTTCGAACTCAGCAGAAGAAGTAGCAGTAGCATATGCGTGTGGTGGTGTAAGCAGCTTACTCATCACAGATGGTGAATCAAGAGCAACAGAGGTGTTCAGAGTTGTACCTCTTCTTGTAGTGGATGGCAATATAGGAACTTTTCCATCACGAGGTTTACCCATGACGAAAGGATTGCAGCGAACAATATGAATTCCAAGTGAACTTACAAATAAAGCTATGCTCCCCGGCAACGGCGCCAGAAAATAGTCTTGATGACCCACAAGTATAGGGGACCGCAACAGTCTTCGAGGGAAGTAAAACCCAAATTTATTGATTCGACACAAGGAGAGCCAAAGGATATTTATAAGCCTTAACAGATGAGTTGTCAATTCAGCTGCACCTGGAAACAGACTTGCTCACAGCAGTTTATCAGTAGCAATAGTTTTATAGTGGTGATAGTAGTGAAACAGTAACAACAATAGTAAAATAAAAGCGGTAATAGTAGCAATAGTAAACAGTAGGACTAAATACTGTAGGCATAGGGATGGATGTACGGGCATTGCATGGATAAGATAATTCATGAAATCAGTGAGACATGGGCAATTGCAGATAAATATGATAAAGCATCCTAGTACTAAACAATCATAGGCATGTGTTCTGTAAATAGTCGTACGTGCTCGCAATGAGAAACTTGCACGACATCTTCTGTCCTACCAGCCTGTTGCAGCAGAGCCTCAAGGGAAACTACTGGTAATTAAGGTACTCCTTTTAATAAAGTACCGGAGAAAAGCATTAACACTTGGTGAACACATGTGATCCTCACATCATAGCCATCCCCTCCGGTTATCCCAATTTCTGTCACTTTGGGGCCTCGGGTTCCGGACAACAATATGTGTATACAACTTGTAGGTAAGACCATAAACAACAAGTATCATCATATAACAATAACAAGTTCAGATCTGAAATCATGGCACTCGGGCCCAAAGTGACAAGCATTAAGCATAACAAGTTGCAACAATGTCATAAGCACTAATAGTACATACTAGGCACCATGCCCTAACAATCTCACAGCAAATTACATGAACAATCTCATCCAATTCCTACCATCCCCTTCACCTACATCGGGGAATTACTCACACATGGATGGGGGAATCATGGATGGTTGATGGAGGGATGTCGATGATGATGGTGATGAAGATCTCCTCCAAATCCCCGTCCCGGCAGGGTGCCAGAACGGAGTTTCTGGTTCTGAATCGCGGTTTCTGATGGTGGCAGCGTAGCGGAACTCTATCTGGGAAAAACACCGAACCCCCGATAGTTTCAGGTCGAAGGGTATTTGTATGCGAAAGGGCGGCTCGAGAGGGCAGCTGGGGCGGCCTCACCACAGGTGGGCGCGGCCAGGCCTGGGCCGCGCCCCCTGGTGGTGAGCCTGGCTCCCAGCCTCTCTCCGTCTCCTCTTCTGGCTCCGTGGGTCTTCTGGTAAAATAGGATTTTTGCAATATTTTTCGGGATTTTTCCTGAAAGTCAGATTTCTGCACAAAAACAAGACACCAGGGCAATTCTGCTGAAAACAGCGTTAGTCCGTGTTAGTTGTATTGAAAACACACAAATTAGAGGAGAAACAACAGTGTTCGGGAAAGTAGATACGTTTTGGACGTATCAGTATCTATTGGTTCAATTATGTTATATTTGTTGGGAGTGTCCACTAGTGAAAGTATGATCCCTAGGCCTTGTTTCTAAGCATTAGAACACCGTTTATATCCAGTTTTGTTACATATTTGCTTGCTGCCATTTTTATTTCAGATTGCATTTACTACTTATAATCATCCATACCACTTGTATTTTACTATCTCTTCACCGAACTAGTGTATCTATAGATCTGTATCGTAATTGCAGGGTTGCTTGAGAGTGATAGCTTTGACCTCTTCCTCCCTGAGTTCGATAAACCTTAGGTAATCCACTTAAGAGAAACTTGATGTTGTTGTATAAACCTCTGCACTTAAAGACCCAACAGTGTCTACAAGAATAGAAGCGTGTGTAGACATCAACAATATCAGCAGATTACAACATTTGTGACCGATGATTTTTTTTAGATGGACGGCAGTGGTTTTGAAGGCAAACAACAATACTCTATCTAGGTGCTGCTAATGAACACGAGTACGAGAATACTCCAAAATTGCTCTATTAAACAATCCAAGTCTATGGCCCCTTATTGCTGGATCGATCTACTTCGTTATAGGAGCGCTCAACACCACGGCTCACAAGCTAGCCTAGCTAGCCAAAAGTGTAAGCTAATTCCAAACTTTATGGTGTATGAGCATTTTGAAAAATAACCTACAAAGTATTCCATTGATACAAGGGGACAAGAAAAAACCCATATGTAACGTTACTTGACTACATGTGCATCATCATTCCTGGTCCGGCGTCAACTTTGCTGCCGTATTTTATTTTTTTGCTGAATTGGCTACGTAATTTTGATACTCATTAGGACATATGTACAAGTATCAAAATTAGTAGAGAGCAATGAACTCAGTATTAGATATTTGGAATCGATCTTCTGCAATGTGTTGTGACTTGTGAGATAACATATGATCTTACTCAACTTCCTAAAATACTAAATGCATGTAAAAGAGATGAGGATAAGATGGAGACAGAGAGTAAAATAAGTAAATTCATATATTTAAATATAGCCCAGCTATTCTACAACTGGTTGTAGATTAAGGATCTACAACCGATTCTGAACTTTCTTGTACACGCCCTTGAACTTTTCGCTATAGTAGATGCTAAACAATCTTGAACTTCTCGCTATTATACATGCAATATACGTGTTTTGATTATAGTTTTTGCACTGTTTATTGGATTTATGCAAATGATATACTGTTGGAAAGCTTATCAAATTTCGAAACTTTTCTGTTCTGGAAGTTTTCCAAAATTCTAGACATTTTAAAATTTATTTCAAAAACTAATAATCAGATTTTCGCGTCTATTTGTATTTTCGGAGAATATTTTTGTCGCGGTTTTTATACCGTTCGTCAGAATAATGCATATGACATACCGTTGGATTCGTAAGGAAATTGCGAAACTTATTCATTTTATGTATTTTTCGAAATTCTGGATTATATAAAAGTAATTTTCCATTTTTGGACACTATTTTGCTCGGCATTTTTAAACCGTTTATCCCATTAATGCAAATGATATGGCTTTAGAAAGCTATGGATTAGGCGCAACTTTTTCAAGTTGATCATGTTTCCGGATTTCTTACCATTTAAGAGCAGTTTTAAATATAAGTGATTTAGATTTCTGGATTTCTCAATTTTGCATGCATTGTTTTTGTAATTACTTCTAAACAACAAATCGGAATGAAGTAAATGTTATACCGTTTGAAAGATATTCAAATTGCGCAACTTTTTTATCAAGGTGATGTTTTCAAATTTTACACGGTTTAGAAATCATTTTCAAGAATAGTAAACAATAGGAACGATGCCCATATGCGAGCGATTTGGATTTGGCATGGCTATGGTCGTTGAGTGGGGGCATGATGTCATATATGAGTGAAAGTAGACTCATATCATTGTATATTAAATATTTATGTGGTTTATTTGTGCAACCGGGACATATAGAAACGATTTTAATGGGTAGGATTTCCGCTCGGAAAAAATAGAGTACTTGAACTGCTTCTCACATGTGGTTGAACTGTTTGGGATGTGTAACTAAACTTATATTATGATTAAATTGAATGTTGACAAAATTTAACTTTTTAATTTCTTGCGATCGAACTTTCCTCTTGTTAAAGTAAACTTTTGCTTAGTATAAACAAAAATTTCCACTGTGGTAAAAAAGAAATCCAATAAAAGTGAAAATTCAAGCGTGTTCAAGGTGAATTGATGCGTTTAGTGTATCCGAACTTCTCAGAGTTGTGTTCCTGAACTGTCTCGTCAGTGCGCTTGAACTGCCTTGAGTCATGCCTATAGGTCACTTTCTCTGAACTGCCGCGTTAGTGCACTTGAACTGCCGAGTCAAGTTACGGAACTGCATCATTGGTGCGCCTGAACTTTTTGAAGTTTCGCTATCCTGTACTTTCCTCGTTTGTGCGTCTAAACTTCTCGGAGTTGCGATCCTGAACTTTTTGAGCTATTGCAACTGAACTGCTTGGAGTCGCATACCACCGTCGAGTTTTCTAAACTGCCTTTAGTGCACTTGAACTTCCCAAATTTCCGCCCACATGTACTTCTCTCGTTAGTGCGCCTGAACTTCCCACAGTAGCGTTCCTAAACTTCCCGCGCTAGTGCACCTGAACTGCTTTGAGTCACGTATCACGATCGACTTTTCTAAAATACCTTGTTAGTATACCTGAACTACCTCTAGCCACCACCTGCACTTCCCTCGTAAGCCCACCTAAACTGCCTCGAGTAGCGCACTTGAACTGCTTTGGTTAGCACTCTTGAACTGCCCTTAGTAGTAAAAAATAATTCCGATTTAAATAAAAATTATAGCATGTTCAAGCTGAACTGCCGCGTTTGGTGCGTCTGAACTTATATCACTCGCGTTCTTGAACTGCCCGTAGTGGTAAAAATTTAATGCGATTTAAATAAAAATTCTTGCATTTGTACTACCCTCGGAAAAAAGTTTAGTAGTGCATCAAACTATAACTGAAATACTTGGAGCTTTCTTCGACTCAAATCACAACAGCGCCGTTGACATTTTAACTTTTAAAACGGGAATCCATGTGGGCACGTGAAGAGAGAGACCAAAAACATCATACGCATTGAACAAATAATTAGCACAAATGGGAGAGAGAGAGAGAGAGAGAGCAGCAGCAGCAGAGCGGCATCGCAACTGATCGTTAGTCTTCCTTGCTGGCTATTTGGAGCAACTCTAGCTGTTTGAGGAAACAGGAGCTAGGCAGTTCTGATCGGAAGCTCGGCACTCGGCAGGAAGAATCAGTGATGGGCAGTCCAATTGCAAGCTGGAGGCAGTACACCGCGCGGCGCGACGCTAGGATGCAGGCACGGGAGCTGTCGCTGCTGGGCCTGCTGCACGGGCGGTCGGCGATTCGGCCAGTGGCACGGGACCGCAGCGCGAGCACTTTGTGGCGGCGGCGTGAGCACACAGGGGCGGCAGTGAACGGAGCGAAAACCGCGCTAGCAACCTGGGGCGGCAGTGAACGGAGCGGAAACCGCGCTAGCAACCTGGGGCGGCAGAGAACAAAGGACGATGCCCGGGCACGGGCGCGCGGTTACCGGTGAGGGACAAGACGCGCAGCCGCCTGGGCACAGCACGAGGCACACCCGCGACGGTGAGGATGGGCCATCACGGGGACTGCTAGCAGCGGGGGAAGCAGGGAGCGCCGACAGTGGGGGGAGCAGGGGCGCGGCCGCCAGCAGGGAAGAAGGCGCGCGGCTACCGGTGGGGATCGAGAGTGGATCTAGATGTGGGGGACGAGGACGCGGGGTGCATTTGGCTGTTGTTTCTTCTTCATTGTTTTCATACGACCGTCCCTTATAGGATGGGCCGGTTGCACATCAGTAATCTTCAACCGGTTTTAGAATAAATCTACCATATTTATATATATATATATATATATCAATGCGGATTTTATGCCTATGGGGGTAGTTATACATAGCATATCGTCCATTGGATGTGAAGATCACATGCACTCTATATACTAGATTAGGTGATCCATCTCATGGCTGGTGCTAACGTCGTTTATGAGAGGAAACCGGCGACTATAATGACACAACCTATCCAAACTATGTAGTTGTTGTAGTCTGCATTCTATAATGGCAAATCCTAACCATATCTACGTAGTTGTTGTGATCTGCATTATAAACATGCAATAAGTGGCAGCTACACAAGTACAAAGTTGTGGACAAGATAAAAACCACAACTACGCACTCTTGCTGCAAAACCCTTCTGGACATTTATGAAGCCGTGTATGCAACTCTAGCAAGCTTAGGTGATTCATTCCCGCCATTCTATGGCCCTATATAGTTCGCAGCAGCATATGCAGTACCTGTTATCTCACAAAAAAATTCCCCCTGAACTTCTAACTTTCATATTTTTTCCTTCATCCTCCGCAAAGCACAACATCTTACCTGGATATTTAGATGAAGTCTTCACTGTAGACACTATGCAAAAAAACTGCAGAGATCAAAGAGAAGTCTGTCTTGCCTATCGAATTGGATCTTAGCTTGTTTACATGTAATAAACTTGGCTAGCCGGAGAGGGTTGGTTTTTTGCCTTGCTTTGTATCCTAAAGATAGGACCGACCTTATGAAGATGCAAGGAGATCTACAGCACCTAAATGGGTAATGGTTGAGAGGGGACGCATAAACCACCACAACTTGTAAGGGTAGCCTGTCAATAAACCCACAACTTGAGCACAAAAAGCACCGCAACTACATCAACTACAGGTTGTGGGACGAAAGATATAATTCAACTACCCAAAGTTGAGTTTGTAACCCATCGACTACCACAACTAGAGCATGTACTACTTTCATGCACGTCACATAAAAATGTCCACTACCACAACTTGTTGTGCTTGGCACATAATCAGAGCTAACAGAATTTATTGCGCTTGTTGTAGTATGGGAAGTTTAGGTGAATGCATGTGGTAGTTTATGCTCTCGGATGGACGAAAAGCCTAGACGAATACTTGTAACTTCCGTCTAACTACGCTCCCTATATCATAATTGAATGGTTGGATGCCTATGCATAGCTATCCCTGTGAACAGCTGGCTATTTTACATATACATATATATTAAGATTAAAAATAGTCTTGCTATATTAAATACAGAAGCTGAAAAGTACTAAAAGAGCAGATCAAACAAAAGGATATTAATAGAAGCTAAAGATTAAGATGAAAGGGCAAGCTAAGGCTAGAATATATCCGTGTCGATCACTTTTAGGAAATTAAGGTCTATTCTCTTCAAGTTGATCTTTTTTATCCCGTTGCAACGTACGAATACTTTTGCTAGTAAATAAAAGGTACCATAAAACTACCAATATATAAACAGTTGGCATGATCATTCTATACTGCTACAAATAGACCAGATTAACATCTCTAATTTTAGGCTGAAGGCAGTGTCTCGACTAGAATGGCATAGTACTGTTTCTGGTGTCATCAGTTTTTGCTAGAGGAGCATGAGACGAGCTGCTGAAAAACAGAATACAAAAATTTAGAGCTACCACAAAATCAATTCTATATGGAGAACTAAAACACATGCAACAATATCAAATGACAAAAATGGCCCACATTGCCTAAACTAGACGACACAAAAACGACCCCAGCTCTCCAACATCTCCCTTCCCTCGCTGCTGATGAGGGTTGCAAAGCTAGGGTTGGGACAACAACATTTTTTTGAAGCTTTTCTACTGCAGGGGAGACCCCCACAACCCTTTATTACTTAACAGAACCCACTGTACAGATATTTACAAAGAGAGAAAGAAAGGGGAAAACAGAAAGTAACTATACAAGACTGTCAAGCCATAATGACAGAGAGTCAGCAACAGAGTTCTTCACCCTATATTTAAGAAGGGTTACTTGATGAACAAAACAAGTCTTCCATCCCCTGAAAGTGGGTTTATTAGTCTTGAAGATCAAGCCATTTCTCTGCTTCCAGATGGACCAGTAAGCTATAATCACAATTTCAGAGAAACAAGGGCCTTTGAAGGATTGCTTAGCCCTCCTTAAAACTTCATAGTTAGAGCCATAGGGTTGGGACAACAACATTGCGGTTCGTTCCCCTCTGGTGGCGTTACCCACACTTGAGGTGGATGCGCGTAGACTTGACTATGTGCCTGTGTAGTGTTCTTCGGACTTGACCGTTGGTGTGATGCGCTTACGATGAAGATGTGGATGCGTTCTCCACGTAGTGATGAAATAAGGGGTGCAACCTCCAGGTGATAATTTTTTAAGTCATCATATTTAGTTTTGGGATTTCTATTTTCGTGCCCTCGGGTCCTTAGTTGTACTCAGTTTTCCCCAGCTCCTTAGTTTTTCCTCAGTTTTGTCCAAGCCCTTGTCTGAAACCGTCACCAGTGCTGGAATGGCCGGTTGCCCGACGGTTCAACACCTTTGACCGTTAACTGCTGACTAGTGGGGCCACGTAGAGCCCGCAAAGACACGTCAGAGCATCCATCTTTGTTTGACCGTAAGCATCGCCGTATCCCTGACCAAAATATGGACGAGTGGGGCTTCGGTATATCGAATGACAAGTGGGGCCATGACGCTGATACAAGGGGCAATACACGGGTAGGATTAGATTTTTAAACGGAGCTCTACAGCGATGTCACGGAGGAGGTGGCCTGCGGGGTGCCGAGATGAGATCGATGTCCACAAAGAACTGCATGAGGCGAGACCAGACGCATTAGATAGATATGAACTAGATGCGTTTAACCATGCAAAGAAGAGAAGAAATGGTCGAGGACATCGATGACGACCTCAACACTTTGACTGACGGTATCGGACACGAACGCGAGCAATGTAAAGAAAACTAGTGTCTCTCCTTTCTGGCGTGTATAGATGGGTGCTAGGGTAGTGTGGTGGCGAAGGGAAAGACCTCGCGGTGGTCTGTGCCGTCCAGCATAGCGGGGCGGCGTGGCCGTGCCCACAGCGGCGTGCATGTTCGGCATTGGCATCAGCATGTACGTTCGTCATTGGCTTCGGCGGTATCTCTGGTGTGTCAGTGATCGAATGAGGGGACGGGATTGAAGATGCATCCCGACGGTGACCTAGCAGTGGCGGCGAGCATGCATAGCCGTTCTGACCATGCCGATATCGGCATCGGCATCGTTTGGAGGCTGTGGTGCTCGAATCATAGTGGAAATTGTGATTCCCTATTATTTTTACATGCATAATATATAGAAAATAGCTAGATCTATAAATCGATGCATATGAAGCTACATATATATTCTTGGTCATAATCCCCTTAGATGCATGGCTTCACGTTATCGTCGCTTTCATCGTCAGTATCTTCGTCGTCCGTGTAGTAGTACTTCCTGCACGTTGTTCCGTCGAACACCTTCACTGTGAGCACATAACCGCCTTCATATTTGAAGTGTAGGAAGCAGCCGAAATCTACACCGTGCGCGATGGTGAAATTCTCCCAGCCCTTGTCGAGGTACATCCGGCCTTGTTCGTCAAATAGGACCTCCACGGTCCAGAGACGAGGACCGCAGTCAGTTGTTCGCAGATACACCTTTGCGGGCTCCTGGCCGTCAAGATAGTCCGCAAACTTTTGTGGGATTGCCTGCAAAGAGATCGAGCGCCGATCGTTTGAAATTAAAGGTTTTTTAGAACATGCACATAATTAATCACATGTATCATATATGTGGGAGCGCGTGTACGTACCTCCTTGGCCAAAGGGTCTTCATAGATGGTGATGAAGAACTCCTCTATGATCAATGGCAGTGTTGACGGTGGTGGTGGCAATGATGATGATCCACCACCCCGGTCGCCCCTTCCCCTTCCCCTTCCGGTCGGCGTCCGAGACATGGAAGCCATGGCAATGGATCAAGTGTATGTGAACGAAGAAGAGAGAGGCAGAAACGAAGAAGAGAGAGGCAGAACCTATTGACATGAGGGATGGCCATTGTGGGGGTTTATAAGGGAGAGATGACCGTTGTGGGGTTTACACCATAAATTAAGGTAGAGATGACCGTTGTGGGGTTTACACAATAAATTAAGGAGGAGATGACCGTTGTGGGGGTGGTTTATATCTCAACAAAAAAGTAATGCCTAAAAGAAATGGAAATTCGTGATAGTTTATCATTTTACCGTGAAAAGTAATGGCTAAAAGAAATGGAAATTCGTGATAGTTCATCATTTTACCGTGAAAAGTAAAGCCTACAAGAAATGGAAATTCGTGATAGTATATCATTTCAACGTGAAAAGTAATGCCTACAAGAAATGGAAATTTGTGATAGTTTATCATTTTACCGTGAAAAGTAATGCCTAAAAGAAATGGAAATTCGTGATAGTTCATCATTTTACCGTGAAAAGTAAAGCCTACAAGAAATGGAAATTCGTGATAGTTTATCATTTTACCGTGAAAAGTAATGCCTACAAGAAATTCGTGATTACCCAACTTGTTGAATCCGGTGGCAAACTCGTCATTTAGCATACATAGAGGGGTAGTAGTTTGCCACCGACAGATAGAGAGAGGGTGGCACGATCCTGCCCGTTAGATCATAGGATCGACGGTAGGTGGGCACGATCCGTGTGACAATAGCTCGACCAATCAGGCCAAGTTTGGGCTTCTGTGAGAAGCGAGAGGGTAAAACTGAGTAGTATCAAGGATACAAGGGCAAGTAAATAGTAAACAGGCTAAGGAATTCAAATAAGAGATTTAGAAAAAGAAAAACACATGTTTTGTACAATGAAACCCTGGTTGGACTACCTCAAAGTATTAGCAATTTAAATATACATGAGTGTAAAAATTATGGCCTCATTCAGACAAACTATGTTTTGGGTATAGATGTTTTGAGAAGGGGTTTGAGTAGAAAGCCATGAACCTTCATAGCTAGTAGTGATTTGAGAAGTGGCCATTTGTGTTAAAATTTGATTTATATATGATTGTCTACGTGGCAGGTCGCGTAACAAGACTCCATGAGTAGGAGGCACTATGATTTTATTTTTTTGAATTTTTTTGCGCATGAAATGACTCAATTAGATAGCTTAATCCCATTTGTTGACTCTCTGTTGACCAGCCACTTGAGGGTAAAACTGAGTATATTGCACTAGCCAGTATTAGTACTCGAGGGGAAAACTGAGTACAGATATTTTTCCAGTGTAAGACTAGAGGGTAGAACTGAGTACACGTAATGGTGCTGACGTGCAGTCCCACGGACGCGTGTCGCGGTGAGCAGCGGTTAGCCGCGCGGTGCGCGTGTTGAGACCAAACGTCAACTGCTAAGACGAACCGTCACATTGCCAGTACAGAGCCCCTCTCTCCCTCCCTCTGCATACAGTCTCATTATAACTCACGCACGCAACCACGCCTCTCACGTCCCATCACCTTCTCCAAAAAACCCCAGCCGCCCTACGCGCGCTCCCCTGCCGGCGATGGAGAAGAAGAATGCGCCGGCGGCCGTCGCCCCCGAGCCCGTCGCCTCCGAGCCCGTCGCATCCGAGCCCGTCGCCGCCGAGGCCGTCGCATCCGAGGCCGTCGCCGCCGAGCCCATTGCCTCCGAGGGCGGCGCATCCAGGCGCGGCGCCTCCGTGAACTGGGCCTCTCTCAGGGCTGACGGACCACTTCACAAGATCGGCGCCTGCTTACTGGCGAACGAGGAGTACATGGACACCTACTCTGCTTTGAGGCAAGTTTGTACTAATTGGCGCTCAGATTTACCTGAGCCCGACGTGCACCTGCATGAATGGATCATGGTAGAGCACACCCTTCCACGCGCCGCTGAGTTCTCCTTCCTCCACCTCCGCACATCCCGCTACGTCACCATCGATCTAACAGAAGTTCATGCAAGGTTCAAATTCCTCCATATCTATAGGGTTAATCCTTTTATTTTCAATCGTTTACATCTTAGTGCTGAATGTTATCTTCATCAATCCCATATATTTTAGATACTACTTCATCAGCTTTTGCCGTGGCGTCATCGTGCTTGCCCAGAAGAAGCAGCCGCACAAGATACGGCTTCTGAACCCACTCACAAAGACATCGAACACTATATTTGAGGCGCATATGCCATCTGTTTTTCTGGAGTCAGTCACTGTAATAAAGTCCCCGACTATGCTCTTCGTTTCCACATATTACCCGGCGGAAATTGCTTGGGTCGATGAGAGCACTCCAACTAAGGGTATAGATGAAGATTGGGGAGAAGGAAGATTTTCGATCGAGCACCATTCTATGCGTTGCATTACCACGTTCAATGGTGAATTCTGTGCACTAGCTGTGAACAATTTTGAGTTCGGAACATTAGTGTGCACCAACAATGCCCACTTGGAGCAAGGCGCGAGCAATGTCAACATGGAGACACTTTTTTTCATTTCCAGAACTTGGAAATGACAAGTTCTACCTTGTGAAGTCGGATGGTGATCTGCTGCTTGTCTTATTGGGCGATCGTTTAGATGAAGGTCAAACATTGGTGTACCGTGTGGACACTGAGAGCCGCTCTCTCCATGCCATCAATAACATTGGCAGTCGTGCCTTCTTCGTCCATCATGTCCGGTGTATCTCCGTCGACACCAGGGTGCACCCGACACTTCGACCTGGCTGCATCTACTATGCGGATTTGGGTTATATCAGAGAGTACTTTGATGATATGAACGCCTGGGATGAGTGGCCACTACGTGTGGATAGATTAGGAAAGTACGGTCTGAAAGATGAACAAAGGCCATACCGTTTGGAGGATGTATTGGCTGCATACTGCAGACGGAAGGAGTTCAATGAATATTTCTTTCGGACCAGAAAATGGAGCGACGAATATATATATGATGAATGAAGAACAGATTCATTCATCCTGGGGTATCCTAATCTTCATGTTGGGCATACATTGCGTCTTGCATTATTTTCAGCTTAGTTTGTCGTGAACATTAACATCGTGATTGGCTGCTTTTGGCTGCTGTGTGCAGTTTATGTATTATACTTAGTTTTCTAGATTTATTATGCTGCTGTGAATTTATCCTATACTAGCTTCTAGATTTGCTACTAGATTTGTTACCATATTTGGCAAAAAACGAGGGCCAAAAGGCAACAATCATTGAAGAAAGACAGAAATATAAGCTTCTCTAGATTTGATACTAATTTGGTGAAAAGAGAGAGAACTGTTACAAAGAGAGAGGGGAAAAAGGCGCTCTGAAAAGGCGCTCTGAAAAGGCAATGCCAATTTGGCCTGAGAGAGACAGAACCGACCTCTCACGTACAACCAAACGCGGTCTTATCCTGTCCCACGCGGTCCCTTTCTACCAGCCCCACGCGATGCGGCCCCACACGACACGACCCCACACGTCAGCACGGAAACGGTCAACTAAACGGAATCCTCCCGTCCGACCTCCTTCTGAGGGTTTCAGACAACGGCTTGGGGAAAACTGAGGAAAAACTAACGAGCTGGGGAAAACTAAGTACAACTAACGACCTGAGGGCACGAAAATAGAAATCCCTATAGTTTTCTATTACACTTGAAAAAATCATCACATATATATACATCAAAAGTTTTTTTTGCTGCACTTCTAACAATGTTTATCCTGCAAATATCCCTCCACCAACAATAATAAGCATTATTTACTGTTGACATTACCTTCTATAATAATTGAGAGATAAAATAGACATTACCTTCTATAATAATTGAGAGATAAAATAGTTGAATTCATTTTTAAATGGGGTATATATGTCACAAAGGAACATGTAAAAGGTGGAATTCACTCTAAAAGTAGCATCAGATTATTTAATGTTGACATTAGCGTTTATAATACATGCATTTGATATATCGAGTTTGTGTTGATATTACAAAAAAATGCGGAGTTCCTCCACATATTAGTGTATCACTGAGACAAATCATAATTATATGGTCCATTTTATAACCTTCAAATATCTTAGAGGAGAGCTCTAAAATACGCATGCAAACAAATATCTTAACTAAGGCTTCTAAAGCATAGTTTTAAAAACCAAATCGGTTCGGTGGTTCGACCAGAAAAAACGTGAACCGAAGCCCTCATCGGTTTTTTAAGAGTCACTGGTCCAACTAATAAAAAACCAGAAAAGCTGCATAAAAATAATATATTTTCACGAGGATATGATCCTAAAACGTAAAACCTTGCGCCAAATACTCTCCATAAGGCCTAATACCAGCTTTACTACACTTAGTTTGTGATCTACTATGAAAGCAAACACAAAATATATAATTCGATGCTAAATTTTTCCAAAATTAACTTAATTATTTATTAAATTTGATGGTTTTTTGTCGCTATTGAACCAGCTGAGCCACCGATTGGACCAGTGAATCAGTGAGCCAGTCACCTCACCGATTCACTCACCGGTCCGATTTTTTAAACTATGTTCTAAAGCAGGGGTGGAGGCAAGATTGGAGATTAGTAGGGGCCAAATATGGTAATCCCCATTTGGGGGATAACAAGGGTATTTTTGTACCAAAATCCTATTCTAGAGTGTATGACTATCTTAGAGCTTGTGAAAATTTTAGAGTGTAGTTGCCTTATTGAGAGGATGAAGTCGTATATATAGATGCACAAGAAGCCAGTAACGCCAAAGGTAAATGAGGCGATCCGCGCCTTGGTAGGGGTTATTTTTTAATAGCATATCTTGATAGGCTTGTCATTGGCGCACCTGCAGCTGCAAGAGTGCCCCTGAGGATGGGGGAGGTTGTCTTAATTTGTTGAGGAAGAGACACGCGACGGGTGGTCTCGAACACCCTTGTCTCTGCCTGCCTCGAGCAATGTGCCTTGATAGCTGCTAGTGTGGCGGTTTGTAGATTTCCCGGGTTTCCTAAGGCTGCTCATAGCGGAGAGTAACATAGACTAGTGTCATGTAGATGTTACTAGTCTATGTTACTATCTTCATAGTAGGAAATAATATATATGTAATGTCATGCAAGACCTTATTTATTAGGTTATAGACTTATTGTGTATTGGGGTGTGTGATGTTAGGTTACTCCTAGTAACATAGATTAGTATCATGTAGATGTTACTAGTCTATGTTACTACATTCATAGTGGGGAGTAACGTATGTGTAGAGTCATGCAAGATCTTATTTATTAGGTTATAGACTCATTGTGTATTGGGGTGTGTGATGTTACAGTAACATAATATGTTACCACAACACTCTCTTTCCTCACTTAATAGCATGCCATGTCATCAAAATACATTGGAGTGTGTGATGTTACTAGCTATGTTACTCCCACTATGAGTAGTCTTAGAGTAACATAATATGTTACCACAACACTCTCTTTCCTCACTTAATAGCATGCCATATCATCAAAATGTATTGGAGTGTGTGATGTTACTAGCTATGTTACTCCCACTATAAGTAGTCTAAAGGGCAGCGCCGAGCGTCAGCCACGGGGACCCTCGATCCCTAGGTGGAGAGAGCGATATGTGTCAGGATGCAAGTGGGAGCGGATTCTTCGCGGCACCGTGAACCAAAGAGTAAAATACATAGGATATGAACTTGTACCCCTTACTCGCCTTGATCATCATACATAGCAATACGTAATATATGGTCACTGAATACACATAACAGATTCATCGAAGGTCACCGGAACCGGTATAACTCTGTATTTCCTGACGTGGCACTGAGTTGACCAGTCTTTAGTAAAGGAGTTTTTGCAAAATACCCCTTCTTTAAACCTATTTCTCTATTTAGTGCCCAGAGAAAAATATATGAGAGACTGACAGGTGAGCCCCACTGGTCAGGACACACCCATGCTGGCCCACCTGTCAGCACCTACTTTCCCCTACCCGGCTACCCCTATGCCGCCACCACCTAGTTGCACGTCAGCGCCTCCCCCACCCCCGGCTCCGCCGCTGCCGCTGCCTTAGGAGCACGCCGCCGCGCCTCCCCTCACCCCCGGATTCCCTGTTGCCACCCTGCAGAAGTTTGCCGCCGCCCAGGCTCTGGAGATGATCCGCGCCGGAGGTATCCGCTCGGTGCGCCGCCCTAGCGCAGGCGTAGCGGTCTCCCCTGTATTGCGTCGTCTGGTCGTTGCTCCTCCACGCCCGTGCCTCGCGACAGGCCGGCGGTGCCCCTCCCCACCTTGCCTCCCGTCGGGCCAGCGGCGCCCCTACCCACCCTGCCCCCCATCGGGCCGGCGGCGCCCCTCCCCGCCTTGCCTCCCGTTGGTCCCACGGCGGCGACGACCACACAGCAGCAACACGTCGTGCTCCGGGTCGAATGGCGGCGGGATGCTGGCAGGATTTCAGCGGCACGAGGCCGGTGGGATGTTTCTTTTTTTCTTTAATCTTGTTTCTCCAACTTTGCAATTTAGTCCTTTCTGTTTTTTCTTACTAGAAAATAGTCTATGCAAATGGTAGAGGGCTGATGGGCGGGGTCCACGACATGCCACATCAGCAAATACAGGGCTATACGTACTCCAGTGACCTTCAATAAACCTATGATGCATATTTAGTGACTGTAAATTGCGTATTGCTATGTACGATAACCAAAGCGAGTAAGGGATACAAGTTTTTATCCCATATATTTTACTCTGAACCAAACCCTCGTAATCAGCTATGTAGGGTCCAGCTCAAAAAATGGTATGTAGGGGCCTGCGCCGGACGTACATAAATTTGCAGGAATAAACGTTAATTTTGCGGAGGCCACTTGAATTTCGGGAATAAACTGCTCTGTGAAAGCCCCGCGATGCTGCTTATCGACGCAAGTAGCTCGGTCCTTCGCCACCGCCACATGGCAGGGGAGAGCGAGCCGTCGCTGGCGCCAACGCCGGAGAGAAGAGACCATCCTCGTGCTGATCTCGCAGGTCCCTATACCCGCCCATGACATCGACGTGCTCGACGTAATGTCCAGCGAGGCCGCAGAGGTGCTCGGGCTCGGCTCTGGTGACGGCGAGCGGCGGTGGCTTGCTCTAGTCAGGGAAGCGATGGCCGTCGAGCGATGACTGTTCAGTTGCACCGCCATGTCCGTCGAGCGATGACTATTCAAATTATGTAGTATCATAAAGTAGTATCATAGTTTCATCATATTTATTGTTTTGTAGAATCTCAATGCAATTATGTGTATAAGATGTATTTGTCACTAACTTTTCTAGATTGACGTGCTAGGATACAGTATCATAATATGATATCACACCGACCTCTCTCCTCATTAATTATGGTGCCACATCATTTTTTGCATGCATGTAGTGCATGATACTAGCTATGATACTCCTATTGTGAGTAGTCTCAGGGGATCGCACGCGAAGCGTCCCCCGGCTCGACAGCACGACGCGTGTCCCGCGGGAGACAGCGGTGAAGGGGCCCACCGGGCCTTATCTCTTCTCCTCCACCCGTTCTTTCCTTTTCACTGCATTCTCTCTCTCGCCACTTCCTTTGTCTCGCCATGGCCACCGTGCCCCAGAATCCTCCGCCATGCCCGTAGGCTGCCAGCATCCTCCGCCACGCCTAGGTTCCCAGCCCAGATGTGTACCCATAGTTACCGCCGTTGCGTGCTACCTCCTCCGTTAAGCGCTCTAGGCTCCTGCGCCACACACATGGAGGAGGGGGTCGTGCCGCCGTCAGGGGCGGGCTCTCGCGGCGCCGGCGCCCGGAGTAGGTCCACCCTACCTCGCAGATCTCGCTCGCATGCGCTCACCACGGCTGCCGCTTTTTGCAACAAATGCTAGCCGCCGGCGATCTGTCCGCCATGGCCGCTCGCTACTACAAGTCGGCGGGGCGGTTGCTCCCAGCGGTTCTGGGGATTGCAACTTTGGGCGACCAGCACAGCTGCCATGAGCGACCGGCGTTGCTGCTAGTCTTGGGTGGTGTTGCCACCATGAAGCGAGCGGAGCTGCTGCCATGGGCGACCGACTTTGCAACTTTGGATGTCTAGCCGCGACCGCCTTGCTACATTAGGTGTCGGGCGCTGCTACCATCCACGGCCGACGCTGCTGCCATGGGCGGCTAGCTCCGCTGCAAACGTTGCGCGGCGCTGCCGTCATGAACGACCAGAGCTAGCTACTGCCATGGGAAACCAGCTTTTGCTGCCCAGGGTGGTCGGCGCTGCTACCATGCTAGGGCAGCATTGCTGCTAGCCGCACCCAGTGATGCTCCATGCTGGATAACGGTAGTGCTTCCAGCCGGCGGTCGTCCACGCCGGTCGACTGGTGTTGCCGGCGGAGGTCGGTGAAACAGCGAGTCGGGGTGCTGCAAGGGCTGCCGAACATGCTATGATGCTCCCGTCTATGCAAGAAGCCGGATGCAGTGCTTCCTTGCCGGCGGTGGTCGCAGCACGGCGGAGCTTCCTCGCTGGCGATGGTCGCAGCATGGCGGAGCTTGCTCGTCGATGATGGTCGCAGCACAAAGGAGCTTCACGGGTTGCCATTGCTACAAAGGAGGAGGATTTTTTCTGCAGGTTTCGTGGCGATTTTTTTTATAGTGCACTTTTTTTTAGCATTTACAGAACTAGGATTCTTTTGATGCAAATTACAAAACTAGGACAACATTGCATCCGGCGGACAGGAAAAGTACATTTTGTATCCGCCGAATGCGATAGGAGGCTTTGGAGGCAGCCGGCGCATGCACGCTTGCTATTGTATCCGCCGGATACAATAGGTGGTTTCCGGGCTAAACGCACCCAACCGGCCAAGCAACGCGCACCCAAAAACTCGTTATTTCCATTACTTTGCATTATTTTTAGTAGCGGCAAATATTTCGGAAGTTTTATCTTAGAGTAATATTTAAGAATATATATTGGAAGTAACATTTATATTAATATAGAAAGTGCGTGATACATCGGTATTACATACCGCAAACTAAAATATTAAAAGTGCGTGATACATCGGTATTATATACCGCAAACTAAAATAGAAATACATGATTCGGGACAACTAAAATTAAGATACAAATATAGTACGAATAACTAAGGCTTGGCGACTCTCTTGCCCTTTGTTGAAGAAGATTTTTTGGCCGAGTCGCTAGGCATGAAGTGGTCGTCGTCGTCGAGATCTTCTACGTCGCTCAACCATGACGGTGCAGTTTCTTTGCCCTTGCAAGCAGCGCCCTTGGGCTTAGACGAGGTAGATTCTTTGCTCTTCGATAACGCCCCTTTCTTCTTGGCCCAATCGCTAGGCATGCAGATATCTTCATCTTTGTGGCTGTCGTTGATCCAGAGCGCGGTATGTTGAACCCACCAGCTCATATCTTCTCCTCTCTCCTTTATATCTGTCCAGTGCCCGTTGATCTTGATAAGTTCTGCCTGGACCTCCTTCCAGGTGCGATATGGGCCTGTCGACTTGCTCTGATTATAATCAAATGTTACCTCAATGAGATCGCTGGGGGTATTGACAAGCTCGTCAAATGGAACAAGGTCACGGTTCCTTCTATATCTACAGGCTGCCTTGAAAACCTCTACGGACATAACTGTTTTCCAACTACGATTGGGAGGCGCCATGTTGGGCAAGATACAATGAGGTAGAACTAAAGTTTAGGTGGTCTTATATAGGACTTGAAGAATAGAAATGGCAGGAAAGAAGACACGGAATGCAGAAGGCGGGAAAGAAGAAGCGGGAAAGGAGTTGGCGGGAAATACGAAGCGGGAAAGGAGTTGGCGGGAAAGAACAAGCTGGAAAAACGAGCGGGAAAGAACGAGCGGGAAAGAATAGGCGGGAAAGAAGTTAGCTGGAGAAATCGAGCGGGAAAGTAGTTTGCGGGAAAGAACGAGTGGGAAAAAATTTGCTAAAAATAACGAGCGGGAATGGAGTTGGCGGGAAACAACTAGCGGGAAATAATAGGCGGGAAAGAACGAGCGGGAAAGAATAGGTGGGAATAAATAGTCGGAAATAAATCATGACAAATATATGTGTCTCATACATCATAGGATAGTAGTACAATGAGAACCAGAAACATGCTTAGAAATATATGTGTAATACGAATGTGCATACAAATTATTAGGATACAAAGATACAAAGATCACAAAGATCATCGACGGCGCGGAGCACGTGGTGGTCCTCATGGCGGAGGCGTCGTCCATCCATACCTGTTAGGGGCCGCTCGATAGTACTGAGTGCTCTCGGCCTCCTGGTTGTCGGTCTGTAACTGCTGTGTGGGATCAGGTGGAGGAGTAGTAAGCAAGGCCATATAACCACCCATAGGGTCCGAGTTAATATCGATGTCACCAGTCATCCAAGTCGATCCCTGCATAGGCGACGTCCCTCCCTATGCTGTAGCGTGCAATGCAACAAAATATATTAGGAAATTACGGCTATGTATAACTTAAGAAATACAACAACTGTGAACTACATGTACCTTCTGACATGGCCATCTGTGGAGTATAACCAAAAATCTGCGACGCTATGCCTCCATACTGCGGCTGGCTCAAGTAGTCATACTCCGGCTGCTGCACATAGCCTGAACCTCCAGCCTGGTAAGGATCAGGCTGCTGCTGATGCTGCCAAGCTGAACCTCCAGCCTGATCAGGAGCAGGCTGCTGGTGAGGCCCAGCTGAACCTCCAGGCTGGTAAGGATCAGGCTGCTGCTGATGCTGCCAAGCTGAACCTCCAGCCTGATCAGGAGCAGGCTGCTGGTAAGGCCCAGCTGAACCTCCAGCCTGGTAAGGATCAGGCTGCTGCTGATGCTGCCAAGCTGAACCTCCAGCCTGATCAGGAGGAGGTGGTCTCTCTCTCAACGTGGAGCGCCGCGTAGCTGAACGTCTAGGCTCAACAGTAGAAGGTGGCCTCATACTCCCCTGTGGATTAAGACGTGGATGTGGAGCATGCCTGAGGGGGGCTGGAGGCGTAGGCACTTCTGGATACCGCGGTGGACGCGGCGTCCAAGTATGAGGGTCCATTTGTCCACTTCTCTGACGAACATCATCAGTAGTACGACAAATGAGAGTGGAGTAAATAGAACGTAGCTTCTTCTCCAGCTTGCCCAGAAAGGTGACAACAGGTTGGCGTGGAATTAGAGACGCCGTAGACTAAGAGCGTGTGAAGTGGTAAATATCATTAACGGCTCCGTAAACCTCATCGGCCTACAAAAATTGAACAAAAAATAATATGTACGATTAGCTACAAAATAGAGAGTTTACCATATCAACATTTAATTGTAATAACTTACAGCTAGTATTCTTGAGCCCGCTGACGATCCTGCATCATACATATCACATAATGCTGGTTCGAAATATCCCTTGGGGTCTCTTGCCTTAGTGAGACATGTGCGGGTATATCTGTTGTACCTCCTACAATACTCCTCAAAGAGTTCAGGATCGAATGGAACATCTGAGGACCAAACATTATTCCACGCATATTCCCACTCTCTAATGTATTTCCCAACAAATGTTAGCCACTTCTCCACGGTCCTATTTGCGCCCTTCTTTTTTAACGTGTTATTGCAAATTATAATATTAGCACCATAATAGCAGCAGTCTGCACGTATGTATCTTATAAAAAATAGAAGCAGTCTGCAGATATGTATCTTATAAAAAATAGCAGCAGTCAACAATACTTACTCGTGGATTTCTGCTAGTAAGGGCTCATCCGCTGGAGGTGGAACTATATCCTGAAGAAGATTAAATTGTCTCATAACCCTCTACTGAGACATCTCCTCCACAAATATATCAAACATAATCTTGGACTTTGTAAGCCAGTATTCGTGATCTCTTGTGCACAAATAAGAAAGCCCACCAGGATATCTAGCTGCGATACTTGCAGGAGAATATGGGTCCCAGATTACCGCATCGCCGGGGTAAAAATCAAATGCCTCGGTTATCGACTGGTAGCAGCCCCTAACCTGGTCAAAGGCAAACCGTCTCTGTATGTAAAAATTAACAGTTAGTTTGTGAAACACGTATTTCAGCAATGCAAAATGAAAACAATATCGTTACGCATGTACCTTTCGACGTGTCCAAAGTGTAGCAATAGTTGGCATATCGATGTCATCAGGATCCACCATCTCGTCAGCAGGAAATGGCTCACTCACTTTAATGTCTGGGCGTCCAATAGCAAATCTCTCCCACGACCATAGCTGAAGAAAAAGTGGGCATCCAAGGAGGATAGAACGTGGCTTACTCTTGCGGCAACTAATACACATAGCTCTGTACATGCCTGCTAGCAAGGCAGAACCCCAACTCCTCGGTGTAATGTCATCCGGAGTCACTGCATTAGCAATCTCAAGTGCAATAGGGATGAATGAAGGGAATATGCCCGAGAGGCAATAATAAAGTGGTTATTATCATATTCCATGTTTATGATAAATGTTTATTTCTCATGCTAGAATTGTATTAATCGGAAACATTAATACTTGTGTGATTAATAAACTTAAAAGGTTCCTAGTAAAGCCTCTCTTTTATACTAGCTCGTTGATTACCTGATGATCAAGGTTTCCTGATCATGAACATTGGATGTTGTTAATAATGGGGTCATATCATTAGAAGAATGATGTGATGAACACTCACACCCATAGTACGAATAGCAATACGATCAAGTCATCAAGTTCATTGCTATATCAAACTCATGCGAAGTAGTTCTAATCCTTAGACCATGAGATCATGTTAATCACTGATACCGGAAGGGTACTTTGATGATATCAAATGTCACACCGTAATAGGGTGATTATAAAGGTTGATTTGGGTACTCTGAAAGTATTAGTTGAGGCTCATAGATCAAGAGTGGGATTTGTCCATCCGGATGACGGAAAGATATTCTCTGGGCCCTTCTCGGTGATATTGCATTGGAATAGCTTGCAAGCATGTGACTAGGTCACGGGAATGCATTATCACGGAACGAGTAAAGAGACTTGTCGGGAACGAGATCGAACTAGGTATGGTTGATACCAAATGATCGGATCTCGGACAAGTAATAATATCGCGAGACAAAAGGAATTAACTATATTCGTTACTGGTTCACACGATCACTAGTTCATCGTTGAGTAAGTGGGAGTCATCATGGATTTCCAGATCCCGCTGTTGATTATTGATCGGAGAGGAGTCTCGATCATGTCCACGTTATTCACGAACCGTAGGGTGACACACTTAAGGTTCGCTGTCGTTTTTGAGTGGATACGATACTCCGATCGAATTACAGGACAACATAAGGGTTATTTCAGAAAAGCACTGAAACTGTTTCAGGATATCGAAATAACTCAAGGGTGTATTTTTTAATGTTTGTTAATTGAATGAATTAACAAATATTAAAGAAATAAAAATGTTTTATTAAATCAATAAGTGTGAATTTTAATTAGCATGAATGTCATGCATTAAAATGGGGGTTACCTCATGTTGATGAGGGAGTTACCACCATGAAGGGAATGAAGAGGGGGTCATGAAGAGGAGGAGACCTCCTTGGCCGGCCACCCCTTGGGGGCTGCCCCTCCTCCTCTATATAAACCCCTCCCTCTCCTCCATGTCACACTACTTCTTGATCCTCCCCTCCCTTGCATAGTTGCTGCCCAGTTTCCGTCTCTGCTTAGCGAAGCTCTGCCGGAATTGTAGTTCGTAGTTCATACACTTGGAGAAGTGTGTGGAGGAGTATCCGGCGGATCCCTTCTTCCGCTGCCCCGCTGGACCGAGGGCATAGAGGAGTTGACGTCGAGCTGTACGTGTGACCGAGCACGGGGGCGCTGCCACTTGTGGCGCCGTGTACACGATGTTGTGATCGTCGAGTGAACCTCTACGTCGACTACGTCAAGTGAACAACTACGTCGACTACGTGCGTCTTCACCGACTCTCCATCATCAACGTTTGTGCGGGAACGTAATCCCCGCTTACGGTCGTCGAGGGTTAGTCTCCGTTGCTACCACCTCGTAGAGTATCTTGGCTAGTTTATGTGTTCTTGCGTAGGAATTTTTTTGTTTTCTATGCTACGAACCCATCAGTGGTATCAGAGCCATCTCTATGCGTAGTTGGTATGCACGGTTAGAACACATGTGGATGTGGGCGTTGATGATCATGTTATTGCAATTTTTTGGTATTTTGGATCATAGTGGCACAGTGGGATTGAAGCTGCCCGAGACTAACCTTACGTGACCACGTTCACGAGACTTGTCCCACACTTGACATGCTTCGGCATATGTGGCTTTGCGGGTGCACGTTTCTCCCACTATAGTTATGATCTATTTTACAAAGAGTTGTTAATAATATTTTTATCACCGTTGTGGTTCTTGTTCGTAGGTAAGATCAGTTCTTCCTAGAAAGCCCCAAACCACGTAAAATATGCAAGACAAATTAGAAACGTCTAACTTGTTTTTGCAGGGGCATGTGATGTGATATGGTCAAATTGTTTATGTTACAAATTGTATGCAATGATCCTTTTTATAAGTTATAAACAACCGGCAGGAGCCATATGGTTGTCTTTATATTTAAATGGCCTGCGTGCCGTATATATATCCAAGTGATATATTGTAATGGAGGAAGACAACGAAGGTGGCGCGCCATGGACCTTGGTGCTACGCCGGTGGAATGATGGAGATCATGCCATGACGCACAAGATGGAGATCGAGTGCATGAAGGACCATATCATATCACATTATATATGCATGTGATGTTTATCCTTTTATGCATCTTATTTTGCTTAGATTTGATCGCGTGGTAGCATTATAAGATGATCCCTCTCACATAAATATCAAGATAAAAATGTGTTCTTCCATAGCATGCACCGTCAAGAAAGTTCGTCGTTTCGAGACACCACGTGATGATCGGGTGTGACAGACTCTACGTTCGCATACGACGGGTGTAAGACAGTTTTACACACGCGAGTGCTATGGTTCTACTTGGCGAGCCTAGCATGTACAGACATGGCCTCGGAACACGAACCGAAAGGTTAAGCATGAGTCATATGGTTGATATGATGAACATGGTGATGTTCGCCTTTGAAACTATGCCGTTGCACGTGATGATCGGTTGCGGTATAGTGAATTTGGTTTGTGTAATCACTTAAGAAAACTAAGAGGGATGTTGTTTTTAAGTGGGAGTTCACATAGTAATTTTGAATTATAGAACTCAATTTATCATGAACTAAATCAAAGTGTATTTGCATAGTTTGTTGTAGTTATTGGCATCCGTTTACTACCTTGCGATTAGCTATAATTGAGATAATAGAACTATAGAATTCTGGATGTTAACTTTACGAACTGGTATCGTATTGTTTGAATGTCAATCTAAAGTTTAAAGTCCTATTGCAAACTTTTAGCAAAACCTTGGTTACTCAATAAAATTTAATAAGTAGTATTAAATCAAGAGTAACAATTCCAGTGTTAGTATCTAAGTATCACACTTGCCTCCATGATCCTTGATATTTAAAAGTTGTTTTTAGTATCAAGGTTATCTAGGAGTTGAAAGAATTGTTTCATAAACTATCATATGTTGAAGATATTTTGATATCTGAAACAATGTTTGGTTGCAATGTGATAGAGTATAATTTAGTAAGACACATGTTCTCGTATTGTATGAGAATTTGCGAAGATTGGAGACGCTAGGCGTCCAGATCTCCTAAAAGGTTTAGGAACTAACATTATACTCACAATTCGTCCTCATGAGCTATAGTAGCTTGATCATGAAAGTTGTCATGATAGGATGAATGGAAAATGTAGGTAAAATGTTTACTACATTAATAGATTACTAAAGAATGGAATTTGGAAGAACACCAAATATTTGATGATGGTGATCTACTTCAAAGTGTGAGTCCAAGGGTATTAGTGTTTGACAAATCATGCCTTGAACTATGTGCCATATGTATGGCGCCACTATTGATGTTGATAGATTCTTCTTAAAAGGAAAAGAATTGCTAAAAGAGAATCTAAAATTTATTCTGGCGGAAAAGAAAAGACTGGAAATGTCCAGCTCAGGTATATAGAAGATATACATGTTATGGGTGTATTCGTTGCTTGTTAAAACAATGTGGTTCTTGAGTATTTGATACTAAATTGGTTGGTATGAACTGTCATACAGAACAACGCAATACAAGAACTACAATGGCCTAATTAACTAGCAAATGAATATGGGATGATTTTCATCGAAAACAAATAAAGTGTTATTGTGTTTCGTTGGAAGTAAACCTAGCCTTCAAGATTTGTTTTAATAATTGTTATTTTGTTATGGTATTATGAGAACAATGGTTGTTCAAATTATTACCACATTCATAAAAGATGAATGAACGCTTATCTTGTTGGAAAAATCACATCCATAACACTGATGCTAAAAGTGTCTGAAGACAAATGATTAGAAGATCACTTATGAGTGACACCACCGTTTAAATCATATTGGAAAGTAAATATGAAGAAACTCCATGTTGATGGAATTTTGGAGTCTTTTGATTTTGAATCAATTGACGCTTATGAAAATTTCCAAGAGATGATTAAAACTCCGTTCATAGGCCAAAGAAGAACGGACGACTAACTTATTGGATATTGTACATGTTGGTGTATATAGTCCATTATGTGTAGCCGTGTGTGGTGAATTCTTGAACTTCATTTACTTTAACCGATGATTTGAGTAGATATATGTGTATATTTACTTGATAAGGAAGAAGCATGAAATATTTGAATATTGTTCAAAGTATTTCTAGTTGAAGTTGAAAATCATTGTAACAAGAGAATAAAGAATTTATGATTTGATCATAAAGGAAGATATTTGAGTTACAAGTTTAGCAAACACCTAAAAGTTGAGGAATCGTTCCATAGACTTGTATTTCCGAAACACCATAGGAGTATGGAGTGTTCGAGAGATAAAATCAAACTTTGTTTGACATCGTTGGATCAAAGGTGTCGTCTATAAAACTACCATTATATTTTAAGAATAAAGCTTTAGAGACTACCGCTTTTACACTGAAAAGAGCGCCATCATGATCCGTTGAAATGACACCATATGAGTTATGGCATGGGATAAAACCCAAGTTGTCTTTTCTAAAATTTTGGTATGCTAGGCATATGTAAAATGTTTACAACCAAAGTCGGATAAATACGTCTTTGTAGGTTATCCCAAAAAATAAATGTTGGGTATTCTCCAGAACACCTAAGACAAAAGTGTTTGTCGCCAAAAACGTCAAGTTTCTTAAGAAGGAATTTTTTGCAAAAGTCAAGTGGGAGGACAATAGAACTTTGATTAGGTTGTTGAACCTAAGCTATATGTGCTGAGTAGCGCAGCGCTGGGAAGTGTCCCAGAGGCGGCCACAATGCGCATGGCTGTCGTACCTCAAAGGTTGTGGTCACATAGATCAAAGTTCCTATTGAACCGCGTGAGTCGGGTAACAATCAAATAGTTAGATTTGAGAATGAATCATTATTGTTTGACAATGATGAACCGACTGCATGCAAAGAAGCAATGATGGGCCCTGACTCCGTCAAATGGCTAGAAGCCATAAAATCCATGATAGTTCCATACACGAGAAACCAAGTTTATGAACTTGGAAGACCCTCAAAAGGCATGAAGCCTAATGAACTTATTTGGATCTATAAAGACAGACATGGATGTTTAACATCTTTGAAATAGTCGACACATCGTTAAAAGAGTTTACGATTGTGTTCAATGAGTTGACTCTGACAAGATTTGATCTTTCATAGCGATATTTTGTCTGGACGGATTACTATAGCAACCACTACATATGCCAAGTTTGGTATATGTTAGTTGAACAAATAAGACAACATTCTTCTAATAGAATGGTTACCTAGGACATGTACATGACATGGTCCAATGGGTTTTGTAAATTCAAAGGATGCTAAAAGGCATGCAAACTTCAATGGTTGAAGTAAGCATCGCGGAGTTGGAATATTCACCGTGATGAAATAATTAAAAGGTTTAGTTTTATCAGATACGGTGAATATGCTTGCATTTGCAAGAAATTAAGTGGGAGCGCTGAGACATATTTTCAGTACATTATGTAGAAGACATATTGTTAATTGGAAATGATGTATCTTTTATTGGCAAAGGTTAAGAATTTCATTAAAATTAGATTTCAATGAAAGACTTAGGCAAAACCAAAATATTGGGTCTCGATGTCTATATAGATAGATCGAGGTACCAATATGGTTGTGCCAAAGTACATAGATGAAATATTGAATGAAGTTCAATATGGAAACGACAAGAAAAGTTCTTGTCGCATGGAAGAGGTTGAAACAAGATTCAGGTGTTTTTGACACTTGATGAGTGAAGCCACATGAATGATTTGATCGATCATGTATACCATGATATGTACATATCCAGATATGTCCTATGCTCTAAATGTTATGAACATATACCAGAGTGAAAAATGTCATAAGATGATCACTGGACAATAGTAAAGATATACTTATGTGCTTTGGAAGGACTAAGGATATATATTATGTATAACAAAGTGACACATAGTTCATTGTAAAGTGTTACATTGATACTAAGTTTGTCACAAGATACAAATTAAGTTTATCTCAATTTTAGCTATATGTTTAGGTGGCACAATGTAATGGAAGGAAGTTTCATGATGGATTTGGATGAGT
Source organism: Dactylis glomerata (assembly GCA_007115705.1). Lineage (NCBI taxonomy): Eukaryota > Viridiplantae > Streptophyta > Magnoliopsida > Poales > Poaceae > Dactylis > Dactylis glomerata. Next base: position 4,474,937 of record QXEO01000538.1, on the reverse strand, counting down.
TCCAAAGTTAAGACATTGTGATGGATTCTACAATAAAGGTTGAGTATATGGCTGCTTTAGAAGTAGCAAAAGAGGGCATTTGTGTCAAGAAGTTTGTTATCAAACTAGGTGTAGTTCCAAGCTGGCTATTACTGTGAAGATCTATTGTGCGACAATAGTGACAACATGATTTTAGCTAAAGGAACTAAGGTCTCACCAAAGGACCAAATTTATACCCAACTATCTCATTTGAGAATGAGTGATGCGTAGAGACGCAAAGACATGCAAATACACACAGAACTGAAAGTGTCAGATCTGGAGATCAGATTAACCACTGCAACACGTACGGATAACACGTGAAAGCCATAAGTGTTATATACGCAAGTATCAACTAGATTATTGACTCTAGTGCAAGTGGGAGACTGAAGGGAATATGCCCGAGAGGCAATAATAAAGTGGTTATTATCATATTCCATGTTTATGATAAATGTTTATTTCTCATGCTAGAATTGTACTAATCGGAAACATTAATACTTGTGTGATTAATAAACTTAAAAGGTTCCTAGTAAAGCCTCTCTTTTATACTAGCTCGTTGATTAACTGATGATCAAGGTTTCCTGATCATGAACATTGGATGTTGTTAATAACGGGGTCATATCATTAGAAGAATGATGTGATGAACACTCACACCCATAGTACGAATAGCAATACGATCAAGTCATCAAGTTCATTGCTATATCAAACTCATGCGAAGTAGTTCTAATCCTTAGACCATGAGATCATGTTAATCACTGATACCGGAAGGGTACTTTGATGATATCAAACGTCACACCAGTAATAGGGTGATTATAAAGGTTGATTTGGGTACTCTGAAAGTATTAGTTGAGGCTCATGGATCAAGAGTGGGATTTGTCCATCCGGATGACGGAAAGATATTCTCTGGGCCCTTCTCGGTGATATTGCATTGGAATAGCTTGCAAGCATGTGACTAGGTCACGGGAATGCATTATCACGGAACGAGTAAAGAGACTTGTCGGGAACGAGATCGAACTAGGTATGGTTGATACCAAATGATCAGATCTCGGACAAGTAATAATATCGCGAGACAAAAGGAATTAACTATATTCGTTACTGGTTCACACGATCACTAGTTCATCGTTGAGTAAGTGGGAGTCATCATGGATTTCCAGATCCCGCTGTTGATTATTGATCGGAGAGGAGTCTCGATCATGTCCACGTTATTCATGAACCGTAGGGTGACACACTTAAGGTTCGCCGTCGTTTTTGAGTGGATACGATACTCCGATCGAATTACAGGACAGCATAAGGGTTATTTTAGAAAAGCACCGAAACTGTTTCGGGATATCGAAATAACTCAAGGGTGTATTTGTTAATGTTTGTTAATTGAATGAATTAACAAATATTAAAGAAATAAAAATGTTTTATTAAATCAATAAGTGTGAATTTTAATTAGCATGAATGTCATGCATTAAAATAGGGGTTACCTCATGTTGATGAGGGAGTTACCACCATGAAGGGAATGAAGAGGGGGGTCATGAAGAGGAGGAGACCTCCTTGGCCGGCCACCCCTTGGGGGCTGCCCCTCCTCCTCTATATAAACCCCTCCCTCTCCTCCATGTCACACTACTTCTTGATCCTCCCCTCCCTTGCATAGTTGCTGCCCAGTTTCCGTCTCTGCTTAGCGAAGCTCTGCCGGAATTGTAGTTCGTAGTTCATACACTTGGAGAAGTGTGTGGAGGAGTGTCCGGCGGATCCCTTCTTCCGCTGCCCCGCTGGACTGAGGGCGTGGAGGAGTCGACGTCGAGCTGTACGTGTGACCGAGCATGGGGGCGCTGCCACTTGTGGCGCCGTGTACACGATCTTGTGATCGTCGAGTGAACCTCTACGTCGACTATGTCAAGTGAACAACTACGTCGACTACGTGCGTCTTCACCGACTCTCCATCATCAACATTTGTGCGGGAACGTAATCCCCGCTTACGGTCATCGAGGGTTAGTCTCCGTTGCTACCACCTCGTAGAGTATCTTGGCTAGTTTATGTGTTCTTGCGTAGGAAAATTTTTGTTTTCTATGCTACGAACCCATCAATGAAACCCGCAGAAATAGTGTCTCCGTGACTCTCTATGAACATAATCTTCCCAAACAACCACATCAGGTACGCCTCCAAGGACCGAGTAATCTGTTCTTCAGTAGTCTGTTGAAACTTCCATATCTGCAAAGATAAGAATGAGATAACATATGAATTTACAGTGCAACCGAATTTCGAAATAGATTGCATGAAATAACAATGCAGTAATATACCTAAAACTCCCTCAACCAAGCATATTTAGGCCCATGCGAGGAATCTATATCCGGATATGCCACGTCTTCACGGACTCCGTTAAAACGAGCAATCTGATCCGCCGCCCAATTTCTAGGTGCTTTCAATGGCCCTATGGGATGACCAGCCAACGGAAGTCCCAACAAGTATGAGACGTCCTGCAAAGTAGGAGTGTAACAACTCAGAAAATTGTAATCCACTTCCTATAAATTAAAGTGCCAAATTTTGGACCAAGATAAAACTTTTTAGCTATTATTGCATGTATGCATGTATTTTCCATTATATGTATTCTATGATTTCATGTGTATGATTATTTGTTGTGCAATAGTTAGTTAGTTATAACTTAACCAAAAGAGACATTAGAGAAGGATTACACAAGCCAAAGAAACCAGAAATAAAAATCATAAAGAAAAAGAGAAGAATAAGATGATCTATGAAATCTTATTGACCACCCTACTTTGAGCCTTTAGAATAAGAAATCTATAACTCAACTTGGTGTTTGGCCAGTTAGTTGAGCTTGACCAAGTTGCAGACTAACTCAACCAAGAAGTTGCTACCCAAAATTAAAATCAGAACTGGACTCAAACATCAGCCAAACTTTGAATCTGAAACAGTGACAATACCCAAATTTTGAAATAAGATTTCTGCAAAACTTAACATTTCTTTGTAACAAAAATATGACTGGAAACCTTGGCCAATATGTTGATCACCCAAAGTGGAAATTTTCAAAATTTCGAATTTGAATCTCTTGCGGGCATTTCGTCGAACACCTGGCAGACGAAAATCAAAGAAAATCGATTTCACTGTGAGCTGCACTGTTCTTCCTCGCTCGAACCCTGTCGCCATGCTGCTGGACATCGCCGCGGTCGACCCCAGCTCCCTCTGCCCTGACCCAAGCCGTGCGACATGGGAGGAAACGGAGGACAACACCCGGACCCCCCTCTCTTCTCCTTCTTCCTCTCTGCAAGCTCCCGACCACCGTGCCCTCGCCAGCACCGACCCACAGCACTCCGCGGCCGAGACAACAACCCCCTAGCACGCAAGCAAGGCCGTCGAGGCCGGTGTCGCCCGTGCACGTTGCCAGCACAACCTACGCCGGCCACCTACTGGGCGCCCCTGTCCCCGACGCTCCGGCCTATAAAAACCCCCGCCGATCAAACGAACCAACTCGCCCCGCTCCCAGCTACCTCCCAGACACGCTCACTTCACCCCGCTCGCTCTCGTTCGACGTCGCCATCCCCGCCGGTGAGGTACTGGACGCGGAGGGCGCCGCCGCGTTCGACCTCCCAGGAGCAAGCCGCCGCTGAGAATTGGTGGAGGAGCCTCGCCGGAGTCGATTCCGCCCGTCACCATCGAGTTCTACTTCCTCTACGCACGCCGCCGTCGCCATCGTCTTCTTCACTGCGCGCAGGTGAGCTCCACCCTCTCCGTCGAACACGATGACTGTGAGCCGTTAGATCTGGATCGATCGGTAGCGTACCGGTTCGGGGAAGTTAAGTGACCTGACGGGTGGGACCCCCTTGTCAGTTTATTTAAAAACAAATCCCGCCCGTGCGAATCGTTTTCTGGGCCGGCCCGTTCGGGTTCTGCAGCAAAATCGGCCCGTTCGTTTAGGATTCGGTCCGTTTCGTTTTTATTTATTTCCCGCCCTTTCGAATTAATTCAAATAAGTTTCAGAGATGAATTTCAAACTTTAATTCCAAGAGATTTACAAATCCATTTCTAGCAAATGAATATGCGTTGGAAAGCTTATGAAATGCTCTACACTATAGAACTGGTTAGAATTCAAATTGAGTTAGGGATTTAAATAAATAAGAATATTGGGACCATAGCTTTATTAATCTTAGAACATTTCTAGAAAATTATTTAAACCACCTAAAATTATGAAACTTGGTTTGTGAACTCACTAATGACCTCCCCTACTGTTTAGTCAACCTTAACCAACTCAAACCTAGTTAGTGATATCAATTAGACCTTAATCCAATCCTAATGGGTAACATAAAATGATAGATCTCTATCTTGCACTTAGAATTTTTATTTTTGCCCTCACTACCAATTCACCTAATTAGTCAATACCTCACTTAAGCTAGCCCTAATACCCTAGTCTCATACCATACTTAAAAAGTGAACCACCCATGGCATATGGTAGAAAATTTAACTTACACACTCAATGCAAACTTGGAAGAAAACTTGCAACATAATTCAAATAAAATCTAAGAGGAAGGCTATTGTTTGAAAACAAGTATGTGTGCTTGGTGTGTTGTTAGCATTGTGTAGTAATGATGTGCTTTGTGTTTATTCGTTATTAGACGCTAGTGTTGCCAAGGAGGATATTGAGGGGGAATATTATCAAGAAGAAGAAGAATACCCCAGACACTTTGCCAACCAAGGCAAGCCATCTTTTGAATCATACTCCAAATGCCTAATTCTAATATTGCATTCTACTTGTTTTAAGTAAATTGCATGATTGAATTGCTTGAGTAGAATGATAGAAGTATAGTGATATCTTGCTTAGCAAGAGCATCAAGCTAAGTTTATCCAACCGTAGCTTAGTGGTATCATCACTCAATATAGTTGCTTAGTCGCTAATAAAATTGAGGCCATCTCTAAGGGGAACCCCATTTGAACTTGGTGACTTGAACTTGAAAGCTTGAAATGGAGATCCCTCCTACATGATGGTTTTATGAAGGAAAGTAATCTTGACTAAAGACTATGGAATGTATTTGCTAAATGATAATAAGTGATGTACCATGTGAGCCAACCTTTACCGTACGACCACATTACCCCTAAATGGGAAGGGGCTTAGTCCGTAGCTTGTTCACCCTAGTATGGGAGGTCTTGTATCATCCTTTATAGAAGTGCACCGTGCGCGGGTACTTCTGAACCAAGTGGAGATTCCACTCACCCGGCATCCTGGCAAAACTAGAGGCGCCGGAACGGGGATTTCCGTATCTCGGGCTCTAGGGAAGGATCCCGTACTAGAGTGAGCAAGTGAAAGAATTTGTTTGATTATCTGAACCCCGCATACTTTGTGTATGACGATCCGCGGATTTCTCCCGGCAGATGTATCGAATCTTGTGGGTAAAGTGTACCCCTCTGCAGAGGTTTCAAACTATTCGAATAGCCGCGTCCTCGGTTATGGACAGTTGGCAAACTGTACTTGACTTTTGTCAAGAATGATAATAACCTATGGTGACCTTGGTGAATGACATGACTTGACTTGACATTGATATTGACACATTTGAAGTTCCTTTAGATTGAACTTAGAGAACTAAACCTCTTTTCCCCCAATGAACATTCTTGGGAAATAAAACTAGCTTTTGCAACTAAACTTAGTGCTTAGTCCACCATATCAACCTTGCATATCTACTTCAACATTTTCATTAATGGGATGGTTTGCGAGTGCATCCAATGTACTCACGGCTGTGTCCCTGGCTATCAACTTGGCCAGACTATGGGGAAGAGTATCCGGAGGAAGGGTATGAAGAAGAGTATCAGAACTAAGATCTTCTACTGAGTCGCCATTGCCTGTAGGGTGAAGGCATGGACCCGAAGACGTTATTTCCGCTGCTATATTGTGTTGTAATATGAACTTGGTCTCTATGACCATTGTATTTGAACCCTCGTATTGTAATGTCTATGGAACTGGTTACCAACTACGTTATGTGTATCACAACAATGATTCTGGGATTGTGGTGGAATGCATAACGGGCACTTCGAATTTGTGATAAATTCGGGGTTGTCACAAGTTGGTATCAGAGCCTAGGCTGACCATAAGAGACCTCAGTTAGAATGGGCGTTAAATGAAACCTTTATAAAAACAAAGATATAAGTAATGGTTTGAAAGGTGTCTTTGAGATCAATCACTAAGTAAACCTTGTCAGAGCTGTGCAGAGTACAGAGTACGATTTGGCGCCAGAAGCTGTACTGTTTAGAGACATTAGATCTTTTATTAGACTGAACTTTGGTGTGGTGGAGGTTCGTTTTGCTCCACGTGAGTGTAATAAGCTTGCTCATGCGCTAGCTGCGTACGGTGCTGCCCAAGTGGAGGACCGTGTACGCTGGGTGGACATGGTCCCAGATGGTGTAAGGTGTGTTGCGGCCAGCGAGTCTGCTGAGCCGATATAATGGAATAATGGTGTTCCTCGTCAAAAAAAAAAGATCAATCACTAAGGGTGTAATTACGTGGTATTAACTGGCTGCACCTATTTATGGCTTATATCTAAAAACATAGACTTATCTTATTCATAGCTTATGCAATGGTTAGGCTTGTCCTTAAAGAATTTCTTGATTAAGCAAGATAATGACCTGGGGGTTTTAATCATCAAGTTTTTTACTAGAGAGTTGTATCAAAGCACAACTTAAAGAACTCATGTATATGGATTTTATAGGATTCTAGGCTTCACTAATTGTGACAATCACAATGAATAAAATAGTTATTTTCCTTGAACACTTCCTTACATCAGTCACCACTTCCACACACGTTTCCAGCACTTTTAGTATTAGCTTTATTGTTTTTGTTTTGTAGTTCTAGATTTCTAGTTTAGTAGTGTTTCCTAGTCTTGCTTTTTAGTTTATTTTTTTGCATAATCGATCGTATAAGAGGGTTATAGGACCGTAGAAAATAGAGGTTTACCTTCAGGTCCTCGTGGATTCGACACTCAATACTTATCAAAGGTACTACGCTGACCCCCTACACTTGTGGGTTAACAGACCTGGACAAAGGGCCTAAGAAGTAAGAAGGAGAAAGAGCAATATGGGTGGGCCCCATAGGCCAGTCTCTGCTATCCTGTCTCGAGGCTTTGAATAGAGAAGTAGGTTTGAGGAAGGGGTGTTTTGCAAAAAGTCTTGTTGCTGAAGACTGATCAACTCGATGCCACGTTAGCAAAAATGGGGCTATACATGCTTTGATGATGGTCGACGAGACACATGAGCATATTTGATGACCATAAGTTACGTAGTTCATTGTACAATAACCATAGCATGCAATCGGACTCAACTAAAATGTATTTTACTCTTGAGCAAAGTACGGTATGAATAGAAGAAGAGAAACCACAAATTAGATATGTGGTTTGTATTTTACTCTTAATTATTAAGCAAACTCCGACTACTATTACTTGTCTCTAATATAAATATATTTAGATATTAAAATATGTCTAGCTCCATATTAGCGATACTACCTCCATTTCAAGGTTTAAGACTTATTTTTTTTAGAAAGTCAAACTATGTCAAGTTTGACTAAGTTTTTATCAAAAACCATTACCACACAAAATATAAAATTACTAGCACATTTCCCGTGCTTCGCTACGGAATAATAATAATAATAATAATATAAATTAATATGATGTATAATTTTATAAAATATTACCACGATTTCTTAATGCACATGCTCTATTAGTGGTGCGTGAGATTGGATAATATTTGCTTACCATCGATAGTATTTAGATAAATCTATTTTATATTCTATATAGTGATCCTTAAAATGGAATGAACCTGACTTGTCACACACTCACGCTACCACCAATTCCCCACCGTCCATTTTCTCCTCCTATACGTGTCATGGTTATAAATGTGTGTTCATTCCTAAACTAAATGATGATTGTTGTAAGCCATTACAGATCTACGTGCTTGTATTTTGAGGAAAATTAACCTTGATCTTATTGGTAGATTGATCACATCAGTATAGAAACCGTATGATGAGAAGATGCAGCGATACATGTTCAACTTAACTTATCATCATCCGTGGACTGTAGGCATGTACTCCCCTGTAGGCATCATCACCTGCACGTGGGTGTATCATTCTCTCTCTCCATCCCAACTCTCGAGAGCGCCTCCTCTGCCCCTGTTGTCCCGGCCGCACTACTGCTTGATCTCCCGTGCCACGGCCACCCCGTATCCCGTCTGCAGCGAGATCCTCTATGAACGCCTCGCTCTCTGCCGCAGCTCCGGCTGCTGGCCAGACCCTCCTCGTGCGCGTGGTGTGCCTAGGTCGGACCCAGCAGGTTGCAGCTGCAAGAAGAAGCAACGCCACCCCTGTTGCCTTCGCACGCGGCGGAGTTGGTCTCAGTGAGTTGGGAGGGGATCTCGGAGTGTCGCCCAACAACATCCCGATGCCGACGCCGGCGGGGATCTCTGCAGCTGCGAGATCTCGAAGGGCTGGAAAAGAAAAGCAGGGGCACGTAGTGGGACGACCAGGGAAGAGGGTCGCGGGCATAGGGATGAAAGTGGCAGCGACTGACATGCTCCGATGACATGGTCTTCCTCCGGCTGGAACTACTGTCGGTCAGGTGCACCACCGTCGACGGCAAGAACCGCTTCGCCTGGAGGGATTCTCCTCGCCCGGGCCCAGCAGCTGCAGTATCTGCGCCACGTTGGGTTCGTCCTGGACGAAGCGCTTCCGGTTGCGGTGCACGGACATCATGGGGCAGAGCGCCTCGGCCGCCATCTCCCTCGTCTCCAGGGATTTGGCCGCCTAGACGATGCCCACAAGCTCCGGCATGAACCCGGCGTCGCCCATCGCCTTCTTGGTCTCGTCCGACATGTGGCACAGGCGATGTACTGACTTTAAGGCGCCATGCTGAAGCGTGCTGTCACTGTTTCGGAGGAAGAAGAGGACGCAGTTGGGGAAGACGGCGCTGACGAGCCGGTCGATCGAGTATGGCGACGAGAAGCAGATAGCGCGGATGGAGCGGAGCTCCACCTCGCGTGCCTTTAAGGAGCGCGGGATGTCCTTGTCGAGCGCGTGGAGGCTTCTCGGAGCATGACCTCCCTAGATGAGCTGTCGTCGGAGCACGTCAGCCGCTGCCTTCTTGGAGCATGACCTCCCTAGATGAGCTGTCGTCGGAGGCTCTCGCTGCGAGGAGCTCAATTGCCTGGATTTGCGCTGCATCGTCCGCGGGGCCTTGCAAGGGCGAAACGAGCACCGGCACCGCCCCAGCATCGGCACCGCCCCAGCATCGGCCAGCATGTACTTCCTGATCTCTCGACGCCCACGAGGCTCCTCAGCACCCGGAACACGGCGCACACGAGCTCGCCGCCGCTGGCGCGGTGGAAAGAGCAGACGTTGACCAATGCCGTGACGCCACATTGCGCGGCGATGGCCCACGCGTTGTCTGCGTTCTCGGTGAGCTTACTTGGCACCCGCGCCACCCGCACCTTCACAGCCGGGCCGGCGCCCGTGTCAAGAACTTGGAGTCCCGAATCACCGGAGCGATGACGCCACCAACGACAAGGCCGCCCCTGTAAGCGTCGAACCCGGCGTCCAGGGCCTTCTTGGACACACGTGTCTTGGCACTCGAGCAGCCCAACGAGAACGCTGATCCCGTCGGCCGCGTCGGCGACGTCGGATACGACGACCCGAACGCACTTCTTGTCGTCGCAGCACCTCGTTGAGCGCAGCAGCTGCCGCCCTCCTTATCTCTGCGCCACCCACTCTGAGCCTGGCGAAGAGGTCACGCACGTAGAACCGCCATCATCGCGGCTGGCGCCGTGGCGCCGACGCACGGCCGCGGCACCACAAGCGCCCGCGCGCGTCAGCGAACCCGAGGCGTATATCTCGTCTAGCTGCGCTACGTGTGCATCGAGCATGAACGCCACCATGTCGAGGTCGTTCTGCAACCGCGGCTTCCCGCCTCCATATCCATAGTGATTCCCTCCTCCCGCGTGGCCGTCGTTGCCTCCTCTCACAAGGCCGCCCCCATCCCCGCGCCCTCTCTATGCCTGGACTCCGGCGTTTTCCGGCCATGCCCTGCAACAGGCCGACCTGAAACTCAGGGACGGGGAGGTTTGGGGCAACCCAGACCCTATGCTCAGCACCACGTCAAGCTCCCTCCTGGGCTCCTGGCATTGGATCTGGATGGGCTGCTCGGTTCGGTCGGTCAGGGAGGGGAACGGAGTGATCTCCCAAGAAAAAAACTGAAACGGTACGTGACTTATGGATGGCAATGTGGGTAATTTGTGTTAACTTTAAAAGCGTATTTTGAGTTGGACAAAAGCGCACTTTACGGACACGGACCGGTCCGATTGCAATATTATTAGTAGAGAATATTATTAAATAGATAGTGAACTATATTTTTTTATGGTATCTACAAAATATCATATTTGTCAATAGATTCTTCTAAAAGTTTGATCAAACTTTACTTAGTTTGATTTTTTTTTTAAATATAAGCCTTAAGTCTTGGAATGGAGGTAGTAGATAATAGTGGTCGAAGAGGGTATTAAAATTATATATGTGGTTTGTATCTACAGTATAGTACGGTAAATCTTATGTGTGGAGATAATACATTTTTTATAAGGAAGCAATGCATAAGTGGTTTTATACTCTAGGTGTGCGTTATGTCCGGGCACAGTGAAACGCGCCTTGCCCGTGCGCATTATGCACTGTGTATAGACAGGGGCGGATCTAAGGGCATCTTCAGCGGGTCGACGCATCACATCCGCGCGCCTCCGAACGCGTCTGACTGGACCGGCGCGTCGATTTCCCACGCTCCAGCGGTGCGACGCAACCGGACCGGCGCGTCCGGCCCGACGGATCGGTCCACCAAATTTGGGTCACCGATGCGTCGGCGCGGACAGGCGCATTGTCCGCCCGTTTCCTCCCACGTGGGTCTCAGCCCCACATGGCAGCGACTCAACGGGCGGGAAAGATGATGGTCAAAGGTTGGCCGCACCGCCTGACCTTCTGCACCGCCCCGTCGCTTCTATCTATGCAGCGACATTGGCAGGCTGTTGTGTCGCCCGACGCATGGCAACGCCACTTCAATACCGGCGTTTTGGCCTATGCGCCAGCAACCAATGCCTCGATGGCTTTTTAAACCGGTCGTGGTCGGCCAGTTCTTCCCACCGTTCTTCTCCACCATTCTTCTCCACACAAAGCGCAGGGGCCATGGTCAGAGGAATTGGTTCGAGGGGAGGGCGGCTAGGGCGCCCACAGGGCCGTGGCCATGGAGGCAACCATCGAGGGAGCCGCGGTGGTGGCGCCCAGAGCTCGTCGCTGCCACCCACCCGTGGACGTCAAGTATGTCGTGGACAAGAAGGCGAGAGCAGCCGTGCTGGCGGCCATAGGCACTAGATCGGCGCACCGCCCTCTCCATCTCCTCCATCTTCTCCTTCTCCACCCTCGACGTCCGAGCCCGAGCCTGTTGACGGGTTCGAGTTTGGCATGACCCTAAACTTCGACGCTGACCAGGACTCCGTCGCGCTGCCCTGCAAGTTCGACGACGTGGTCGACATGAGGACACACCAGGTCGTGTTGCGGGTGCGCGGCGGCGCCACCGGCATTTGGCCCACGGATCTCCTCTTTGACCGCGCCAGCACGCCGTATCTTGCCAGCGGGTAGAGGAGGTTCTGCCAGCGGCACGACATCATGGCCGGCAACCTCCTCGTCTTCAACTTCGACGGCGACTATCAGCTTACGGTCACCGTCTTTGATGAGGACATGTGCCGTTGGTAGTTCGTCGCGCCCGCGCCCGCCCCCGCCAAGCCCGCCGTTTCCTCCGACGAAGACAACGAGGACGACCAGTAGCCATGGGCTACTTAATTGTGTTACTTTTTTAGTTTAAGTATGTTCTTGTATGCTATGTATGCTCTTGTAGCAATCTATCAAATTTCAATTTCAATCAAATAAAAAAAATGTGTCACGCCGCTGGGCGCGCTGGCCAGGTGGTCTGGACTGCGACGCAAAATGTGTCCTGCCTTCGATGCAAATGGATCAGGATGGACCGTTTGCGTCGGTAGGGTGTGTCGACCCGCTGGAGATGCCCTAAGAAGGGCTGAGTGGGGGCTTGGCCCCCACTCAAATTTCTGAATTGTTGTAATTTTTTTGTATATTTGTATAAAAATTTCTAAAATCGTTTAAATTTGCCAAAGAGAAGCCCCCACTCATGTGTTTGGCCCCACTAGAATTTACTTCTAGGTCCGCCACTGCATAGAGATGGTGAAACTTTGGTTGTTCAGAGCCAAGAATGAAGAAAACGAGACCGTTCAAATATGGATTGCGGGATGAAAGTCCTGATGTGTTGTCGGAGAAATCAAAACAGCTATCTCTACCTTACAGCAACCACCAAAGATCAAAAAAAAAATTGAGCAAACTAAGACAGGAATGGAAGGAGAGAATCCACAAACATAGAATAATTTTTCTATAAAAATTAGATATGTGGTTTGTATCGTACAATACAGTACGGTACATCTCATGTGTGTAGTTAATACATTTTATTAGGAAGCAATACATTTTAGATACGTAAGTGGTTTATACTCTAGGTGTGCGTCAAGTGATGTCCGGACGTAGTGAAGCGCGCCTTGCCCGTGCGCATGACATCTACTAGACCCATTCAACCTTGTTCCGTAGATAGCGGCTCACCGACCGCCTTGGAGCGAGCCGGCCGACATGGTGCCACCGGAGGAGGACCAGGTCGTGGACTGCAAGGAGCCATTGAAGCCGGAAGAGTCGGGATCGGAGAAGACGAGCACCGCGTCCTCTCGCGGCACCTCCTCTCCGTTGAGATACTGGCAGACTTGCTTAATGCTGGGCCTCGCCTCAGGCCGACTCTGGCTGCACACTAGACCCAGCCACAGCACCAGCTTCACCTCGTCCTTGTCGTAGCACCCGTCCAGCCTCGGATCGACGGCTCGCAGCAAGTCGCCGTTCAGCCCGCAGTCCCGAACCCACCGCACCAATAGCACCTCTGTCTCCGCCGCCTGCTCGATCGGCCGGCGGCCGCACGCGACCTCGAGGAGCAACGCGCCAAAGGAGAACACGTCGGCCGCCGTGGTGGCGCGGCTGGTGATGGTGAGCTCGGGGGCCATGTATCCTAGGGTGCCGGCCACACGCGTGGTGGCCGGGTTCACGCCGTGCTCGAATAGGCGCGCGAGGCCGAAGTCGCCAAGCCGCGCGCCCATGTCGGCGCCGAGCAGCACGTTGTTGGCCTTGACGTCGCGGTGCACCACGACGTGCTCCCACTCCTCGTGCAGGTAGAGCAGGCCGTGCGCCACGCCCCTGACAATGCTGAACCGCTGTGCCCACGTAACCACCCCCTTCCGCTCTGCCCCGCCGAAGAGGTGCGCGTCGAGGCTGCCGTTGGGCATGAACTCGTAGACGAGGAGCAGGTCCTGGTCGTGCTTGCACCACCCGCGCAGCTCGACCAGGTTACGGTGGCGCATCCGGCCGAGGCTTGCGATCTCCGCCACGAACTCCCTCATCCCTTGCCTGGTGCTGCTGGAGATCCGCTTGATCGCCACCTCGTCGCCGGACCGACGTCCTCCGAGCACACCTTTGTACACGTTACCGAAGCCACCCGAGCCAAGCAGCCCACTTTCCTTGAACCCCTTGGTCGCCTTGTAGAGCTCCTTGTATGGAAACCTCTGAGGGTGTTCTAGCTCCCACTCCTCCAGCTTGTCGGCGAGCGCCGCTCTATGCCGGAGCCACAGCACAGTAACCATCGCTGCGGCAATCAAAGTGAGCGTTCCTGCACAAGCCACCGCGGCAAATTTTAGGATGAGGACCTTGGGAGCCGGCGTTCTCTGCCTGGGGACTTTTGGCAGCCGCCGGAGATCAATGGACTGGGCGACTCCATTAGTCCGGAAACTCCACGCCAGGATGTAGTGCGAGCTCGCGAGCTTCCCGGTCGCCGAAGAGAAGCCCACGTACATGTTTTCCTTCAAGACCGACCGGAGATCAAGCTTTTCTGATATGAGCGGCCGGTGCGGCCGGTCTGTCACGGACACCGGGGCGATGGTCACGTTGAGTATGCTGCTGCCCCCGTCGTAGTCTATCCACGCCTGGATAGGTTGCGCGCTCTCCAGCTTCACCGGCACCTTCTTGTTCTCGCCGGTTCTGTAGTACGCGGCCTGCTCGGACACGACCGACACCAGACTGTCTATGTCGATGCCGACGTGGTTGCCGTTGGAGTCCTTCATCTCCAGGTCCATCACCGTGTCGAACTCGACGGCAAAGACATGGTTGGAGGCCTTGCCATTGGTGGTTGGCCCGAGGACGCCGAGGTAGATCTCGGGTGACGCTCCTGGGAGCGCCCTGGATGGAGCCACCACGAAGGCCAGGCCGTGGCCGCCCCCGGTCCCGATGGTCACGATGTCGAAGACGAAGGCCGTGCTGAAGGAGGGAGCTGTGAGGCTACTCTGGTTGTCGAGCATGCCCACGGCCACTGGGGAGCCGTAGAACACGTGGCCGATGAGACGTGCGCTGTCGTTGGTGAGCTGGAGCGCGCCGCCGTGCAGTATCGACGCCGACCCGTCCAGGCTCAGGTTCGATGCGCGCTGGAAACCTTGGTAGATGAAGTCGACGTCAGAGCGGCAACAAACGGCGATAAGTAACAGGACGGAGAAGTACAGAGCAGCACTGGATGCCACCATTCTGTAGCTTCTCGATTTCTCAGTGGAATTGGAGCGCAGTTCAGAAGCGAGAACAATTTCAGGGAAGCACGCCGGTGAGCCGTTTGGTTCGGGTTGTTATGTAATCATAATCCGTTGGGTTTCAATCCTTAACTATTTGGTCAGCGTGGCTGCCCTGGTTTTGGGGTTGAACTACAGTACTAGTATTTACGCGTGCTAGGCCGTCCCATCAGACACATCGTGCAGTCCAGGAATCATATTTTACAGGAAGTTTTACAAGCGCCTGAAGATGTTTTAAATCCTGACAACCGTTTACTTGAGCATTGACTTGCATTTTCGTTAGACTGAAAACAGGAAGAGAAGTCCCACCTGTCACTGCCTACTTGCTTACGCGCAACACCTGATAGTGCCTTAAAACTGGCCCCAGCGTCTCATTCACGCCATCACCTCCCTGTGCCATTCCAAGTCCGTCAATGTTTATTTTTTTGGCGGGGAAGTCAGTCAATGATTTGACACGAGTGAAAATCAAGAACACAACAGATGGAGCTGAACAAAAATTCCAACCCATTGTGGTGGCAAAAGAGCAACTTGTGGCTAGAGTTTTGCTTTCCCTTTCTCCTCTCCCGCTACAGTAGATCGGGCGAAAAAAGGGCGAAGCTAGGGTTCCTCCTTTCTTCCGCCGCCGGTGGCGGGGGCTTCCCCTACCTCCCCTCGTTGCTACGGCGGCGGTGGGTTGGGGGGGAAGCCTCGCGGCTGTCTGGTCGGTGTGTAGTTAGGTGTAGGCTAGTTTGTGCGGGCGGCGCTCGGACGGTGACGGCGCCGTCGCTGCAAATAAAGTTCTCCGGGCCACCGACTCGATGGTGCTCGCCGTCGGGGAGCCACGGAGCTAGTTTTCCACCACCTTCTGATGGTGGATCTAGGGTGTCCAGGCGAGACCGTCGAGACGACGGCGGCGATTTCGTCAGGGACTTTTGTTCTTCTTCTCCGTCTGCGTCGCGCCGGCGTCTTCTCCAGCGCCGTCGAGGAGATAGAAGAAGGTACGCCGGAGCTGTATCCGCCAATCTTCTTTGTCTGGTGGCGATCTGGAAGATGCTGCCGTCCGTGCGGGTTTGCTGGACTGAGGCAGGCGGATTTGGTGTTCTTCCTCGACGCGGTCGACGGGAGTGGCCGAATCCGGAGGTCGACGACGAGCTTGGGGCTCAGCCCCGACCGACGAGCCACAGTGATAAGTGCTGCACCCTCGGGTGCTTCGGTTGCGAGGTTCATAAAGCCGTTTCCGGCGATGGAGCTACGTCGACTTTTGGGTGCTATGGTCTCCGTCTTCTCTTCTCCTGGCGGTCGTTCCGCGGCGCCGGCGGTGAGAGTTGCGGTTGTTTGGGTGGTGCAGAGCTTTCTGCAATTTGTACGGGCGTTCGTGTTCTTCTCGTTCGTTCTGTTCTTTGTGTACGTGTATTGTACTATCTTCTTGTCTAAATAATGGAACATGTATGCTTCAAAAAAAAAAAAAAATTCCAACCCATTAGCAGATTCCGTCCAAGTCGTCAGTTTGCTATTGTAGATGGCCGACGGTTAGAGATGATAGATTCTACAAGAATTTGGTGATGTCTGGAGTTGAGTCTGATAGATCACAAGCCTACTACACACAACGCGATCACAGTGGAAGAATTCGTGGAAGGATCTGCCAACGCCACTCAAGAACTCTCCCTGTCGGGACTGACGAAACTCAAGACACAGAGAGTCAGTGTTTGCGACGCGCACTGAACTGCGTCTTTTCTGTTTTCTCCTTTTATTCAGAAGGGAAACAAACTCGCCCGAGATTCTGCCCACGATCCGTTTCTTCCGCGCCATCCCGCGGACGTGATCGTGGCCAGTCCAACTCGCACGATTCTAGCTAGTCCTGATAAGAGCAAAGACTAAATCTACCTTAGAACCGCAACGTGAACACAGCACGTTTCTGGTTACAAGTTTATTGTCGGAAAACTAAGCAAATGAACATGACAAAGTTCAGGTCATCAGAGATTAACACAACATTTCACCTCCTTAAGCTTGATGGCCTGAACTCACCAGTTGCATGCCGATCTTCTTCTTCAGTTCCAGAAACCGAAGCCTGGGGAGTGGCTTGGTTAATATATCAGCATGTTGTTCATCAGTTCTAACATGCTCCACCTCCACTTTGCCATCTTTAACACAGCTTCTGACAAAGTGGTACTTCACGTCTATGTGCTTGCTTCTCTCATGGTAGACTGGATTCTTGCACAAAGCAATTGCAGACTGGTTATCTACCTTGATTTTGACCCTGATTCGCTCTTGGTCCAGCAGTTCGTTTACCAATCTTGCAAGCCACACTCCCTGACATGCAGCATATGCAGCTGCTATATACTCAGCTTCACATGATGACAATGCCACTACCTTCTGTTTCTGTGATATCCAAGACACTGGGCAATGTCCAAAATAATACAGCACCCCTGTAGTGCTTTTCCGATCATCAACATTGCCTGCATGGTCACTATCACTGTAGCCTAGCAGTTCTGGGCTTCCCTCAACTCGTTTGTAATTGCAGCCTAGGCCGACTGTGCCTTTTACATATCTCAGTATATGTTTAACTGCCGTCATGTGTTCTTTGGTCGGATTTTCCATGAACCTGCTAACATACCCAACTGCAAAGTTCAGATCAGGTCTTGTGTGTAGCAAGTATCTCAAGCTCCCAACCACACTTCTATACTCAGTTGAGTCCACTTTCTCTGCCTTACTGAACTTACTGAGCTTCAGCTTTGGCTCCATTGGGAATTGAGCTGAATTGCACTTCTCCATCCCCATTTTCTCCAGTATCCGGGTTGCATAGCCTGACTGACACAGAGTTATACCCTCCTCAGTTTGCTTCACCTCTATACCCAGATAATAACTCAGTAGTCCCAAATCGGTCATACTGAATTTGGACTTCATTTGGCGCTTGAAATCATCCATAGCCTGACTGTTCCCTCCTGTGATGACTAGATCATCCACATACACCCCTACGATCAGTACTGAGTTCTTCACCTCCTTTCTGTACAGACCAGATTCGGAGGGGCACTTCTGGAACCCTAGTTCAGTCAAGGTGCAGTCCAGCTTGTGGTTCCAAGCTCTAGGAGCCTGACGGAGGCCATACAGTGCTTTCCTTAGCCTGTACACCTTGCCTCCTTTTCCTTCTATCTCATGGCCTGGTGGCTGGCTAACATAAACCTCTTCAACCAAGTCACCATTTAGGAATGCTGACTTCACATCCATCTGGTGGATTTTCCAGTCAAGTTGGGACGCCATTGCAATAAGCAAGCGAACAGATTCGAGGCGTGCAACTGGCGCAAACACCTCCTCAAAATCTATTCCCTGTCTCTGCACATATCCTTTAGCCACAAGCCTCGCCTTGTGCTTGACAATTTCTCCACTTGGATTCTTTTTCAGCTTATACACCCATTTCAGACCAATGGGTTTCTTTCCTTTAGGTAAATCACAAAGTTCCCAAGTCTTGTTCTCTTCTATGGCTGCGAGTTCTTCTTTCATAGCCCCTTTCCAGCTGGTTTCTTTCATCGCCTCAATGTGACTAGATGGCTCCTCTATGCCAAGCAGGCATAACCCACTGTATTCTTCCTCGACTTCTTCGGTTTCAGCATATATGTCAGCCAATAGCTTCCTTCCCTGAGGCCCTAGTGAGTCCTCATTCTCTGGAGTCGAGGAAGATCCCGGTGACATGTGTGCAGGAGCAGGAGGTGTTGACAGCTGGAATGGAATGGCAGTTCCATCGTTTGCACCGCGAGTCTTAATTGTCACCTGTGGTGTCTTTCCCATCTCTGGAGTCACTGCCGGAGTGGCATTCCCAGGTGGTTGGTCCACTTCTGCTTGCCCTGGCTGTTCTGGATAAAACACGACTAGAGGCTCTGAATTTCCACCACCGGAGGTGTTCGATGAGCTCCAGTTCCAGGGCCTATCTTCCTCACACACTGCATCCCGTGTAATCACAAGTTTCTTCTTCTCTGTATCAAACATTCTGTAAGCTTTTGAGCCTATCTCATAACCAATGAAGACCATCTGCTGGCTTCGATCTGACAACTTGGACTATCCTGGACCAATCTTCTTCACATGAGCAGTGCAACCAAATGTCCTCAGATGCTGTACATTCGGTTTACATCCATGCCAAGCCTGATACGGTGTCATTCCCTTGACACTCTTTGTGGGCGCCCTATTCAGGAGATAGACGGCAGTGGTGACTGCTTCTCCCCAGAAACGACTCGGCACCCCCATACTCTTGAGCAAGCTCCTTGCCATGCCCACAACTGTCTGATTTCTCCTCTCTACAACACCATTTTGCTGTGGTGTGTAACGAGCTGTCAGAAAGTGTTTGATTCCATGCTCATCACAGTACTGGTTGAATTCAGTTGAGGTGAACTCTCCTCCCCTGTCAGTCCGAAGGGCCTTCAGCTTCAGGCTCTTCTCAACCTCGGCTGCAACTTGAAGCTTCTTGAATGCAGAGAACGCCTCATCCTTGCTGTGCAGCAATGTGATCCACATGAATCTCGAGTGATCATCAACCAGGAGCAAAAAATAGTTCGTGCCTCCTGGAGTTGTGGGGGTGATTGGGCCATAGAGATCGCCATGCCACAACTCCATCGGGCAGGATGCGCGATAACTCGCCTGTATGGGGAACGGGAGGCGTCGTTGCTTTGCTATCATACAACCATCACAGATCTGCTCCACTTGCTGAAACTTGGGCATCCCCTCAACCATCCCTCCTGCTACAAGTGTCTGCAGTGAGCGGAAATTGACGTGCCCATACCGCATGTGCCACAGCCAGGCGTCTTCCTTGGCGTGTGCGAGAAGGCACACCGGTTTGGTAGCCTCAATGTTCAGGATGTACAATCTGTTCCTGGACCTGGGAACACGAGCGAGCACATTTCTTTGTCTGTCCCACACTGTCATGACCCCATTCTCGCCTAAATACTTGCATCCATTCTCGTCCAACTGGCCGAGGCTGATTATGTTGTTCTTCAGCTTTGGGATGTAGTACACTGCAGACAACACCCGGTGATCTCCAGTGAGGCACTTCATCAGCACAGACCCACGGCCACAGATTTCAACAGTAGAACCATCACCAAATTTAACCTTGCCTTGAACAGATCGATCGAGTTCAGCAAACTTCTCTGGATCGCCGGTCATGTGATTGCTTGCACCAGTATCCAGATACCACGAGGCATCACGTGGTCCTTCGTACTTGGGCACAACCTTCTCCTCATTCAACAGAACTTGCTCTGACGGTGTGTCAATCTGCTCTGTTAGCTCGCAGGTTTCCACCATGAGCATGGCTGGTTCATCATCCTCCTGCTCAGCCAGGTTGGCTCTCTCTCGTTTGGATGGTTTGGGACAATCTGCCTGGAAATGCCCCTTCTCATTGCAATTGTAACATCTCACTTTTGCAATGTCAAACTTTCCCTTTTTCTTCTGTTTTCCCTGGTCACCACCAGAGTTCTTGTTGTTCTTTGAGTTGTCAGATTTCCCACTGGTTTTCTTCCCAGAGGATCCGGAGCTTCCTGCGCCTGAGCTGTCCTTCTTGACCTGCATCAGCTGCTCCAGGGCTCGCGTCATGAGCACCAGCTGATCCTCTTTTCCCGTGCTATTGCGACGACGTCCCCGCTGTCCGTTCTCAAACGATGACAACCTGTCCAAAGCCTCTGACACCGGCATTGTGGAGAGATCTCCCCACTGCTCTATGGTGTTGACCACATCTGCAAATCTATCTGGAACAGCATTGAACAAAACCTCGATGACTGATTCATCACTGATTTTCTCACCTAGGTTCCTGATCTCGGCGACGAGCGTCGTCAGCTTCTGCCCGAACGCCGAGATCGTCTCGCCCTCGTCCATCTGCAGCCGATCGAGCTGACGCTTCAGCTGCTTGACGCGAGATTTCTTGACGCGGTCCTCCCCGACCCGCATCTGCCGGATCGCCTCCCACGCCTGCGCCGCGGTCTCGTGCTCCGCGATGGCCATGACCATGGCATTAGGGAGGGACTGCGAGAGCGCAGTGAACGCATCCTCGTCCCTGGCCTGGTCGTAGTTGCCCTTCCCCTCGATCGCCGACCAGCAGCCGAGGGAGCGCATGAGGATCTTCATCTTGACGGCCCAAACACCATAGTTGGTGTCGGTGAGCTGTGGGTAATGGACGGGGACTCCTCCGCGCGCCGCCGAACGAACGACGACGGCACCCGCGTCCTGGTCCCTCCTCGCCGGGGTCTGGTACTTCCCGGCGCTGCCGCAGCTCGATTGGCGGTGTGGACTCACGTCCCCCATCTCTGGTCACCGTATCCCTTCGCCCCCAACACAACCGCCACCAAATCGCCGCCGGTGAACCTATGGGCTCTGATACCAAATGATAGATCACAAGCCTACTACACACAACGCGATCACAGTGGAAGAATTCGTGGAAGGATCTGCCAACGCCACTCAAGAACTCTCCCTGTCGGGACTGACGAAACTCAAGACACAGAGAGTCAGTGTTTGCGACGCGCACTGAACTGCGTCTTTTCTGTTTTCTCCTTTTATTCAGAAGGGAAACAAACTCGCCCGAGATTCTGCCCACGATCCGTTTCTTCCGCGCCATCCCGCGGACGTGATCGTGGCCAGTCCAACTCGCACGATTCTAGCTAGTCCTGATAAGAGCAAAGACTAAATCTACCTTAGAACCGCAACGTGAACACAACACGTTTTTGGTTACAAGTTTATTGTCGGAAAACGAAGCAAATGAACATGACAAAGTTCAGGTCATCAGAGATTAACACAACAGAGTCTCGTGATGCCGTGTGCAGGTGGTACGGCGGTGGTAAGTAGGCGGTGGGACGGCAAACCCTATTGCTCCGACTAGGTAGGAGCCTACGGGGCGCCGCAGACCCCGAGCGGTGAAAGAAGAAACAGGACGGGGACGATCACTAGTGGAAATTTGGGTATTAGCATCGGTTTGTAGCTGGCATTTGCATCGGTTTTGGAACCGGTGCAACGCATCCGGGACTAAAGCCTTAACCTTTAGCATCGGTTGCGTTACGAACCGGTGCTAAAGGCATTCCACGTGGCCTCCCACACGCGCCCCCACCGGAGGACCTTTAGCACCGGTTCGTAATACGAACCGGTTCTAAAGGTTGGTGACATGGCAGCCCTAAACCCTAATCGCTGCGGCTAAAACCTTAAACCCTAGCATTTCAAATACGATTTTTTTGGGTATTTGAAACACGTTGATGCACATATAAAAGAAACCATTATATTACACAATATAGTCATACATATAGAGATCGAAGCTAGTACGTGTCATCTTTTATCATGCTTGGTCGAACATATTACATAATGGTACATTGTACACGTTCATGCATATATAAAATATAATTTCGGTTACGATTTTCCAAACTCGTAATGTCGATGGTATTCTCCGGTTGGTGATATAACCTCATCAAGTAAGAATCCCGTCAGTTCCTCTTGAATTACTCGTATACGCTCGGTTGCTAGAAGACGATCCCGCTTCAGTTCGATCTAATGTAAAGAAGGGGATCAATATATATGAATGAAGAAACTCAACATAAATGATGGTAATAAAATAAAATTGTGAATATTGTTTACGTACATCTAGTTGTTCTAGTCCTCTCTTCTCACAGCAAGTCTCTCGCATGAACTCGCAGACATAGAATCCACATAAATTATTCCCGTCTTCTTGCTTCAAGCACTTTACGAGAATAGAGTTCAATCAAAATAATAATCAAGGATGATAATGGTATTGAAACTAGAACCAAAGAGATGCGCGGACCTAGCTAGTAGTACTTACCGGTACTTGTTTAAATTCAAGCTCCTTTTTCCAGAGACCCGGTGCCTTATCCGTGAACCGTTTCCAAGCACTGCCTGGCAAAGAAAATGAATAAAGAAGTTAGTAATTACTTGATATCGGGAAATGAACGAAAGTTGCTGATATAGTGCCATGCATAATGATTGAAATTACCGCTGGAGTGTATCAATCATGTCCCCGAATGTCTCAAGGGGTTTTTGTTTCGAGTCCATGACTAGTACTCGTCCTCTATCAAGTTCAATAACTAGCAGAATAAAATGATATCTGCGTACACGCATAACACACACTTAACATCGAGTAACCAAAATATTAATGTGTATAAGACAGTAACACACTCACTTGAAGTTGTAAGGAAATAGTATTTTCGTCATAGTTTCTTGTTTCCTTAACGCCTGTACCAAGTTATTCTCCGTGTCCTTGATATGGTTATGGAGAGTTAGCTCATTCACGGTATATGGGTCAATGAACCCAATGTCATAGATTTGTCCTCTTTTGCATTCGAGTTTCTTCAATCTGCATAATATAGTGAGTAAAATTATGCATGCAATGAACGAGATGAGCTAAAGACTTAATTACAAAAATAATACTTACAAACAATAGGCACTGATCATCGATTTGTCGAGGGCGTCATGATTGCATAACTGAAATAATTTAGCAAATTCGATGTTTATGTCGTCGGTTCCACGAAAGTAATGCTCATCATCAATTCCCAGTATGATCCAGTTCTGCCCATGCTGTGAGTCTTCCATGTACCACTTATGCAATTTTCACATTCTTGTTGGTAGATTCGGAATCTCCTCGGGTCTGACGAGAGGGCTCCCGTGCCGGTATTGGTATGCTACTACTTCAGCCGTGGGGAAATCACACTTGCTTAAGTACTGAGCAACAGACATACCTGCAGCTTCGGACTCCTCTTTGTACAGTGCTATGATCTCTGGATCATACTGGACATCGGGAAACACTTGGAGCGGGGGGCACGAGTTCATCTGTTCTCCGAGCTGAGGAACTGATTTACCTTTCGACTGCTTTGCTGCATCTGACTTAAGAATAGTGCGGTCATAGTCTGATGCAAGCCTTGGCTCGGGTTGGTGAAGGTTCTTCAATATTTTTAACACTTTCGGATCTAGAGGAGGCTGCTCGGCGGACTGCTCGGTCTTCTTTCTCTTCAAATTTTCAAAGAAGTTCTTTGATTTCTCTTGTACTTTCACCGCATTTTCCTCCGGAGTATAGTCGTAAGGTCTCTTGGGAGGAACCTTAGGTACTCTTGGGAGGGGCTACTGTCGACGGATCGGTGATCGATTACGACTCATCGATGGAGCGGCGATGGTACGCTTTCGCTTTTGGCTCTGAGCCTCAGTGGGCGGAGGTGGCGGAGACGGCTCACTAGCTGGAGAAGGCTGGTATGCTAGAGAAGGCTGATGCGGCAGAGATGCCGGAGAAGGCTGATGCGGAGATGGCGGAGAAGGCTGACGTAGCGGTGGAGAAGGGTGACGCACTGGAGACCTTGGCGTCCAATTTGGAAGCACGATGTATTCCTTTAGCCATAGAACGGTGGTCTTCTTGGCTTCTCCTAGCTCATACAAATCCCCTTCACCCGCAGGGTGGTCAAGCTTCAGGTGCTCAAATGCGCCCATAACTTCATCCACCCCGGCAACAGCGTAGCCATGTGGAATCGGACGGCAATGATAAGTTGAATCATGTCCAATGGGTAAGGCATAGCCGACCGCCACCTTCATGGTTATGTTCACGACCTTCACATGTAGCTCGCAAGATGTCGACTCCGTGATATCATCCACTGGGTAGCAGATCGCCGGTTCATCATCATCCTCTAGGAGGTCCGTGGAAGCCACGCTGCTTTTCCGCTGAGATGGTGGGCCCGTAGCATCATGTCTGGCTTCTATCTGTGGCTGAGATGCGGCGGTTCCTTGCTGGCTTATCCGATTTAACAAGTCTGATTGCCGCTTCAGCTCTTGTTCTATCAGAGACATGCGGTCTGCCTCCCTTTCCTTTCTTCTCTGACGGCTTCTGTCGGGAAATTTCTTCCTTTCCACGGGAAACCAGAGTTTCCACGGTTTGGAGCCTGGTGTGGTTCGTGTTCGTCCTAGGTGTTCATCATTCCCAAGGGCGCGTGTGAGCTCGTCCTTCTCTCTTTCGGGATGGAACCTTCCCTCTTCAACATCCTTTGATGCGATTCTAAGGGCATCAATGGGAAGGGGGTCTTCGTCATGCTTTTTTATATATACACACTTTCCTTCTGAGTCTAACTTCCCTCCATGCCCGTAAAACCAATCCCTTGACCGATCGTTCCATTTCAATGTCTCTGAAATGATCCCTTTAGCAATTAGATCGTCCTCCATTTTCTTCCACATAGGCTTGCCAGACTTGTAGCCTCCTTGCCCCATAGTATGGTGATACTTCTTTTTAGCAGCATTTTTCTTATTTATTTCTGACCTTCTCTTAGCTGCCTCCAAAGTCTTGTACTCCACGAATGCGTCCCAGTGGTCTTTTATCTTCTCATATTGTCCAGTGAACACCGGAGTCTTTTCTTTGTCGACAAAATCCTTGTACAATCTTTTCTTCCAGTTGTTGAATTGTAGTGCCATCTTCGAAAGAGTCCACTTTTTGACTTTCCGCTCTATGATATTCAGATGACGATCATCGTCATCTGAATCCTCCTCATTTGGATCCACCTCATTTCGATCCATCTCTGGCGCCTCTGGTAGGGTAAAATTAACCATGAGCTTCTTCCAAAGAATATTATTCAATCTCTTGTGGACATATTTAACTGGTTCCGTCTTTCTCTTCTTCCATTCTCGAAGGGTGATCGGAATGTTGTCCCTAACAAGAACTCCGCATTGTCTTGTAAATTTACTTGCGTGAGCCATGGGAGCAATCGGTTCGCCATCTTCACCGACTTCTTCTATCTGGTACCTTTCATGTTCTTCCAACCTTCTGGCCGGACCTCTTTTATTTACGGAAGAGTGGCTCGATCCAGAGGGCTAAAAGAAGAAAGAGCGTTAATATATGTATATACACAAATCAAATAATCCATCTATACAACAAAGGCTTAATTTATTAATACACATCTACCTCGCCGGACTTTGCAATATTGAAGGTTCTATCAGAGCCGTCGGCTTCTCCCTCGTGAGAGCCGGCGCCTTCTCCCTCACCGGTGCCTCCATCCTCTCTGGCACCTTCTCCCTCACCGGTGCCTCCATCCTCTCCGACACCTTCTCCCTCATCAAAGCCATCTCTACGGTTTTGTTCGTCTCCCTCACCGGAGTTGTTTAGAAACAACGAGGTGACATCGTCATCATTATCGCGGATGATGTCCTCGATAATATTTTCCTAGAGTTCGTCTCTTCCGAGATCCATAGTTTCTGCAAAGAATTATTACAAATTATTATAATCGATACGGAGACCAAAAAAGGGGCGTTGGCCGAGCGCCGGCGCGGTGGGGGAAGAGTAGGTCTTCCCTCCCCACCACGCCGGCACCCGGCCAACGCCCCCATTTTGTAACGGAACCCTAACCCTAACTAAAAAATCATATTTGTATTACTCTAAATTAATTAAAGGACCCTAACCCTAACTAAAAAATATGATAGAAATTAATTAACTAATCCTAACCCTAACTTCTCCAAATCTAACTAACTAACTCACAAATCCTAAAATAACTAACTAATTAATTAACTAATCCTAAAATAACTAAAGTAATAAAAGACCTAAAATAACTAAAGTAATAAAAGACCTAAAAAACTAAAATACCTAAAATAACTAAAGTAATAAAATACCTAAAATAACTAAAATACCTAGAATAACAAATCTTAGAATTAACTAATCCTAGAATTAACTAATCCTAGAATTAATTAAATACCCAAAATAACTAAATAATTAATTAACTAATCCTAGAATTAATTAAATACCTAAAATAACAAAAAAAACTCCAATTATATACCTTAAACCGCCGGTGCGGCGCGGGCGAGTGGGCGGCACGGGCGAGCGGGCGGCACATACGGGCGGGCGCGGGAGGTCGAGCGGGTGGGCGCGGCGTCGACGGCGGTGAGCGGGCGTGGCGTCGTCGGCGGCGAGCGGGTGCGACGTCCTCGGCGACGGAAAAATCGGACAACCTGCCGGCGTCCGAGAGTTCCTAGCACGCGGGGACTTAGCAGTTTGGGCGATGGGGGGAGGAAGGAGATGATGCATTTTAAAGGAGGGACCTTTAGCACCGGTTGGTGGCTTCAACCGGTGCTAAAGACCCTTTAGCACCGGTTGAAGCCACCAACCGGTGCTAAAGCTTCGACCTTTAGCACCGGTTTAAGCCACAAACCGGTGTTAAAGGTTCTTTTGCTGGGAACCGCACCGCCACCCCCTTTAGCACCGGTTTAAGCCACGAACCGGTGCTAAAGGGTCATTTGAAATGTTTTTGAACTTTTTGGTTGTTCCCGCCTTATTCCTTATTGCAGCTATGATCAACATTCCATAAAATGTTGTAAAATAAATAAAAATCAGAAAAATACATATAGCATATCAAAATGTTTATTAGAAAAATATCTATGAAATACTAACACATTGAAAATGCTGAAAATTATTTTGTTAAAAATAGTAGGCTTGCAAACATTTTAAAATTGGTAGAGGCCCGCTAGGTTTGAACTACATGTATATGATATAATGCTCATGATTTTTTGTAAAAATGATTTTTAGGTTCACAATATGTTGTTTTATCATAGATCCACCGCAAGTCTAGCGAGACTCAACCCCGGGCTATGAATCTTCATGCCCGCTGTTTTGAATATAATTTCAAACGGGTATAAGAATTTAAAAAATAATCCAAACAATGTGAAACCTTTGTGTGGTGTCATATTATGTGTTATAGTTGCAAGGAAAAATATTAAACTTGGAAAATTTCAAACATCACAAAAAAACCTTCACAAAATGAGCTATCATGTTCGATGTTTCTTGGCTTTTAGGCCAAATGAGCAATGTTATGGCTAGAATCGAGGCATAGTTTGTGATAATGTGCCCATATTGTGTACACATGTGCATCTTGGGATTGCTTACGATGTTGCATAAGGAAGTTTCCCTTTTCATCACACGGAAAAACCATTTTCCATTTTTTAGATACCAAAAACAAGATTTTTTGTGAAGCAACCACCAAATTAAAGTTTCACATTGCTATCACAACATTTTTCAAAAATACTAGATCACCTTAGATGGAAAATTCCCCAGCCGGTGCATCTGAAACCTTTCCGTCCACATCTCATGAAAAAGACAAATTCCTGCCGATTCGGTAGGAGGCCCGCTAGGTTTGAACTATATGTATATGATATAATGCTCATGATTTTTTGTAAAAATGATTTTTAGGTTCACAATATGTTGTTTTATCAGAGATCCACCGCAAGTCTAGCGAGACTCAACCCCGGACTATGAATCTTCATGCCCGCCGTTTTGAATATAATTTCACGGGCTTGCAGGGAAATTTTTCTGAGGCGGAGTTTCCAAAGATGCCGTAGGGCGTGAGCACCAACGACATCTTCGAGAAGCTCCGCCACGGGAGATTTCCCAACCCTTTACCCAACACTGTTAGAGGAGATGGAGTCTTTCACGGGCTTGCAGGGAAATTTTTCCGAGGCGGAGCTTCTGAAGATGTCGTAGGGCGTGAGCACCAACGACATCTTTGAGAAGCTCCACCACGGGAGATTTCCCAATCCTTTACCCAACACTGTTAGAGGAGATGGAGTCTTTCACGGGCTTACAGGGAAATTTTTCTGAGGTGGAGCTTCCGAAGATGCCGTAGGGTGTATGCACCAACGACATCTTCGAGAAGCTCCGCCACGGGAGATTTCCCAACCCTTTCCCCAACACTGTTAGAGGAGATTGAGTCTTTCATGGGCTTGCAGGGAAATTTTTCCGAGGCGGAGCTTCCGAAGATGCCGTAGGGCGTATGCACCAACGACATCTTCGAGAAGATCCGCCACGGGAGATTTCCCAACCCTTTCCCCAACACTGTTAGAGGAGATTGAGTCTTTCACGGGCTTGCAGGGAAATTTTTCCGAGGCGGAGCTTCCGAAGATGCCATAGGGCATATGCACCAACGACATCTTCGAGCAGCTCTGCCACGGGAGATTTCCCAACCCTTTCCCCAACACTGTTAGAGGAGATTGAGTCTTTCACGGGCTTGCAGGGAAATTTTTCCGAGGCGGATCTTCCGAAGATGCCGTAGGGCGTATGCACCAACGACATCTTCGAGAAGCTCTGCCACGGGAGATTTCCCAACCCTTTCCCCAACACTGTTAGATGATATTGAGTCTTTCACAGGCTTGTTGAGCTGCTTGCCATGGCGTATCGATGCTCCTTTTATAGGCACGGCGCCGCTTCTACTTTGTCTTGTTCCTCCGACAGGGGCATCGTGCGCTACATGCTTTATCTCATCGAGCAGTGCATCCACCCACGCGTCCTTATCCTGCCGATAGCTTTAGTCTCGGTTGCACCCACCAGCCGGGACTAAAGGTTACCCACACGTCCTTATCCCACCGACAGTTTTGTTAGATGACACAAAAACCACCTTCATGCCAGGAACCGGTGCTAAAGGTTCTTTTGCTGGGCACTGCACCACCACCCCCTTTAGCACCGGTTTGAGCCACGAACCAGTGCTAAAGGGTCATTTGAAATGTTTTTAAACTTTTTGGTTGTTCCCGCCTTATTCCTTATTGCAGCTATGATCAACATTCCATAAAATGTTGTAAAATAAATAAAAATCGAAAAAATATTAAACTTGGAAAATTGCAAACATCACAACAAAACCTTCACAAAATGAGCTATCATGTTCGATGTTTGCCATAAATTGGCACATTTAATACATATGGTGACCTAAAATGCCTTGGAGGCCATGAACCCCCCTTCGCGTATCTCCCTTGATTAGGATCGCTTCGGTCGTAACCATGGAGTATGTTCACCATTTAATGCGATGCTTGGGTCAATATTCACTCTGAAGGGCGGAATTTCATCAAACTTATTATAATCTTCTGACATGTCTGTCTTATCCTCAACTCCCACGATGTTTCTTTTCCCTGAAAGAACTATGTGACGCTTTGGCTCATCGTATGATGTATTCGTTGCCTTATCTTTTCTTTTTTTTTGGTTTAGAGGACATGTCTTTCACATAGAAAACTTGAGCCACATCATTGGCTAGGATGAATGGTTCGTCTCTATAACCAAGATTGTTGAGATCCACTGTTGTCATTCCATACAGCTGGTCTACCTTTACCCCTACTCCATCCAGCTTGACCCATTTGCACTGAAACAAAGGGACTTTAAAAGAAGGTCCATAGTCAAGGTCCCATATCTCCTCTATGTAACCATAATAGGTGTCCTTTTGCCCGTTGTTGTTTGTTGCATCAATGCGGACACCACTGTTTTGGTTGGTGCTCTTTTTATCTTGGGCGATCGTGTAGAATGTATTCCCATTTATCTCGTACCCTTGGAAAGTCAATATAGTCGAAGATGGTGACCCGGCCAACAAGTATAGCTGATCTCCAACAATGTTGTCATTTATGAGATGTGTCCGCAACCAACCGCCGAAAGTCACCATATGTTTATGTGTAATCCAGGAGTCAGACTGAGCCGGGTGTTGGGAGCGTACAATATTCTTGTGTTCAGTGATATACGGGGCCACCAAGGTGGAACTTTGTAGAACTGTGTAGTGTGCTTGAGTGAAAGAAATCCCATCCATACAATACATTGATTTCTTTCCTAGTGTGCCTTTTCCACGTAGTCTCCCTTCATGCCGCGATTCAGGAACACCAATCGACTTAATGTCAGGGATAAAGTCAACACAGAACTCAATGACCTCCTCTGTTCTGTAGCCCTTGGAGATGCTTCCTTTTGGCCTAGCACGGTTATGAACATATTTCTTTAAGACTCCCATGAACCTCTCGAAGGGGAACATGTTGTGTAGAAATACAGGACTGAGAATGGCAATCTCTTCGACAAGGTGAACCAGGAGATGCGTCATAATATTAAAGAAGGATGGCGGGAACACCAACTCAAAACTAACAAGACATTGGGCCACATCCTTCTGTAACCTTGGTAGAATATCTGGATTGATTACCTTCTGAGATATTGCATTGAGGAATGCACATAGCTTAACAATGGGTACGCGAACATTTTCCGGTAGAAGCCCCCTTAATGCAATCGGAAGCAACTGCGTCATAATCACGTGACAGTCATGAGACTTCAGGTTTTGGAATTTTTTCTCTGTCATATTTATTATTCCCTTTATATTTGACGAGAAGCCAGACGGCACTTTGATACTTGAAAGGACTTCAAAAAATATTTCCTTCTCTACTTTGGTAAGAGCGTAGCTGGCAGGATTTAAGTGACGCCCTTTATCCGTCTTGCTTTGTGGATGCATGTTGTTTGGGTCTTTCATACGTTGCTGATCCTCCCGTGCTTCTGGTGTATCTTTTGTTTTTCCATACACGCCCAGAAAGCCTAGCAGGTTCACGCAAACATTCTTCGTAACGTGCATCACGTCGATTGAAGAGCGAACCTCTAGGTGTTTCCAATACTCAAGCTCCCAAAATATAGATTTCTTCTTCCACATGGGTGCGTGTCCGGTAGCGACGTCATTTGGAACAGATTGACCACCAGGACCCTTTCCAAAGATTACTTCTAGGTCCCTGACCATATCAAATAAATCATCACTAGTACGGAGTTCAGGCTTTTGCCGGTGATCTGCCACACCTCTAAAATGCTTGCCTTTCTTTCTTACGGAATGCATGGTCGTAAGAAATCGACAATGCCCCAAGTATACAATCTTCTTGCATTTTTCCAAATATATAGCGTCAGTCTTATCTAAACAGTGCGTGCATGCATTGTATCCCTTGTTCGTTTGTCCTGAAATGTTACTAAGAGCATGCCAATCATTGATGGTTATGAAAAGCAACGCTCGTAGGTCAAATGGCTCTTGTTTGTGCTCATCCCATGCACGTACACCTGGTTTGGCCCATAACTGTAAGAGTTCATCAACTAATGGTCTTAGATACACATCAATGTCGTTGCCGGGTTGCTTCGGACCTTGGATGAGCACTGGCATCATAATGAACTTCCGTTTCATGCACAACCAAGGAGGAAGGTTATAGATACATAGAGTTATAGGCCAGGTGCTATGACTGCAGCTCTGCTCCCCAAAAGGATTCACGCCATCTGTACTTAGACCAAACCTTAAGTTCCTTGCGTCGCCTGCAAAGTCCGGGTAGTCTCTCTCAATTTTTCTCCACTGCGACCCATCAGCGGGGTGTCTCAACATCGCGTCTTTCTTACGGTCTTCTTTGTGCCATCGTAACAACCTGGCATGCTCTTTGTTTCTAAACAGACGTTTCAACCATGGTATTATAGGAGCATACCACATGACCTTGGCAGGAACCCTCTTCCTGGGGGCTCGCCATCAACATCACCAGGGTCATCTCGTCTGATCTTATACCGCAGTGCAGTGCATACCGGGCATGCTTCCAAATTCTCGTACTCCTCACCGCGGTAGAGGATGTAGTCATTAATGCATGCATGAATCTTCTGCACCTCTAATCCTAGAGGGCAGAGAACCTTCTTTGCTTCGTGCGTACTGTCAGGCAATTCATTATCCTTTAGAAGCTTCTTCTTCATTATTTTCAGTAATTTCTCAAATCCCTTGTCAAATAAACCAGTCTCTACCTTCCATTGCAGCAACTCCAGTGTGGTACCGAGCTTTGTGTTCCCATCTTCACAATTTGGGTAGAACTTCTTTTTGTGATCCTCTAACATACCTTTTAACTTCCGCTTCTCATTTACACTTTCTGCTTCTCTGTGTGCATCAACGATGGCCCGACGAAGATCATCATCAGGCTCATCTGATGCTTCTTCATCTTCAGCTTCTCCTGTCCCTTCAGCTTCAGCTTCCCCCGTTGCAGTATCACCATATTCAGGGTACATATCATCATCCTCTTCTTCTTCATTGTCTTCCATTATAACCCCTCTTTCTCCGTGCTTGGTCCAACAATTATAGCTAGGCATGAAACCTTTCCGAAGCAGGTGGGAGTGAAGGATTTTCCAGGAAGAGTATTCCTTCTTGTTCCCACAGTCAACACATGGACAACACATAAAACCATTCTGAATATTTGCCTAAGCCACATCGCCAAAATTACAAAGACCTTTAATGAACTCGGAAGTGCGTCGGTCACCGTACATCCATTGTCGTTGGTTCATCTGCGTCATATAATTAGGTTTACCAATACTATTACCGAACATCATAAATAGTGAAATGACCACTGTATACCGAAACATGCATTTGTATCAATGACAAATGAAAGGATAGAGTTGCTAACCTCGATCAAGGAGGAAAGAACGAGGACAAGACCTAAGTATCGCTCGGGCACCTCATATCATTTTTATTTTGTGTGAGCTTAAGTTGGTTCATGCTTTTAGGCATTTCATCAAACACCTCTTGTGCATAGGGAAAAAAATCAAACTTGCACACCCCCTCTCACACCTTCCAAAGGAAAAAAATAGACGAGAAGGCTGGTGGGCGGCTGTATTTATAGGCAGGACCTCTAGCACCGGTCCGTGTCCAAAACTGGTGCAAAAGGGTAGCCTTTAGCACCGGTTCGTGCCACGAACCGGTGCTAAAGGTCTGACGCCTGCCACGCGCCAGACGCGAACCGGTGCTAATGGTTCCTAACGAACCGGTGCTAGAGCTCCACGGGCTCCATTTAGCTCTCTGGCAGCTCGAACCGGTGCTAAGGAACCCCTTTAGTCTGGGTTCATAAGCCAACCGGTGCAAATGCCATTTGGAGCTCAAAATGAAAGCCCTATTTTCTACTAGTGACACGGCTGGCCACGTCGTTGCCGATGGAGGTGAGGCCAGGACCTTGCTAGAGATGGGAACGCGCGGCTGGACGCGGTTTTGCCTACGGAGGTGAGGGGTTTAGGGTGGGTTGCGGGTGCGATGAGGCTTCGGTGACTTAGGGTTCATGGTGGTGGTCTGGGGAACTCGATGGAGGTGGAGAAGGAGGTGGAGGGTTAGAGGGAGGCCGAGGGCGATGGAGGACCGGCGGAGGCAGTGGCTCAAGCAGGGCGGTGTGGCCAGACGGCGTGGGGCACTGGCGGCCACGACTAGTGGGAGCAGGAGCCTCCAGTCGGCGGTCGTGGCGAGGGTGTTGACTGTAAAAGAAATGGAAGAGGACGGCGGCACTACATTCTAATCGCTAGAGGAACAAGAGGTTAGGAGGAAGAAAAGGAAGTGGGCCAGCCCACACCGCACGCATGGATGTGCGTCGCCTAGTGGAGGACGGCCAGGTTGGAGTCTAGGCATCCCCGTGGTGATGGCCATGGTGCTGCAGTGCTGCGGAGGGAGCTTTACATGCATGATTTGGGCCGGGGGGCTAGTGTGTTCCTACTGTCGTGTCTGGTAGGCAAACGTCTCCGGTGGTGGAGGGCGGACCCCTCCGACTGGCCGTTGCATGCTAAGCTACCTCTTCCTATACGTCGGCCCTACAGGTGTGTTGTTTCTTGTGCCATGGGTTCGAGTTCACGGATGCCGAGGCGACAGCCCTAAGTGACGGGTTGCATGGGTGGCTCTCCGACGAGCACCATGACGGTGGTGGTGGCTATGTGCTTTGGTCGTGTGGGCGGCAATGGATGTAGTGGTGGGTGGCTCAGGTGCGGTTTCTTTCGGAGACGGTGCCTATATCTGGAGTTGGATGTCTGGTATTGTTATGTGTGTGCCCTCTGGCCCTCCTAGTGTCACGGGGGAGTTACCTAGCGAAAGCTCCTTGCTTCGACACTAACTGCGGTGACGCCTGCAGGTGCCGCTTTCCTCTTGAGGATGTCGTCGAGGTGCTCCTTCCCGTGCCAGGTGTAGTAGCTGCCTCACGCAACTCCTCTGAATCTCTCTGAATCTCAAACACAAGAACACACGCACACTATCCAAGGAAGAAGAAAAGGCTTTGCCTAGAACACTCCCTTGGTGACCACCGTGGCTACATCCTTCTCTTTCTCATTCCTCAAATAATCTGATTTACAAGTCTTTAAATAGACCCAACTTGGACGCACACCTGCCCACTAACACCACTAGCCATGCGCACGTCCTCCACTTCCTGGAATCACTCCATCATGCTGCTAATCCATCTATACTAGTACTCAGCCATGCACACATGCATAGACCGGCTACTACTAACTCAACGTGTAGACATGCATGTGTACAAAATGTCAAGATTAATGCTAACAATGCCCCTCCTAATCTTGACATGCTAAATCGTAACCCATCTTTCATGCGGCACCTGCGATAAACATTACTTGGACAATGCCTTCGCGGCACCAAACTCCACGCCACCATGCCACCCATGGTGACTTGATCTTGCCATGGACGACGCCATCGCAGCGCCGGACCATGCCATCTTGCCATGGATGACGCCCTCACAGCGTCTTTACCACGACATCTTGCCGCGGCATCACACTGCAGCTTTTTGTTGGCTTCACACCAACTCTTCTTGATGACGATGACTTCGCACCACCGCCGTCCGCACCCGGCGGCATCACACCACCGCCGCCTCATGATGGCATCACACCGTCGGCTTCTCATGACGGCATCACACCATCATCTTCTCGTGGCAGCATCACACCGCCGCCTCCTCCTTGCGGCTTCACACCGTAACCGGGTGCTAGCAGCATCGCACCACAAGCAGCCTCCTTCTTGCGCCGCCGGCCTCCGTCTCGCACGAAGTCCACCGAGCTGCTGCCACCGCCTAGGATCTTCGGGCTCTGATACCAATTGTTGGCGCTGCCTCACGCAACTCCTCTGAATCTCTCTGAATCTCAAACACAAGAACACACACACACTAGCCAATGAAGAAGAAAAGGCTTTGCCTAGAACACTCCCTTGGTGACCACCGTGGCTACATCCTTCTCTTTCTCATTCCTCAAATAATCTGATTTACAAGTCTTTAAATAGACCCAACTTGGACGCACACCTGCCCACTAACACCACTAGCCATGCGCACGTCCTCCACTTCCTGGAATCACTCCATCATGCTGCTAATCCATCTATACTAGTACTCAGCCATGCACACATGCATAGACCGGCTACTACTAACTCAACGTGTAGACATGCATGTGTACAAAATGTCAAGATTAATGCTAACACCAGGGTTCTAGGTGAAAACCCATGTCCTTTTGGGCTTTGCGTCTTTATCCTCCTGGGGGTGTTATCATAGAGCTCAGATGTCCTAGGGTATGACGTGGTGTGTCTAGGCATCCCGAAGTGCTTGTTCGGCTTTGTAGTCGTGTTGTTTTTTCGCCTCTTGGCGTTTTTAGTTTGACTTCTGCACTATGGTATTGGGATCTGCTTTCTAACTTGTAAGTACCATGTATCATTCGGCCCCGTTGGCTTTATTTATAAATCGGGATAAAAACCTATTTCAAAAAATGACGGGTGCAGAAATCTCCACTGATGGTCCTAAAATACGCCAGCCACAGGCTTGACTACAGCTCTGTCAAGTCGGTCTTTTCAGTACTATAGTTTTCAGACCATTATAAACGGAGATACTGACATTGAATTACGTATGTTGTTTCGTTTTCTTTTTCTTTTTCTGAATTAGTGTTGTTTCCTTAGAATTAATGTGTCACACCAACGATAAATTATAGTAGACCCCGAGCACCCTAGAGCTGAGAATATATAAAATTATTATTAAACTCGAAAGATTCTACAAAAATATACGCAAAGCCCATTTGGCTCCCAAGCTCCCTGCGAACTAAAAAATTCGAAAAAATATTAACAAGTTTCAAAAAATTGTGAAATAAAATTTCAGAAGTAGTTAATTATGTATCCCACAATCGTGCAAAATCTCAATTCGAAATGTTTTGCATCTTGATCTATACAAAAATGACAAAATGTGATTTTTTTTTAAGATTTGAAATCACTATACTTAGATCCACACTTTGTCATTTTTTATTGCTCAAGGTACAAAATATTTTGGATTGAGATTCTGCATGTTTATGGAATACATCATTATCTACTTTAAGATTTTGTTACACAATTTTTTAATACTTATAAATATAATTTTTCAATGTTTTTAATATGCAGATCCGGGGAACAAAAAATATCCACCCAAAACTATATGGGTACATGTACATGTCTGATATCTCTGTACTAATTTTCATCAACGTAAAGAAGTAAATGTGATGAGAAAAATCTGAATTTTTTAAAACCTTTTTTAGAGCATTTTTCTTGTCTTTTTTGCATACCCAAATATAACGTATTATTTAGAATTCTCTTTTTTCGTTTGCACCTGAATGCTTAAACTTTGTTATGCTTTATTCTGTTTATCTCTCGACAGTAGAACCTGGCTTTTTGGTCGTATGAAAAAAAACTTCTCCCTATCACTTATATACTTATTGCCTTCTAATTACTCTCCAATTTAAGTCTACATGCATGAAATTTGTTGTTTTCTGATGTTCAAAATATGGTCATTTATTTGCTATTCCCTTACGGTAAATTTTTATATCTTTATTTATGTTGTAAGAAACTTTTACAACAGAGAGCTAACTTCATGTTTTGAATATTCTTTTTCCACATAAAAAATATCCAAGGCAAGAAAACAAACGTGCAACTAAAAAGATTATGACTGTAGAACTAGAACTATTTTAGTTTAAATAGTGTTATTGGGTCATGGTTTGCACATGCACCATAGATGGCATCGATAGTAAACCCGATATGTGCTACAATTATAAAGATATTCAAGATATTTGAATAAGAACATATTGATTAAATATGTTGTGTGTATATTTTACAAACTTGACAGTAGAGTTACACAATAAATGAATTTATGGATATGTAGCTGTATGGAATATTTTGCTTATTTTAGAATTAGACTAGTCACAATGCAAAGTACCATACTAGAGTATCATCCACATGATACTAGTTTATGATATGATTTCTACAGTGCATAGTATCATCTAGTAGTATCATAGTTACATTCCATTTAATGTTTTATAGAATCTCAATGTACAAGATGTATTTGTCACTAGATTTTCTAGTTTTACATACAATGATACCGTATCATATTATGATACCACTCTCACCTCTCTCTTTATTAATTACTACGTCACATCATCTTTTTATCAATATATCATGCATGATACTACCTATGATATTCTCATTGTGACTAGTTTTATCCCATCATGGTGACATAAATGCGGAGATTTGACTCCGAGTCTCTTGATATGAAAAGGACTTGACTCAGAGGCTTAATTAGAGATAAAGTAGTCAAGCAGAACCGCATAACACGATTGCATGTCATATATTTTTGCAATAACTCACTGTGATGTGCCATATTGACTCTTCCATCTGAAGGCTTAACCTGATGAGAATGAATTAGAGACGGAGTTGCCATGACTATCCATACAAAGACTTGAGTACTATACCTTATAAAGGCTCAAAGGGGCATCATGTTGCCAAAGCTAGATAGGATCCAATTTGGGTTTTTTTTTCCTATAAAATATAGAAGTTTTATATTCCACGGCCTCCATATCAAGATGCATACATCCATAGATTATTATAGGTTTCTTTTAATATATGCAAGCAAATCTTTTGTAAATCCAAGTAAACTTTTTGTAAATTTAAACAGCCTTTCCATAGACATTCTCTCTTTCTATAGGCCTGGCTTTATTACAAAACAAGATAATAGTACTAGACAAATAAAAAAGATGTGACAGGCCATACAAAACACCAAACTAAGAAATACATTGCATGTATATATGCTCTAAACCGAGAGACGCGCTTTTGGTAAAGCATTCAAAGCCTCTTGAAGCTAATTTAGCCATGCCACATTTTCTTAGACAAGTGTATATTCTTCACGGGCACAATCTGTAAAATTCGTGTCCGTGTGCCACTATAAATGAGCCCGTCTATGTGACAACCGACCGAGATTATCTTAAGTCTGGACCAACTAAGACTTTTTCTTCGGTATACCAGAGTTGTATTTTTCATGTATTAGGATTTACCAAAATAGGAGAGAAAGTTAGACACACCATTTTTTCAAGTACAAAATTGTGAAAAGAAATAAGGTGAGAAAAATCTCGATCAGACCGCCTAGTTTTCGTCTTAGGCTTATGTAGAAATGGCTTAACTGCCCCGGAGAAACTACAATAAAAATAAGCTATAGACAAAATATAGTCCAGTCCTTTCGGTTTCTCAGTTTTTAATGCCGCTGTAAATAAATAGGAGATATATTAGCAAGCTTTTCTTCATTTGTGAAATCTAAGTTGTTTAAAGTCTTTGATATTTTGCCGCACCATATGAAATTAGGTTAATTGAATTGTCACTACAACTTTGCAAGTTGGAAAAATGACATTACAAAAATTCAAGTTGAAAATATGCCACTACAACTCTCTCATACCAACAACAACAACAAAGAGCATACGCCATATGATATATCCTTGTATATTCCTTGTGACCTCATCCACCAACAAATAAAAAGATAAGGGCTCAGTTCTATTTTAATCGGAAAATCATCAGTGTCACCATCACTTGTTCGAACACTTGTCATAATATTATTGTGCATGTTCTTGACGAGGGTAATGTACTTTGCTAGAACTTTGTGTTTCGCCAAGACCCACCACATGACATTTTGCGGTATCTTATCGTAGGCCTTCTTCAAGTCAATGAACACCATATGCAGGTCCTTCTTTTGCTCCTTCTATCTCTCTATAAGTTGTCGTACCAAGAAAATGGCTTCCATGGTCAACATCCTAGGCATGAAACCAAACTGATTTCTAGTCACGCTTGTCATTCGTCTTAAGCGGTGCTCAATGAACCTCTCTCATAACTTCATTGTATGGCTCATCAGCTTAATTCCATACTAATTAGTATAACTCTGAACATCCCCTTTATTCTTGAAGATTGGTACTAATATACTCCGTCTTCATTCTTCTAGCATCTTGTTTGCCCAAAAAATAAGGTTGAAAAGCTTAGTTAGCCATACTATCGCTATATCTTTGAGGCATCTTTACACCTCAACGGGGATACAATCAGGACCCATTGTATTTTCTCCTTTCAACCTTTTCAAAGCCTCCTTGACCCCCAGACTCCTGGATTTGCCACACAAAATGCTTGCTGGTGTCATCAAAGGAGTCGTTGATTTTAATGGTAGAGCTCTCAGTCTCCCTATTGAACATCTTGTCGAAGTATTCCCACCATCTATGCTTAATCTACTCATCCTTCACTAGGAGTTGGTCTGCTCCGTCCTTAATACATTTGACTTGGTTGATGTCCCTCATTTTCCTCTCTCGAATCTTGGCCATTTTATAGATGTCCCGTTGGTAGAGGTCCTCATACGCCCAACCCCGTGCTTCACTCACAGCTCGCTTTGTGGCTTTCTTTGTCATCTTATACTTCTCTATGTTATCCACTTAAGATAAGAACTATTCATAAAATAATTGTATTTCAACGTGTCTTCAATACCGACTATACTACCCCTATACTCAATTTTTGTACTAACACTTTTAGGTCTTCTGAGGAAACAAATCTAATTTTCACCAAATTGTACCATCAATTTTATACTACCACATCAACCATCTGCCTCTAGTACCAAATTATATACAACAACAAGCATAGAACTATGAGAAAAATAGAAAAAATATATTACAAGAACAATAGTTGGCTGGTTGGGGCGTGATTGGTTGCCTCTAGCTCTTGGAAAAGGGATTTCTATTTTCGTGCCCTCGGGTCCTTAGTTGTGCTCAGTTTTCCCCAGCCGCTTAGTTTTTCCTTAGTTTTGCCCAAGCCCTTGTCTGAAACCCTCACAAGGAGCTCGGACGGGAGGAATCCCATTTAGTTGACCGTTGGTTGGTGCTGGCAAGTGGGGCCGCTGTTGGTGCCCCGCAGTGGACACGTCTCCATTTATCCAGATCATCGTAGGACCCACAACTTGTCCACGTTAGCGCGCCGGACCCACAGCTTACCCAGGTGACCGTTGCAAAATGGGAGCCCGAGCCAGCCCCGCGCCCGTGCCCGTGCCATTGCTTCTCCTTTCTTTCCCCGCGCCCCATTGTTCTTCTTCTCTGCCAGCGGCAGCACTTCTCCGGCAGGCGGGTGGTGTCTAGTTTCTCTTCGACCTCTCGTTCTTCATGGCCGCAGTATGGACCCGTGCCTTTGACAAGATGCCCTGACTGCCCAAGCCAGGAGCCTCTGAAGCGGTCGATCTGTAAGACGGACGACAACGGCAACCGTGGACGTGAGTTCCTTGCATGCGAGAGCTTGCCATATAGAGAGGGGGATAAGGTTAGATCTCGCTCCAATTGCTCTGTTTTCTCTCGATTTTCTTGTTATTCCCTCGAATTTGGGATTTAGGGTTCACGTTGTTATTTTCAGATCCTGAAGAAATGCAGGTATTTCGAGTGGATCGATATGTACGTTCAGAGGCTTCAATTGCAGGAATCAATTGGTGCTATTGGGGAGCGCAATTTGGGAGGGGGGGACTTGCTGTAGAGAATGCGGCGGAGAGAGGAGCTGTTCCGATTATGCCTAATGCTCCCAATGCAGAACTGGTGGAAGTGAAGGGAGAACTAAAGAAAATGAACAAGCAGTTAAGGCAGCTGATCGAGTTGAAGAAGCAAGCTAATCTGATGGCTGGTTATTTTTTTTGTTGTATAATTGCGATCGGATTCTTATCATTGCTCATCAGGCGCTAGAAGTTGTTACAAGGGATCCCTTGTTACAAATCCATTATTCAGTTACATGTACTTGTAGTTGTTTTCAAAGTTAGTGTGTGCATTCACCAAAATTACCAAAAAAAAGTGTTAGGGAATATAGGAATGCTAAAGATAGTTGATAATTGTTAGAGGGGTGACAAATAATGCATTCACCGAAATCCCACAAATATGTATGTCTCATGTTTATACCAAAATTATACCACTTTTGGGACGTTTCAAATAACCAAAACTATATCCCAAACTATATTCCCTAAAAGAAAAGGAATGCTAAAGAAAGTTGATAATTGTTAGAGGGGTGATAAATAATCCATTCACCGAAATCCCCCAAATATGCCAAATATGTATGTCTCATGTTTCTACCAAAATTATACCACTTTTGGGCCATTTCAAATTACCAAAACTATATTCCCTAAAAGAAAAGGAATACTAAAGAAAGTTGATAATTGTTAGAGGGGTGATAAATAATCCATTCACCGAAATCCTCCACATATGCCAAATATGTATGTCTCATGTTTCTACCAAAATTATACCACTGTTGGGCCGTTTCAAATTACCAAAACTATATTCCCTAAAAGAAAAGGAATGCTAAAGAAAGTTGATAATTGTTAGAGGGGTGATAAATAATCCATTCACCGAAATCCCTCAAATATGTATGCCTCATGTTTATACCAAAATTATACCACTTTTGGGACGTTTCAAATTACCAAAACTATATCCCAAACTATATTCCCTAAAAGAAAAGAAATGCTAAAGAGAGTTGATAATTGTTAGAGGGGTGACAAATAATGCATTCACCGAAATCTGCAAATATGTATGTCTCTTGTTTACACCAAAATTATACCACTTTTTAGTTTAACATTTTTAGATTGTGGAAAATAATGCATAAATAGAGGGAATATAGTTACGTGGCAAACTCGTTATTGCACATAAATAGAGGGGTGGCACTGTCCACCGACACAGAGAGAGAGGGGTGGCCACGAAGAGAGAGAGAGGGGTGGCCACGAAGAGACGGAGAGGGGTATACTGCCCGTTAGATCAGTGGATCAACAGTTGGTGGAGTCGATCCATGTGACAATGGCTCAACCAATCAGGATAAGTTTGGGCTTCTGTGATCATTTGTGACAGTACTTGAGGGCAAAACTGAGTAGTACTAAGAAACCAAGGGCATGTAAATAGTAAATAGACTAAGAGATTCAAACAAAAGAATTACAAAATGAAAAATGCATGTTTTGTACAATATAATTCATATTGGGCTACATCAAATTATTTGCAATTCAAATATACATGAGTGTGACAATTATGGCCTCATTTAGACAAACTATGTTTTGGGGAAGATGTTTTGCAAAGGGGTTTGAGTGGAAAACCATGCATCTTCATAGCTACTAATGATTCTGAGAAGTGGCAATTTGTGGTAAAACTTGATTTATCTATGTTTGTTAAGGTGGCAGGTTGCGTAGGAAGACTCCATGAGTAGGTGCCACTATGTTTTTATTTTTTTGGATTTTTTTGCGCATGAAATGACTCAATTAGCTATGTTAATCTCATTTGTTGACTCTCTGTTGACCAGCTACTTGAGGGTAGAACTGAGTATATTGCACTTGCCAGTCTAAGTACTCGAGGGGAAAACTGAGTACAGATAAAATTTCTGTATAAGGCCCGAGGTTATAACTGAGTACACCAAACGTCCCAGGGTTAGCCTCGTGTCGCGGTGCACGCTGCAGCCATGCATAGCGGACGCGTGTTGCGGTACACGCCACCTTCGTCTTTATAGAGCCCCTCTTTCTCTCCCTCAACGCTCGCCCACTCTCTCATTCTCACTGCAACCGCCTCTCCTGTCCCATCATCTTCTCCACAACCGAAGAAAAAACCTCGAAGAAAACCGCCGGCGATGGAGAAGAATGAGATGCCCATTGTCGCTGCTTCCGACGTAGCCGCCGATGCATTAGCCGCCGCCCCCGTCCAGGCCCCCGTTGTTGCTTCCGATGTAGTCGCCGGCGCATCAGCCACCGGCGCATCGGCCGCCGCCCCCGTCCAGGCCTCCGTCGCTGCTTCCGACGTAGCCGCCGGTGCATCGGCCACCGCCCCCGTCCAGGCCCTTGTCTAGGCCCCCATCACTTGGGACCCGTACGAACCAGTGTCGTACGTCACGCCGGAGAACCCCTAAGACACCAGCATCATCGACGAT
The DNA here is from genome assembly GCA_007115705.1 of Dactylis glomerata. NCBI lineage: Eukaryota > Viridiplantae > Streptophyta > Magnoliopsida > Poales > Poaceae > Dactylis > Dactylis glomerata. Next base: position 4,431,495 of record QXEO01000538.1, on the reverse strand, counting down.
GAGCCAGATGTAACCCTTTGTTCCCTTGTTCTTATCCCATTTCAATCCTTTTGTGTTAGATCTAGCGTTATTAGGGTTCGTCTGTTCCTAGTTCAATCCTTTTGTGTTAGATCTTGCATTATTAGGGTTCGTCTGTTCCTAGTTAAATCCTTTTGTGTGAGATCTTGCGTTATTAGGGTTCGTCTGTTCCTATTTCAATCCTTTTGTGTTAGACCTTGCGTTATTAGGGTTCGTCTGTTCCTAGTTCTAGATCTTGCGTTATTAGTATTTGTGATTTGCTTTTGTTTAAGATTTGGTTAACTTATGTGAGTAATCAATCCCATTCGGTTAATTTGTGCCGATGATGATGAATATTTGGGCACAAATTGATTCAGGGTTTGGTCCGTGAACAATTGGTGTGTACAAATATGTTGTGCATGATCTTTGGTTCACTGACTCAAATCCTGGTGATAAATGTGTCCAATGTAACTGAGGCTACCTCTTTTTTTCGTGCCCATATTATCATGCATGATCTTTTGTTCACTCTCTGTTCCATCATCGCTGCAATTGACTCCGTGTTTTTCGATCTTTGGTGCTACGTGACAGGTGCAGAGCAGCGACGTCGACAGCAACGACAAGTCCTTCCACACCAAGACTCGTCACGTCCTCAGGAGGCTGCAGTCCGGCCATTACGATGGCCACTTTGCTCGAGGCGTTTATAGGTGCCCTTCTGCAACAGGAGGCTCCGCGCCACCGACTTCAACTGCCTGGTGAACCATGCTGAATCCATTGGCAGATCCATTGGCGGCGCTAGAGTTGGAACGACCGTGAATGTGCATGCGTTCATGGCCAAACACAAAGCACTTGGGATTCACCTGCGCAGCCTCTAAGCAGCTTAAATTCATGTAAAATGTAGCTTATGTTGGATCTATCGGTAGTACTGTTGGATCTGTCATGAATATATCTATGCTATGTTGGCTGCTGTATGCAGCTTATCCTATATTTTCTCTGGGTTTGTGCATGGCGTTAAAAAACAAAAGGAGAAGCTGCTCTAGATTTGCTACCAATTTGGGCAATCAAGAATGAATGAAATCGAGCGAGAGAGAGGAAAAATGTGCATTGAAAACTGCTAATCTGGGCGAAAGAGACAGAAACCACTCGTGCCCACGTCTCGGACCCACACGGCTCCACACGCTACGGCCCCACATGCTACGGCCCCCGCTCCGCTCGTATGACCAAACACGGTCTCGTCCTATCCCACACGGTCCCTTTCTACCAGCCCCACATGACGCGGCCCCACATGATGCGGCCCCACTTGTCAGCACGGAACGGTCAACTGAACGGGATTCCTCCCGTCCGGGCTCCTTGTGAGGGTTTCAGACAAGGGCTTGGGGAAAACTGAGGAAAAACTAAGGAGCTGGGGAAAACTGAGTACAACTAAGGACCCGAGGGCACGAAAATAGAAATCCCCTTGGAAAAAGGCCTTGGGGAGGCAAATTTGGGTAGATTGGTTGGTTGGACTGAGTCCGCATTGTGGCCAGTGCACGTCTCAAAGCAGTCTCGAGCCGGGCCTAAGGGGAATGCCCAAACCGGCCGTTTCCCCAGAGTCACCCTCGAGGCTGCCTCCCCATAGCCAAAAAGCGGCTCTGCCTGCACGAGCAGCTACGACCATGGAGATGGCGCAACTCCGCGCTGCTATGAAAAAAGGGGGTGGGAGTATTTCAGTCACCTCCTGCTAAAATCCTGCCCTTTTTCTACCCCCTCCCATCACCACCCAACTCCAAACCCCATCACCCCTTTGAGCTCTCTTCTCCGGTAGGCAACAGTGGCAGGGCAACCAGGACCACTTCTTCGAGTTGTTCCCTTCACTCCTCACTGATGACCCACAAGTATAGGGGATCGCAACAGTCTTCAAGAGAAGTAAAACCCAAATTTATTGATTCGACACAAGGGGAGCCAAAGAATATTTATAAGCCTTAACAGATGAGTTGTCAATTCAGCTGCACCTGGAAACAGACTTGCTCGCAGCGGTTTATCAGTAGCAACAGTTTTATAGTGGTGATATTAGTGAAACAGTAGTAAAATAAAAGCAGTAATAGTAGCAATAGTAAACAGCAGGATGAAATACTGTAGGCATAGGGATGGATGTACGGGCGTTGCATGGATAAGATAATTCATGAAATCAGTGAGACATGGGCAATTGCAGATAAATAATATAAAGCATCCTAGTACTAACAATCATAGGCATGTGTTCCGTATATAGTCGTACGTGCTCGTAATGAGAAACTTGCACGACATCTTTTGTCCTACCAGCCTGTTGCAGCAGGGCCTCAAGGGAAACTACTGGTAATTAAGGTACTCCTTTTAATAAAGTACCGGAGCAAAGCATTAACACTCGGTGAACACATGTGATCCTCACATCATAGCCATCCCCTCCGGTTATCCCAATTTCTGTCACTTTGGGGCCTCGGGTTCTGGACAACAATATGTGTATACAACTTGTAGTTAAGACCATAAACAACAAGTATCATCATATAACAATAACAAGTTCAGATCTGAAATCATGGCACTCGGGCCCAAAGTGACAAGCATTAAGCACAACAAGTTGCAAGAATGTCATAAGCACTAATAAAAGATACTAGGCACTATGCCCTAACATTCTCATAGCAAATTACATGAATGATCTCATCCAATCCCTACCATCCCCTTCGCCTACAGCGGGAATTACTCACACATGGATGGGGGAATCATGGATGGTTGATGGAGAGACGTCGGTGATGATGGTAATGAAGATCTCCTCCAAATCCCCATCCCGGCAGGGTGCCAGAACGGAGTTTCTGGTTCCAAATCGCGGTTTCTGATGGTGGCGGTGCAGCGGAAGTCTCTCTGGGAAAAACGCCGAACCCCCGCTCCTTTCAGGTCAGAGGGTATATGTAGGCGGAAGGAGGGGTCGAGGTGACGGCTGAGGCGGCCTCACCACAGGTGGGCGCGGCCAGGCCTGGGCCTCGCCCCCTGGTGGTGAGCCCAGGCCACTGCCTCCCTTCGTCTCTCCTTCTGGCTCCGTGGGTCTTCTGGCAAAATAGAATTTTTGCAATATTTTCCGAGATTTTTCCTGAAAGTCGGATTTTTGCACAAAAATGAGACACCAGAGCAATTCTGCTGAAAACAGCGTTAGTCCGCGTTAGTTGTATTCAAAACACACAAATTAGAGGAGAAACAATAGCAAAAGTGTTCAAGAAAGTAGATACGTTTTGGACGTATCAACTCCCCCCAAGCTTAGCTTATTGCTTGTCCTCAAGCAATTCAGTTAATAACTGAGTGCGATAAAAGAAACTTTTACGAACACATTTGCTTCATAGATGTATATATACTAACTATATGATCAAGTACTCAGGCAATTCATAATAAGAAATATGCAACTAATGTTACCTCATAGTCAAGCAAGCTATGAAAGAGTGCTAATATACTAGTAATAAGTAACATGAAACATAAGAAGTTGCAAGATTGTAATGCTCATAAATGATATGAAAGAGTGGTATCCCGCTTGCCTTTATTTGTGGAGCAAAATATAAATGCTAAGGCACCTCTGAAGTTCAAGGGAAGACTAGAAGTAAAAAATATCAAAGATACAAGCATCAAAGTTATACCACAATTAACCATGTTCTGGGACAAGCACATTACACTAAGAATAACAGCTATGCTCTCAAGAAGGTGCTTTAAAGTTAGAAGATGAAGACTCAACATAAAAGTAAAAGAAAGGCCCTTCGTAGAGGGAAGCAGTGATTTAACATGTGCTAGAGCTTTTCATTTGTAAAACAGAGATAAAAATTTATTTTGAGAGGTGGTTGTTTCATGTCAACGACTGGCAATGGGGACTTGCTATCTTCCATAATAAACAAGTGAGAGCGGTTCCGAGTTCTTTGAAAATTTGGCACATTGGTGCTCTTTTATAAAGCTTTGGCACTCCTCCCTACCTTTTTTCCTTTCTCAAACCATGGCTAACCGATTCCATCGGATGCCCACCAACTTTCACATACCATGGAGGAGTGCTCTTTTTCTTTTCTTTTTTTAGATTAGATTACAATGGTCTGACCAGCTCCCTTGCAAAATTAATGACGATCAGATGAAGCTGCCTAGTCGAGGGGTACTCCATTTAATATGGAAGATAGCAATTCCGACAACTACGTCCCCATGAGCTAAAAACAGTGGAACAAAATGAGAAGTATTTGAAAGTTTTGAAAGGCAGCATATGAAAATTTACTTGGAATGGCTTTGAAATACCATGCATAGGAATTTATAGTGGACTCTTTGGTAGACTTGGTTTTTGGTAATTGGATGCATGAGAAGTATTTCCTCTCAGTACAAGTGAAGGCTAGCAAAAGACTGGGAAGCGACAATCGAGAGAGTAATAGCTGTCATAATCATGCTTGCGATAAAACAAAATTAATATAGGCATAAAAATGATACAAGAACTCTGAGGCAAAGTAAATCATAGAGGCTTAATTGACTTTTTGTTCAGTCATGTGCATGCTTGAGCATGTGCCAAGTCGATTCAAATGAAATTTTCAGAGGTGGATACCACAATGCCATACCATATTATGAATAAAACAATGCAAGCAAACATCTACATGACATGCTACGAACTATTAGTAAATTGAAACTAATCATATGAGAGCAAGAACTATAAAGCATCCATTAAATAACATATACCTTACATGAACCGACTAAGCATGTCCACATAGATGAGTATATGTACCAAAATGAAAACAAATAGAGTTCATACCAGCCTCTTACCACATCTCGGATTGTCGTATGTCATCATTATTGCTTTTCACTTGTGTGGTTTGAATAATATAAAGTGAATACCAAGCTCCAGTTGAGTCACGGGAGAATAAACTCTGCAACAAACTTTACAAAACCAAAGAAGAACAACAAATATTTTTGGATTTTTGATTTTTGAGACAAGAACAAAAAGGAAATAGCAAACAAAGCAAAATATTTTTGGATTTTTCAAACTTCAAACCGAAAATAGCAAGTAAAGCAAACCAAAGCTAGAAACTTAAAAAGGCAAACAAGGAGAAACAACGGAAATATTTTTGATCTTTTTGTGTTTTGGAAAGAAGAAATAAGAGCAAGAACAATAAAGAAAGCAAAACATGGATATACAAAGGACCGACAAAATATAATATGTAGATGAGTGAATCGTCGGCATACCTCCCCCCAAGCTTAGGCTTTTTGCCTAAGTGGAGATCAATCCCAACTCGGCCAACTCGGCCATGAAGTGGCGCTTCCAAAGTGTGACGAAGAAATACCTTTGTCCTGGTACGAGCTTGAGGACGCCCCGGTGTGATATGCGGTGTAGTGATAGGCCGGCGCCTCCTCTTCCTCCTGGTCCACAACGCCATGCTGTACATTGAAGCCAAGCAACCTAAGTTGCTCATCTAACTCCTCCTTCGACCGCGACCATGGCCTACTGTGAATACTGAACAAACTAGGTTGTGGCAAGGGCACTTCCCTTTCATCTCCATCTGTAAATAACATTCTATAAACTAATTTCCCTGCACATGAGTTAGCTGTAACAAAGTGATGGAGCTTCATGGCAGCAAGATCGAGCCTCTGTGGAGTCAACAATATATCATGAGGAGCAACAGAAAGACCTAGAGCAGCAACAATGCGCGCAACAACAATGCCTCCAAAAATAGGTCCCCTAGCGGCTAGGCGACGAGCAATAAGAGCACCGAGGTTATACTTCTTGCTAACATCAAGAGCAGTAGCTAGAAAAGCTAAATAATAGTTGGAGATATTGCTAGTGTTCCCTCTAACAAGAATACTAGTGGCAAGATAGTAAGTCAAATATCTAATAGCTGGGAGTTGAATGTTCCTTATCTTGCCACGATGTGTTGTGCGGTCATCATCATTAGTCACTCCTCGGTAGAGCTCCAACAAATCAGTGGGCTGTTGTAGCATCTTCTTTGCCGTCCCAAACATGGGTATTCTAAAACTTAAAGGGCGCTAGCCTACCCGGCCAACCACGCCATCTGCGCTCGCGCACGAATGTGAGACGTTCCTTTTAGCGATTGGACAGTGATTTTACTGCGTGGTCATTTTCCATCCGTTGAATGAGGTAATTTCGTTTTTCACTTATTCTAAAACTTAAAGGGCGCTAGCCTACCCGGCCAACCACGCCATCTGCGCTCGCACACAAATGTGAGACATTCCTTTTAGCGATTGGACAGTGATTTTACTGCGTGGTCGTTTTCCATCCGTTGGATGAGGTAATTTCATTTTTCACTTATTAGTTCAATGATAAGGTCCATGACAATTGGGCCCGTCTATGTATGGGACCGACAGTTCAGAGAGTCACGCTTCCGCATCCAGAGTGATAGATTCCTAGGCTTCTTGGTCAATGGTATATAAACAGCCCGTGAAAACCTAGATCGAAAATATCTACCCAGCCCCATTCTCTCCTCTCCCGCACGAGCTCCCCTGCGCTCCTCACCGGCCGCCGCCAGCGTCTACACGGCCATCGCCGCCACCAGCTCCTCCTCCAAGGCCGCCGCCACCGCACCTCCTTCAAGGCTGCCAACGCCACCAAGTGCCGCCGCCGCCACCAACCGTCGCCGCCGCCACCAGCTGCCGCCATATCCTCTCGTCCACGTCCGCTGCCAGCCACTCCAGCGCCTCCACACGACAGAGAGGAGGCAAGAGGAGGAGCTACTTTGCCTCCAACAGAGCAGCACGTCTTTTCCCCTTTGGCTTGACCTCCCTCTGCGAGTTTCTTCATCTTAATCCTTCATCTCTCATTTAATTTTGATTTTGCAGCAGGATTTGGTGTCCAGATACTCAACGACAATCCTCCTCCTCGTCATCTCTTAAGATTTTTTGTTTGTGCTGCTTAGCTGTAGCCAATAGAAGTGCAGAGCAGATGTTTAATAAAATGCCAGTGTGAAAAATCAAGTTAAGGAAAGGTTATGAGAGCGTGTAGACACCGACTCGAGTGACTTAAAGGGCGCTAGCCTACCTGGCCAACCACGCCATCTGTGCTCGCGCACGAATGTGAGACGTTCCTTTTAGCTATTGGACAGTGATTTTACTGCGTGGTCGTTTTCCATCCGTTGGATGAGGTAATTTCGTTTTTCACTTATTAGTTCAATGATAAGGTCCATGACAATTGGGCCCGTCTATGTATGGGACCGACAGTTCAGAGAGTCACGCTTCTGCATCCAGAGTGATAGATTCCTAGGCTTCTTGGTCAATGGTATATAAACAGCCCGTGAAAACCTAGATCGAAAATATCTACCCAGCCCCATTCTCTCCTCTCCCGCACGAGCTCCCCTGCGCTCCTCACCGGCCGCCGCTAGCGTCTACACGGCCGTCGCCGCCACCAGCTCCTCCTCCAAGGCCGCCGCCACCGCACCTCCTTCAAGGCTGCCGACGCCACCAACCGCCGTCGCCGCCACCACCAACTGTCGCCGCCGCCACCAGCTGCCGCCATATCCTCTCGTCCACGTCCGCTGCTAGCCGCTCTAGCACCTCCACACAACAGAGAGGAGGCAGGAGGACGAGCTACTTTGCCTCCAACAGAGCAGCACGTCTTTTCCCCTTTGGCTTGACCTCCCTGTGCGAGTTTCTTCATCTTAATCCTTCATCTCTCATTTAATTTTGATTTTGCAGCAGGATTTGGTGTCCAGATACTCAACGACAATCCTCCTCCTCGTCATCTCTTAAGATTTTTTGTTTGTGCTGCTTAGCTGTAGCCAATAGAAGTGCAGAGCAGATGTTTAATAAAATGCCAGTGTGAAAAATCAAGTTAAGGAAAGGTTATGAGAGCGTGTAGACACCGACTCGAGTGACTTAAAGGGCGCTAGCCTACCTGGCCAACCACGCCATCTGTGCTCGCGCACGAATGTGAGACGTTCCTTTTAGCGATTGGACAGTGATTTTACTGCGTGGTCGTTTTCCATCCGTTGGATGAGGTAATTTCGTTTTTCACTTATTAGTTCAATGATAAGGTCCATGACAATTGGGCCCGTCTATGTATGGGACCGACAGTTCAGAGAGTCAGGCTTCTGCATCCAGAGTGATAGATTCCTAGGCTTCTTGGTCAATGGTATATAAACAGCCCGTGAAAACCTAGATCGAAAATATCTACCCAGCCCCATTCTCTCCTCTCCCGCACGAGCTCCCCTGCGCTCCTCACCGGACGCCGCTAGCGTCTACACGGCCGTCGCCGCCACCAGCTCCTCCTCCAAGGCCGCCGCCACCGCACCTCCTTCAAGGCTGCCGATGCCACCAACCACCGCCGCCGCCGCCACCAACTGTCGCCGCCGCCACCAGCTGCCGCCATATCCTCTCGTCCACGTCCGCTGCCAGCCGCTCTAGCACCTCCACACGACAGAGAGGAGGCAGGAGGACGAACTACTTTGCCTCCAACAGAGCAGCACGTCTTTTCCCCTTTGGCTTGACCTCCCTGTGCGAGTTTCTTCATCTTAATCCTTCATCTCTCATTTAATTTTGATTTTGCAGCAGGATTTGGTGTCCAGATACTCAACGACAATCCTCCTCCTCGTCATCTCTTAAGATTTTTTGTTTGTGCTGCTTAGATGTAGCCAATAGAAGTGCAGAGCAGATGTTTGATAAAATTCCAATGTGAAAAATCAAGTTAAGGAAAGGTTATGAGAGCATGTAGACACCGACTCGAGCGAAATCGAGCTTGTCGGTGGTGGCTCGGGCGATGGCGAGCACCAGTGAGCGCAACATGCAGAGCAGCAGCCTTTCGGCGTAAGTGTCATTCAAGACTAGGAGCATCTTGAGAAGCACGTCCGAGACGGGATGATGAGCTTCTCCCAGTTATTCTCTTTCTATCAGCTGATGCAATGTGCTATGCTTCCTTGTCTTTATCTTGCATTTTATATGTATGCATGGTTTTTATGATTAGGAGTTTCGTGTCTGGCTATTTCTTGGGATTTTCAACTTCTTATGCTTGTGGAGTGCTTTATTGATTTTTTTGCAGGAGGTATAGTATAGATTTGGAGAGCTCGGGGTGCGCCATGGAGGAAGAACTTCTTGCAGTGCCTTTGGCCGACGAGCCTCCGCCGCCGAGCTGTGCCTGCATGGGGATGAGGGGGTTGGGAGGGGCTGCCAAAATAGGGAAAACGAGAGGAGGCGCCGCCATAGGGAGTTCGGCCGATTGGGGAGGAAGAGGAGAGTCAGCGGCGGCGAGCATTGAGAGACGCGCCGTGCTTCAGGCTGCATCTCCTTGAGTGAGTTCCCCCTTCCTATGCCATTCCATGGTTCCTCCTATGCCAATGTCTTTTTAGTTCTTCAGCAAGGTGATGTTTGTGTGATTGCTTTTATGTTTTCGATGGGAAGTCTCTGATAGTGAATTCAAAATTTTATTTAGTGCAGTCAACTTGGTTTACTCTGTTGATGGCTATTATGGGACTGATGTTTCCTGCAGTTCTTCATTTCACACATTCAGAAGTGACGCAAGGAACTTCAGAGGTTGCTCTTTCAAGGTTCAGTAGTTGTATCATGTTTGTGGCACATGCAAGCTAATCTTTATTTCAACTAAGTGGACGGAACAACGGTCATAGTTTGGCATTGTAAGTGTGGTACGTCCATTGTTTATTCACTGCTGATGATAAGACTATAAATTCTATTATTAGTTTGTCTACGTTAGTTCAATCATAACACAAATCATCATGGTTCTTTCAGTTTGCAACACCATACGATAAACTAAACTTATACTTGATAAAAGAACTATTTAGATCATGTAAAAATAAAGTTGCAAGCCATGCTTCACCATTTTCTGAAAGTTTCACCAATATTATTAATACTACAGGAAGAGGTGTTGATTGATGGTACCTTATAATAGTTTATGCACTTTCTTTTCTCTGCTACAGGACATAACTATAGGTTGCAAGTGGATCATCAACACATATATCAATGCTTGAGGTACGCTTATATCCGGATATGATATATGTGTGAATGTTAGTTGATTAAGAAATTCTTCTGTAAAATATTTACCTAGGGTTTTAAGGTGTTTCTGTAATTTGGTTATTAATTGTACCCCTTGAGAACATATCTTTACCTTATCCTTTAAGCGGATGTAAAATACAAACATCTTATCTTGGTCGAAGCTTTTTTCAAGGTAATCGGGTTTTAAGCAATTTATGATAAAAGCACTTACTTTTGATTATAGAAAAGGAGACTTTCATTAGCAAATAAATTCAAGCCTACACCTGGTTCTTGCGCCAGTTATGCAACGTGAAATAAGCTTACTCAATTACTTTTTCCTGTAGTTGGCTTGCAATTTTCATGGCCCAGCTGCAAATGTGGCGAGTTGCTTTATATTTAACCAGAGAGCAATGTGGCGAGTTTCCCGGCATCCTCTTCTGGCCAGTTTAGATGTGGTAGCAAAATATCAGTAAAAGTAGTTGAATTTACACGGAAAACAGTCAGTCACTATTGAATATTGACACTGTACTATACTGCGTTTGAATCTAAAATTTTGAGTTGTATGTGAGAATTATTCATTATATTCTTCTCCCTGTTTATTAGGCTCCTTTGAGTTCAGTTCAGGCTTCTTGTTTAAAACTAACCCACAATCCCAATTGTTGGTCAATTCAGTCATTCTTAACAATCTCATTACATCTTCTCTCTTTCTTTAGTTAAGGAATTCCCTGATTCTTGCGGTCTTGCATGAAAAATGTATTTCCAAAAGTTTTGCCACAAACTTGTTTAATAGTTTCATGCTATGTGCTTTTCTCCAGCCTTTTTTACTAGCACCTGGCACATATCATATTGGTTAGCTTTCCTTTAATTTGCGGTCGTCTTGTGCTTGCTGGGCATGGAACCAGGTAGAGTAATGAGGCGGAAAAAAACTTCAGAAGAGAGGAAGAAGTCCCATAGGAAAAAGGCCATCTGCTTGAAATAAATAAGATAAGCTACACAGATGTTTGTTTGCATTTTTTTTAGGAAGGAAAATATCTAACTGCTCAGAACACTAATTTATTTCAGATACAGTGGTCAGTTATGTTATCGATTGCAGTTCATGAAATTTTGTTAGAGCAAGATAATTCCCTCCGTTGTTGCAGAGTTATCTGTTAGTTTTCAATTTGAAATTATTTATGGTGGTTCATCCTGGCTAATCATGTATAACTAATCTATATATGTATTGTATTTGCATCCTGCCTTTTCTGAAGACTCCAAATAGTATGCATAAATGTAACACTCCAGGCAGTATGATTGTATTTAACGACTTCGAATCAAAATCTCCAAATAGTATTTTCTATTGTATGAAGCTGGTAATGTAATTTGGGCATTTAAGAACAATATGTTTTTATAAATTAGTGATGTTCTATTTGTATAGGTTTTAAAAAATTGTATTGTAAAAGCTGCTAATTTGATGTCAGGTCATAACAGCTGATGTTTGTTCATACTTGATAATTACAGAGATACTTAAAGTATCTCTCCCTGGGGGTTAAATATACAGGAAAATAGTGTTGTAGGCCAACTTATTCTTTATTCTTTATTATATTTGTACAGTGTTTTTGCTCTCATATATTTGGTTTGTGTGGGAAAATGACTCCTTCAGCTATTAATTCTTGTTTAGCAATATTTGGTCTGCATATTTCAGGTGGGGCAAACCTACTAGGACAGAACATTTATAGGAGAGGGGAGCATACTTTGAGTTATGTTTGCGTACATATCCCATGGTACTCTTTTCCTTTGCATCAGGATACTTTGAGTCGGGTTCATGACGAGGCCATGAAGAAAAAGGACATACGTTGAACATGTGTGAACAGATTATCTCTAGGTATCTAAATAGATTGCATATGTGAAAGCCAATTCAGGACCGTAACTATTATCTTTCCATTACATCAGCGGTTTCAAATATTGAACATTTCTCTGTCAGAATTTATGAAGTGTTTTTGATGGAGTAACAATTATAAATTTAGTATGCAATTTTTCCTCTTATGGTGCTTCATTTAAAAAATAAGCCACACCCTTAGATCTATTTTATGTAAGTGTAATTTTCCATTGGCTGTGTATCATGCTTGCTCTTACTTTTGTTATTGTAGAGCACATCCTTTGACTTCATCTTGCCAATGGGACAAAGAGGTGACGAATAATACACCCTATTAGCACACTTATTTAATGCAAAGTGAGTATACAACTAAATAGAACTCCTAAAATACAATGAGTTATTTTCAGTAATTTGCGTTACTGGAAAGATGCAGCTCAGATTTGCTTTCACCCATTAACATGCCTTCTCTATGAAAGAAATTGTTCATTGTCTTTGTACCTAGCCTGCCTTTTCTCGCAATGTTTTACAACATGATCTTATACAATAGTATTTTATATTTGCTTTGCAATACAACATGGTTAGATCTTTCTTTGTAAAATATATTGTTTTCTGCATCTGTAGGAAAATTGAATTTACTTGTTTTTTTGTTTCCTTTAACAGAAAAAAGAACAAAGGAGCATTGAGTATAGGCATGCTGGCATGGCGAGTAGATCTGTAATGTGTACCAGTTTTGGTGGAATAGGATAACATGCTTTAAACCTCAAACCCAAATTTGGTGATGTTGTTTTTCATGTGACTCATGTTACAATAACCATAGTTTAGTGGGTGCGCTTAGATAGAAGCATAAAAGCTTAAAAAAAGGTGTGGAGTTGTACTAAATCATGTCTTACTGCAGAACCTCGATGAACCTGATATTTTTTGGTGGACTCTTGATACTAAAGTGATTTTGTCAGAATTACTATTTTTATTTGAATTAGAATAATTTACTTTTTGTGGCTTCAGTGCCGCTTTAGATTTGCCTTTGCGCCAGTGGTGCAACGGGTCATCTAGTACCTAGAATATCACAAAACCTCTCCAAAGACATGGTGATAGACTTATCATAAATCTTAAATGCAATGGAAGGCTTAAAATGAGAGTTAGTGAATTTAAAGCTTTCAACGAAAATCTTTGTGAGCAAAGCATATTGATTACTTTCATCCGTCATGTATGTAGTCAATCCAACCTTGTTGACAAGGAGTAAGAAATCCTCAAGAATCCCTGCATCACTCAAAAAGTTAGCACAAGGGAAGGTGGATGGATGCGCATCTCCATCGTCCCCCTCAATGTTCGGTGACATAAGATCTTCATTGTAGGATATCCTATATTGAGCAGTAGATCTTGAAGGCCTTGATGACCTTGGTGCTTTTCTTTCAAAGACTTCTCCATAGGTGTAGTTGTCCATCTCCCTTTTCTGAAATTTTTGACAAACCTCATAAAAAATGATTTTAAGACAAACAAGTGTAGGTAACTACTATAGGGAGTTACTAGAGAGCTAATCATGCATCAAAATAACATTTCTAAGCAATAGAACAAGCATGCAAACTCATTTCACCTGCAGCCTATAGAGCTAAAATACTCAAGAAATACTTCACTAAACAAAACTCTACTTGGACAATCGAAGGAGTCACATACCAGAGAACAAATGCTCCAAATCTCAGCAACAATGATGGGCTGAGCAAGGAGATCAAAAAATTGAGGTGGAGAGCAGTAAGAATACGAGTTTGAGCTGGTGTGTCGTGATTTTTGGGAGAGAGAAAGAGCTGGGGAAGAAGAGATAAGTGAGAGGCCAGGGGGCCCCCCTCACCATAGGTGGGCGCAGCCAGGGCTGGGCCGCGCCCCCTGGTGGTGAGGTGGCGTGGTAGGTCCACCTGAGGTCTCCCAGGTGCCTCTCTGCCCCATTTTTGACATAAAAATTTAAAAAGATTTTTCTGGAATTTTTTTAGAAACTTTATTTTCGAGGATTTTTCAAAAATTGACAACAGATTAAAAACTCGGGAAAACGAAGATGGCATGATTGCAGGCAAATCAAAAACCAAGTATGCAAAAGCTCTAAGATATTCTAATCATGTAAATAACGAAGGGAACAAAAATGGTGAAAGTAAATATGAGTGAGGTTGAGTAAATGCGGTGAAAACGAAGTTTCATTCATATAAAATCACTTTGTTAACAAGGTTGATCAAGTCTTGTTACCAAACTAATTTTATATGAGGCAAAACTTTGCATTTCACTTTATGCTTATGTTACCTCGACCTTGATAGGTATAGTCCCAATCATAAAAATTTTATATTCTTCCTTGGGCTTTTGCTCTGAACAAATAATCTGACCAACTCTGATGGTCTCAACATTCTTGATTGAATTTAGAGCATTCTTTCTATCAATCTTCTTGGAAAAATAAACTGTATACTCTTTGTCATTGACATTAAAAGTTACTTTTCCTTGATTGCAATTAATAACCGCACCTGCAGTGTTTAGAAAAGGTCTCCCAAGAATAATAGACATATTATCATCTTCAGGCATTTCCAACACAACAAAGTCAGTTAATATCAAACAACTGTTCGCAACTTGAACAGGAACATTCTCACATATACCAATAGGAATAGTAGTAGACTTATCAGCCATTTGCAAAGATATATCAGTTGATACCAATTTTTCTAGATCAAGTCTCTTATAAAGAGAGAAAGGCATGACACTAACTCCAGCTCCCAAATCACATAAAGCAGTTCTAACATAGTTATTTTTAATGGAGCAAGGAATAGTTGGTATACCTGGATCTCCAAGCTTCTCCGATACTTTACCATCAAAAGAATAATTAGCAAGTAAAGTGGAAATTTCCTCATTAGGAATCTTCCTTTTGTTAGTAACAATATCTTTCATATACTTTGCATAAGGAGGTATTTTAATAGCTTCAGTTAAAGGAATTTGCAAAAATAAAGGTCTCATCCATTCACAAAACCTGTTGTAGTGTTCTTCTTCCTTGGATTTATGTTTCTTACCAGGAAAAGGCATTGGTTTCTGCATCCAAGGTTCTCTCTCATTACCATGCTTGTTGGCAATGAAGTCTTCTTTGGTGTACTTTGCATTCTTGTCTAGCTTTTCTGGTTCCTCTTCAACTTCTTCTTTATCGGAAGCATTACCTGGTTCAGTTTCAGCATCAGAAATAGAAACACTATTAGGATCTTTACCTGCTTCAGAGGATTCTGCAACTATTTTATGCTTCTTCTTCTTCTTCTTGGAAGGAATATCATCACTTGAAGTGCGTTGAGAATCTTGTTCGATCCTCTTAGGATGTCCTTCAGGATATAAGGGGTCTTGAGTAGTAGCACCTCCTCTTGTGTGTATCTCACATGCTTATTTTTCTCTTGCGGCATTAACTAGCAAGTCTTTTTGCACCTTGGTAAGCTGATCAATTTGGGTCTGAACCATTTGAAAATGTTTAACAAGTATCTTCACATCATTGGAGGTTCTCTCCACAATATCCTGCAACTTGTTAATAGCTCTAGAATTTTCTAACAAATAATTCTACACCATTCTATTAAAATTATCTTGCTTAACAATAAAATTATCCAACTCATCTAAGCATTGACCAGGAGGTTTAGAGTAAGGAATATCTCTATCATCAAAGCGTTGGAGAGAGTGTACCTCAATAGTAGATGAGTGAGGGATTGGCTTACATAATTCTTCTATAGGAGGTAAATTCTTCACATCTTCGGCCTTAATACCTTTCTCGTTAAGAGATTTCTTGGCTTCCCTCATAACTTCATCATTTAATTCAATCATTCCTCTCTTCTTTGGTGTCGGCTCTTGAACTGGCGCAGGTGTTGGTGCTGGTGTTGGCTCAACTAGAATCCAATCATTATGATTCCGTCTTATTTTAGCCATTAGTTCTTTAGCTTCAGCTAGAGTTCTTTCCCTGAAAACACAACCAACACAACTAACCAGATATGTCTTAGATTCATCCGTTAGTCCATTATAAAATATATCAAGGAGTTCATTTTTAGGCAATGGCTCTTTAGGCAAAGCTCTAATTAAAGAGCAAAACCTTGTCCAAGATTCAGGCAATATCTCTCCTTTTCCCTGTTCAAAGTCAAAGATTTTCTGCACAGTTAAGCACTAGCAGGAAAATATTTCTGAAAGAAAGCATTAACCAAAGCAATAGGACTATGAATAGATCCAGGAGACAAGCTATTAAACCAAGTTTTAGCTGCATCCTTCAACGAGAAAGGAAAAATCCTAGCAACAAAGTAAGTGCGAAGCTTAATATCATCAGAAAACAAATTACTCAAAGTAGAAAGCTCATTCATGTGCTCCGTAACACTTTCATTCTCAGTACCACAAAAAGGCTCTTTCTCAACAATAGATATGTAAGATAAATCTAAAGAGAAATCATAATCCTTATCTCTAATATTTATGGGAGAAGCAGCAAACTTAGGATCAGGAGATAATTTATATCTAACAGCACGTCTCGCTAGAAGTTCCTTAACAACATTAGCATCACGAGTAGCACGAGCTTCGGCAATAAAATCATCATCAAGCTCAATATAAGCGTCATCAAAATCATCACTAGGATATTCCCTAGACTCAGGTGAACTAACAGGTGTAACAGTAGTGTTTCCCAACTTAGCTCTAGCAATAGTAGCATCCAAAAAGGAACCTAGTGAACCACTCTCATCAAGCACAGTAGAAACATCATCTATATTATCAGTGGTATTTTCAAACTCTGCAGAAGAAGTAGCAGTAGTGTGTGCGTGTGGTGGTGTAAGCAACTTACTCATAACAGGCGGTGAATCAAGAGCAACAGAGGTGTTCAAAGTCGTACCTCTTCTTGTAGTGGATGGCAATATAGGAACTTTTCCATTACGAGGTTTACCCATGATGAAAGGATTGCAGCGAACAATATGAATCCCAAGTGAACTTACAAATAAAGCTATGCTCCCCGGCAACGGCGCCAGAAAATAGTCTTGATGACCCACAAGTATAGGGGATCGCAACAGTCTTCGAGGGAAGTAAAACCCAAATTTATTGATTCGACACAAGGGGAGCCAAAGATTATTTATAAGCCTTAACAGATGAGTTGTCAATTCAGCTGCACCTGGAAACAGACTTGCTCGCAACGGTTTATCAGTAGCAACAGTTTTATAGTGGTGATAGTAGTGAAATAGTAATAAAATAAAAGCGGTAATAGTAGCAATAGTAAACAGCATGATGAAATACTATATGCATAGAGATGGATGTACGGACGTTGCATGGATAAGATAATTCATGAAATCAGTGAGACATGAGCAATTGCAGATAAATAATATAAAGCATCCTAGTACTAACAATCATAGGCATATGTTCCGTATATAGTCGTACATGCTCGCAATGAGAAACTTGCACGACATCTTTTGTCCTACCAGCCTGTTGCAGCAGGGCCTCAAGGGAAACTACTGGTAATTAAGGTACTCCTTTTAATAAAGTACCGAAGCAAAGCATTAACACTCGGTGAACACATGTGATCCTCACATCATAGCTATCCCCTCCGGTTATACCAATTTCTGTCACTTTGGGGCCTCGGGTTCTGGACAACAATATGTGTATATAACTTGTAGGTAAGACCATAAACAACAAGTATCATCATATAACAATAACAAGTTCAGATCTGAAATCATGGCACTCGGGCCCAAAGTGACAAGCATTAAGCACAACAAGTTGCAACAATGTCATAAGCACTAATAAAAGATACTATGCACTATGCCCTAACAATCTCATAGCAAATTACATGAATGATCTCATCCAATCCCTACCATCCCCTTCGCCTACAGCGGGAATTACTAACATATGGATGGGGGAATCATGGATGGTTGATGAAGAGACGTCGGTGATGATGGTGATGAAGATCTCCTCCAAATCCCCGTCCCGGCAGGGTGCCAGAACGGAGTTTCTAGTTCCGAATCGCGGTTTCTGATGGTGGCGGCGCAGCGGAAGTCTATCTGGGAAAAACGCTGAACCCCCGCTCCTTTCAGGTCAGAGGGTATATGTAGGCGGAAGGAGGGGTCGAGGCGACGGCCGAGGCGGCCTCACCACAGGTGGGCGCGGCCAGGCCTGGGCCGCGCCCCCTGGTGGTGAGCCCAGGCCACTGCCTCCCTTCGTCTCTCCTTTTGGCTCTGTGGGTCTTCTGGCAAAATAGAATTTTTGCAATATTTTTTGGGATTTTTCCTGAAAGTCGGATTTCTGCACAAAAACGAGACACCAGAGCAATTCTGCTGAAAACAGCGTTAGTCCGCGTTAGTTGTATTCAAAACCTCACAAATTAGAGGAGAAACAATAGCAAAAGTGTTCGGGAAAGTAGATACGTTTTGGACGTATCACTCACCTCCATCGATGATTGTAAGTAACATCACCTTGATCTTGTCCTCCATCTACTTAGGATAGATCTATGACTTTTAGTTATATCTTGTTGTTCCATGTCAGCACTGCTTCTTAGATCTTGTTCTATGTAGTGTTTCCCCTAATTGTTTACCTCGGTTGTAGTTAGATCTTGTTGTATGTTGTCCATGAGTAGTTCGTTTTCCCTGATCTTGGTCTATATTGAGCATGCGCATATTCTTGTTTATCTATAGGACTTGTTGTGTGATAACTTTCTTAGTCAAGAGCTAGTCCCCGTTGGTGAATCACAGATCCCCTTGTTTGTAGACGATTCACAGCTTATGGGTGAGAACTTTATGCATGTTGAGGTGGCTCATAATTCAGAGGTGCCTCAACATGCACAACTTGGTTCTATGTCGCAGATTTCTGTTGGTAGCCTTGTGCATAGTGTTGCTTTGAAGGTGGTCGTCAACCTTGCAAAGGCAAGGAAGGCGCATGCTGCTCTTGCAGCGCGTAAAGAGAACGTTGCGTAGATGAAGGGCACCAGGAAATGGCTCCCTACCATCCTCCTTCATGCTAGAGAAGATGTGCGAGATCATTAAGAGCGACGCCCGTACTAGGAAAGGGTTCAAAGAGGTCCATGTGACTGCTAGTTCCAAGGGCTCCTTTTGAGCATTGTGGAGATGAGGTCACTTCTACTCAGGTCAGGTGGATCGAGGTTAGCAAGCTTAGAGACCTCAGCGAAGCTCAGTGGGATGAGGAAACCTGCAACATCATCTTGGAGGCTGACCACTATCACGAACACATCATGGTTAGCACAGCTAACTTGTCAATTGTTCATCATCAGCACAAGTACCTTGCACATTGTTCATCATCAGCACAACTAACTTGCACATATAAATTGTCTTCCTTGTTAAGGATCACCCCAAGGACACCAAGTTCCTCAACAAGCCCGTCATGAATTACGCTGAGATGGACACCATATTAGGCGGTATCGCTACTGGCAAGTTCGCAATGGACTCCAATGGACCCCTCGGTACATCAACTCCTTCACCTAAGGAAGCAGCTGACACGGGAGTCAGACACCATCATCATCGATGGACCTAACAAGCCCGCCCATGCACCTGGATGCAAGAGGAAGAGGGCGCCCTGGCAGAGGATGAGCTCGAGGCCTTCAGCAGCATCACTGAAGCCGTCAAGGACATCACATAAGCGATCAGGGATAGCAAGACAGTTGACATGCACCCTAGCATCTACCATGCCATCATGAGCGTTGTTGAGTTCTCTCAAGAGGCTCTCATGGCGGCTCTAGGCCACCTCGTCAACCACAAGGCCCAAGGTACCAGCTATGTCGGTATGACTGAGGCGCACAGGATCGTGTGGCTCAGGACATACCTGGGAAAACACTACTTCTAGTGCCAGGGGTCATCCGGGATGGGGTTGGGCATGCATGCTTGCTGGTGATGGCCTGATAATGATGTTGATGATGAAACTTGTGCTCGTGATGTATATTTTGGTAGTAGCTAGGTGAAACAAAACTTCTTATGTACTATATATTTTGATGAGGTGGTATATACTAACCTCTCATGTGTGGTGGTAGGATGGCACCATAGTGGTAGGATGAACCTATGATCCTCTTTTGCTAATGATCATGCATGCTCCCCTTAGTTCATGTGTTGTTCTCAACTTGTCGTGCTTGTGGTGTTGTACTCAACTTGTTTATGTTCCCTATTAGTGTTATGTCGTGTTCAAAGGGAGGCAACCTAGAGTCTACAGCTCTTGGAGGATCTGCCAAGATCAAGTTAGTGGTTTCTCCAACAACATCTATACAGGGTGTGAAATGTTCAAGGAGGCACATGAGTACTAGAAATACCTAAGGCAATGGATGCTTAAGCCATGGTTGCTCAAGCTGTGAATGTCTAAGTTGTGACAATGCCTGTTCAAGCTATGGATGTCCAAGTTGTGGCAATGCCAGATCATGCTCGGTAGATTAGGCTAAGAGATTTCATCAGCGTCAATCTGCTCATGGTGAGCACCAGGATGCTCTTCTTCTGATCTCTCTCTTTGTCTAGCTTGTGTGTATGATCGGATGTAATGGTAATCTTACCAAAGTTTGAACTAGGTAACCACATGCATGCTACTATGGGCAACCAAACGCCTTGCTTTTGCATCCTAAGTGCCACAAAACCCAGTTAGCAGCTAAACAAAGGGGTCAAAGTTGCCCTAGAAATGCAACCAACTCCCATGTGGGCTACCAAACAAAGTGGACAACATGGCTTTTGGCCCGTTTCTACGTGATCATGCCCCAGGAACAGCCCCCGGAGCCCCAAATCTGGCCCAGAAAACCAATCACACCCTTGGTGAAGGTCGAACTGTTCTTGCTTGAAGGGTCGAACTGTGTACTTTAGCAATCTTACGACAACGTGTGCCCAAGAATGGGGCAAGGTGACCCCCGAGTCCCTGACTAGCCTAGATTTTCAAAAAAATGCAGGTTCTACCCGGGTTATTTCTGCAGTTCTCTAGAATCTCAGGGGGGCAAGATTTTGTATACGGTCGTCGAAGATGCTCCTCCAGTTGTGTGCGCTCTCCTTCAGCAGCATTGTGTGTGGCTGCATCCACGATGGTCGCCTCTGACCGCGAGACGGCATTGAGTGCCTCCTGCGTCGGCGCCTTAGTCCAACAGCCGCCGCCTCCTGCCACGCCTGCCTTCACCAGCGTCCGCCTTCAGCCAGCTGACGCGCCACCCGCCACCAGATACGGTTTGTGCAAGTCGGGCCATCCGGGTGTGAGGAGCAGGTTGTGCAAGTGGGGAATTGACTGAGAGTTGAGCTTGACTCCGTAACAAAAAGGTTCATATAAATGTAATGTTTGGTGTATAAGAATAGTATATCATTTGGTATTGGACAAAATGGCATACGTAGAGGTATGAGATAGTTGTAGTGGCATATGTCCAACTTGAGTTTTTATAATGGCATTTTTCCAACTTGTAAAAATTGTAGTTGCATAGATCAATTAACCCATAAAAATAGCATGGAAAAATACCTGGAAGGAGAAGCTCATCTTGTGAGAACTCTATCAGAAGCACTGGGATCTTGTAATACCTAATCATGGTCTCAACCTGATTGTAGAGATGACAAGCAAAGCTTTGGAACAAGTCTAAGATACTTTTTCTTTCAACACATATCAAGGGAGAAACAACATAGTCACCAACTTCCAGGTCACCGGTATTATTCAAATACTCTTTTGGACTTCTAGTGTAGTACTTGGGAAGGCTGCTCATGAACTTCCGCATATCTCTACAATAACTAGAAGGATAGAATGCTGAACCTTTTAGCAATTCAGCAAGTAAAAAAGGTGACATAAGGTTCGTTCATCAGAATCTAAATAAGGGTCATTAGAGTCACCTGCATCTCCTTCAATGTTGGCCTTCTACCACCTGCCTTTCTTGTTAGTTAATTCTGAGATAAAACAGTTTCTGGTTCATTTGCCGGAGTTGGTGCAATGCAACGGCCACTCTGGAAAGAAATAAGATAGATGTGTAAATTGTCGTAAGATTATGGTTCATTCTTAAAGTGTAAACCAGCATTTTCTGCCCGTGCAAAGCTGGTTGGAAGTTAAAATAAACACTATGTATGATTGATTAAAGAGTTGGCAACCATTTCGGTACAATTATGCAGCACCATTCACATGGTGAATACTCCCTCCGTTCCAACATATAAGATGTTTAAGACATTTTCTGACACACATGTATCTAGATGCATTTTAGTGTGTAGGTTCACTCATTTTGGGTCTAACCTACACAGTAAAAGATGTCTAGATACATAGTGTCATAAAAAGGCTAAAATATCTTATATTCAGAGGGTAGCTAAAGGTCAAAGGAAAAGTTATGCGTAGGGTACATAAATTTTAATAATGGAGAGATTCGACTGAAACACCACCTTTTTTTTTTGAATGTTAGCAGGAGAGCTGCTAAATTCATTGATTAGAAAGAAGTGTTACACAATCAAGACAAAGTAAAAGAAAAGAAAAACCCCTGCGAAACAGGTTTCAGCCAGGGTCAAAGGGGAATGAAGCTCCTGCCAACTTCCAACAAGAAGCCTCGTCCCGTATTCTAGGAACTAAAGCAACTACCGATAATGCCTCTCGCTCAAAAATGCGTCTATTTCATTCTCGCCAAATTTCCCATGTAGCTAGCAAAGCCAAAGATTGAGCACCCTTCCGATCATCACCTGTGGCGCCACCAATGCAAATATGCATCCATTCCCGAATAGAAGTGATCTGATTCCATGTCGTTGGATTTAAGGAAGGCAAGTGATAGAGTTGGGCTATCTTTACCCAAATTTGCCTAGTCCAAGGACACTCAACCAACAAATGCAGGGGCGTTTCCAAGTTTCTAAAGCAAAGCTGGCAGAAATATTCATTTTCCCAGCCTCTGCGTTGAAGTGCGTCGGCCGTCAAAATCCTATTGAGCTCAGCGGTCCAAAGGAAGAATCTACACTTGCCTGGAGCCCAACCTTCCCATATCATTGGAGCAATGTCTGAAGTAATCGATCCCTCAAATTGTATCAGGTATGCCGAGCTTGCCAAATATTCCCCGGAGGCCTCAAAGCGCCATCTTATTTTATCTTGATCTTCCTCATTTAACGTCACCTCATCTAGTAGCATTGCTAGTTCTGTAACTTCCCCAATCATCTCAGGTTGCAGCCCTCGACTGAGGTCCAAAATCCATCTCTGATTGCTCAATGCATCCTTGACGTTTCGTCGCTTACGGGAGGCAATTTTGAACAGCGAGGGAGCAATCTCACGGGGAGCTCGACCTTGGAGCCATCGGTCGCTCCAGAAATCTGCTAGCATCCCGTTACCTAGGGTTATTTCTGTGGCTACCGCAAAAAGTTGCCTGTCAGTAGCACCGCAAGGTAGCGGCGTGCCCACTCATGGCCGATCTGGGTGTTTCCAAGCAACCCAGAGCCAACGTAGCCTTAAGGCTCTACTGAACTTGTGCAGGTCGTGCACCCCCAGGCCTCCTAGTTGTTTAGGCCGACATACAATGTCCCACTGTACCCTGCAATGGCCACCGTGGCAAGTGCCCTCCCCTCGCCAGAACCACGCGCGACATCTTTGCTCGATTTTTAGCAATACCCATGCAGGGAATTTGTGTACTGTCATCATGTAAATTGTTATGGAGGAGAGCACCGCTTTAAGCAGGACGAGGCGGCCTTCTCGAGAGATCATGGATCCCTTCCATGCTGCAAGCAAGGCATCGATCTTGTCTAAGAGGGCTTGATAGTCAATTTTTCGAAGAGACCGGAGAGAAAGTGGCATGCCCAAGTATGTGCAGGGGAATTCTTTGATTTCAAAATTAAGAGGCTGCAGGATGTAGTTCAGATTTAGACCATTGCATCTGATCGGCATGGCCGAGCTTTTCAGCGGGTTTGTTATGAGGCCAGACACTGCCCCAAAGCATTGCAAGGCCAGATGAATGAACGCTGCATCTCGTCGGGAAGGTTTGATGAAAATCACCACGTCGTCGGCATAGAACGAGGCTCGAATAATTGGTTTGCGCCCCGGCAGCCTAGACAGAATTCCTTCAGCTGTGGCAAGGTCAAGAATTTGGTGCAGCGGTTCCATAGCAAGGATGAAGAGAAAGGGGGACAGGGGGTCCCCTTGTCTAAGCCCACGGCGGTGATGTACAAACGGTGAGGGAATCCCATTAATTAACACCTGTGAAGATGACGAGGCAAGTAGCATTGAGATCCATTCCCGCCATCTATCACCAAAACCTCTCGCTCTCAGCATGTCGAGAAGGTAAGCCCAAGAAACTGAGTCGAATGCTTTTGCTAGGTCCAGTTTGAGGAGTACTGTAGGCTTCTTGGTGCGATGAAAGAATCTAGCAGTATTTTGGACATATAGGTAGTTTTCCTGTATGCAGCGTTGTTTGATAAATGCTGTTTGGCAAGGAGCAACCATCTCCTCTAGTTTAGGAGCAAGTCTACGGGCAAGCACTTTGGTGAATATCTTGATAAGGCTGTGTATGAGTGAGATCGGCCAAAAATCTGAAAGTGTGTTTGGATCTCCCTTTTTGGGAATAAGCACAATGAGGGAGGAATTTATTTTCCGCAGTCCTCTAGCATCCAAGTGAAAAAGCTGGTGAAAGGCTGCATGGACGTCGGATTTAATTATGTCCCAGCAAGATCTGTAGAATCCACCCGAGAAACCGTCGGGGCCAGGAGCCTTATCCGCCGGCATGTCATCAAGTGCAAGCTTAATCTCGTCTACAGAGAAGGGGGATTCTATGTCCGAGAGCTCAAAGGAGCGCAAACCAAGCTCCTCCCAATTGAGTTTCGACTGGATCGGCGATGCGGTTCCCAAGATTTCCTCAAAGTGTTGGTGCGCCAAGGAGAGCATGCCCTCATGCGAGGTGACAATTCCTTGAGGGGAATTCAGGGAGTGTATAACATTTTTGCGGTGCCGGGAGTTGGCTTTACGGTGAAAAAATCTAGTATTTGCACCCCCAGATTTGAGCCACGTGACGCGACTACGCTGCCTCCGTTTGATTTTAAGGAGCACTGAAAGCCCCAACGTTCTGGCTTTTAAGATTGTGCGCAACTCAGCCTCTCCTGGGGATAAACACCGGTGGTCTTGTGCAGTTTCAAGTTGCAACAGCAGCTCATTTGTCATGCCTAGTTGTTTTGGAATATCCCCTACATGGTTTTTACTCCACACTTTCAGGGCTTGTTTCGTCCTCCTGAGTTTTAAGTCAATGGCCGCAATGGGGCTTCGACGTCCGACATCCATATTCCAAGCCTGCGCAACCACTTCCTTGAAGCCCGGCAAGCATTCCCAAAACCCCTCATATCTGAATCGACGGCAGGTTTTGGTGATTCCCTCGTCAACAAGCAGCAAGGGACAATGATCAGAAATTCCGGTGGATTGCGGCAGAAGTTTGGCCGCAGCAAAGCGCATCTCCCATTCCAGTGTACAGAAAGCCCTATCCAAACGCACCAAAGTTGGTCTTTCCTGCTCATTCGACCATGTGTACTTGCGACCAATCAAAGGGATCTCATGCAGGTTAGATGAGTTGAGGGCAGCTCTGAATTTGTGCATCCATCTCCTATTGATATTGGCGTTGTTCTTGTCCCGAACTTCTTTTATCAAGTTGAAGTCACCTAGGATCATCCAAGGCCCCTCGACATCATTGTAAATCTCTACAATTTCATTGAGAAAATTTTGTTTGCGGGCATCATCATGAGGGCCGTAGACAGTCGTAAGCGTCCAAGCATCCGACCCATTTGTCGGCGTGAGGCGAGCCGTGATTGAGAACTCTCTAATCACCAGGTTATCAACTGTATAACAGTCCGCACACCAGAGTAAGAGGACACCTCCCCTGGTTCCATCCGCATTCATCACTGCGTGGGCATCAAAACGAGGCCCAGCCAACTCTCTCCTAATGGTGTCTGAAAAGGCAGCTAATTTCGACTCCTGTATGCAAATTATGTTACAGTGTAATTGGTCAATGACTGCTCGCACGGCAGCCCTTCTAGCTGGGTCGTTCAAACCTCGCACGTTCCAGTTTAAAATTGAAAGGGTTTCATCCATTGGGAAACTGGCAGTCCACACAACTGAAAATAGATGAAACTAGAGCTGAGACACACATATGAAGTTTTACAGAAACACGCATGCAGGCAACAGCCGGCAGGCAACAGACAGATACAAGCATGCAGGCAACAGCCGGCAGGCAACCGACAATGCACGAGCAGTATGTAGGCTGAACAAGCAGACTACAGTACACCTTCAGTAACGAACAGCAACGTCTAACAAATGAGCAAACAACAGATATGACCACATATGGCCGCATTACGGCACATACATGCATCGACATGGCCTCAGACAGCCACCCTACGACACAAACAATGCAGGAATGTACTAACATTGGAAACCCTGGAACCACAAATCGCCGAGCGACGAGCAGCCTAAGCAGCCGCCAGCTCCTCCAATACTGCCTGCAATTCCGCTACAGGCAGTTGCAACTGAGATGGGGAGGCCACCCCTGCAAGCTCAGTTAACTTCGCGATCTTTGCCGGTGGAATTGGATCCTTGAAGAAGTTCAGGTATGCCATCATTGTGTCCTCTGTGAAATCATCGACAGTGTCGATGATTCCAAGCATGGCGCATATTGCCGCTTGCGAGCGTCTGGATGAAGTGAATTTGGACCTCAGCTGTCGCAGTCGAGCACTCTGTCTTGTACCTCGCGAAGATCCGAAGAGCTTCCTCTTGATCTGTAGGGCAGGGGTGGATTTCTTTGGCGGAGCAGCACCGAGGACGGATGGGGAGAGAAGAGCTGCAATTTTTGCAATATAGACTCGCTGCTCATCGATGTGAAGTTGAGCCACCCTCTGAGTAATTGCTTCCACTAAGCTTGGACCTGCCAGACCTGTTAGACCCGCTTGAGCAAGGGCCGCACGAGCTCTCTGTTCATCAGTTGACATGGGGGTCTGCGGGAGAGGTGCAGGCTTCTCCAACAGGTATTCTCATCAGAGATTTCTGTCTGATCAAAGATTCAAATGCTTCACTTTCCCAGTGAATGCTGGACTCGGAACTTCTGCACACCTCAGAAGATTCTTCATAAAAAAGAACGTAAACTTTCAACTTTTTGGATAGGCTTTCTGCCTTGTATACGTTAGTTTCTCTGACAAAGATTATATCTGGATAGTACACAACAATTGTGCATGGTTTCCATATGTAAAGTGCATGCTGGTTGCTGTCAGTGCACAAAATTGCACAGGAGGCATCATTTTGGCATCAATCAAGTCTTCAGCATTTTCAGCAGTCGAGGCTGGAGCAGAAGCATCTTTGGCACCTTAGACATCAATCTCAAATTGTTCGTCTGTTTTGCCTGATGCTTCCACATCAGTACCTTGGCAATTTTCATTTTCTATAGTACCACTCTTTTCTCTACCATTAATGGCTTGTCTCTTTAAAAGCTATGATATTATTTGATACTCCCTTTCTTTTCTCTTAACAGTATCTCTCCTGATGCAGCTGGCACCTGAATCATCCTTTGGATCTTCCTCAGTTGAGTTGCTTATACCAGAGGTGGCGGCAAGTAAGGCATTAGTTTCAGCTCTCAAGATTGCTGATACTTACGGGTCATGCATTCTCAATAGGCCATGCAGTAACCCTTTTGGTTGCTTAGACTGTCTCTTCTTCTTTTTATGTAATCCATGCATCTCAGCTTTTCCAAGCAAGTACTTCTCTCACTCTTCTCGCATGATCTTGTTAAAAACAAATACTATTATGAAGAATTCACAAGGTTAACCTATCAAGGAAGGAAGGAAGGAAGGAAGACATATGTGTGTTCAGGAAACAGAACATAACTAGCACAGCCAACATGTAGATCTATGAGACTGTGTTAAAGACAGACGGCAGTTACCTGCTGGGGGCTTTTTGATATGCATTCCTACAGTTGCAAGCATGAGCGCTCATCTTTGCACACTACTAAGACTATGCCACTTTCAATGCTTTCATCTTCATGTACAGCACCATCTCCCTTTCTCTGTTCTTCTGCAATCTCTTGAAACAGTTCCTGCAAAGATGGAGATCAGGTAGATGAATAATCAACTTCGCTAATTTAATAAATGGATTCAAAGTTAGTACTAGATTCAAATGGATTCATTTTCTTCTGTATCGCGTCAAGTAAAAAGTGCTGCCTGGAAGAAAACCGAGGGACAAAAACTGAACTACTAACCCATAACAATTTACATTTTGGTGCTTCCTCCAAAACCTCTTCCGGTGCATTTACCTTCCAAGTCATCTTTACTAGGAGCGGAATCCTCATTTTCTGCAGGACCAAGAATCATCTATTGTATTAGATATTTTATTCTTAAGAAAAGCGGAGTACATACATGGAAAACAAGGGACTAATTACCAGATTCTTTTCCTCTCTTGCTAGTACTGTTCATCTCCTTCCTCCTCTTCGTTGGCATTCCCTTGGTAACTGTACTAACTTTTGTACCATCAGGTCTCACAACTTGGTAAACACCCCTTTTTGCGAGATCAAATATCTTGTGGCTTGAATCAGCCAATATCCGAACTGATCAAACACCTTCAGATACTCTCAGGGTGTCCAGATACTTCAAGTATGTCACAGCATCATACCTATCCATCATCTGAAGAGCATAAACAAATGCCTACATCTCGACGGTTGTTTGCAAGAAGAGACTTCAAAATTCTTTTCTAATACTTAAGGCATTGGAGATCAACATTAAAATTTTGAAAAACATTCCTCGACAAATAATACATCAAATCAAACATAAACTAAGCAAAACAAGACCATGAAATAGCAGGTGTAATCTTTCCCTTTCCATACCTACTATATATTTTTCTTTCTTTACACATAATTCCTGCTCTCATCTTGGCACTACATACTCCTACACCATGTATCTGATTCTCATCTAGTTTCCATTCCTCTCCTTTGTCGGTAGTACCAAACAAAGAACAAGGAAATCAACCATGAGCTCAAAAGGCCTACATGCCTACATGGCACTAGCGTTGCTCTTTCGCTTTACCTTGAAATACACGGGGTCCCTCAGCAGCCTCACAGTCACATTGCTCCAGACATCCGTGATGGTTGGCAGCATCGCCATCTCCTCGGCGACGGCCAAGTCCTCTGGTACCACGGACCCAAACACCGTGTAGGTGTCCCTCCACTCCTCGTGGTTTGCCAGGCTGATCAGGAACTCTGGCCCTGACCCCACCCACGCCACGGATCCTCTTTTCATTGCCGAGCACCCTTCTCTCGGAATCTCCTTGAAGGCTACACCATCGACTTCCAGTGTCCCTTGAAGCAGCCCATATGGTGGACCAGATGCAGCCTAGTTCAACCAAAAAAAACATCATTAGGCCTGCAATCATTACCAAACGGCAAGTCCAGAAACACAAAATATGCCTTTTGAATCCCGCTTATGCAAGATGGCCATACATTTTTTATGCGGTTCCCTTGTGCATCCCACAGGTTCCCACGGCCTTCGGCACGATAAAATCTGCACCCAGCATAGTTGTGCAAGCCCAAGAGCTCGACGAAGTAATCCACAGAATGGGGTGCACAATCAGGCAGCAACTGGATGCAGTGGAATTGTATGTACGTATTAGGGAAAGTGGAAAGACCGCAGCCAGTATACGTAATAGCGGAAATCGAAAATACAGTGTATATTTTCAATCATCCCTTTTTTTGTTAAAAAACATATTATAAATAATTCAGAGGAATCAGCTTTATTGATGACTAAATACAAAAATGAATGGGCAGGAATCAACTTTATTGATGACTAAATCCGAAAATGAATGGGACAGAATTAGCTCAATCCCAAATCAAACTGTTCTATCATCTCCAACTACTTTGAATGAGCGGCCTAGGCTAATAACAGAATAATTACTTGCAATGGATATATTCTTGTAAAGATGTAATAGAAACATTAAATGAATACTTAGGCACATACAGGACGTGTTAAACCATGTATCTCGCAACATTTTTCCTAATAAACAAAATCCATATAGCAAAGCTGTTGTCGATGGAGAACTCATAAGGCAAGGCACCATTCTATGAACTCTGAATAGCAGAGGAGAAGGCATGTGCGTAGCTTTCGGGCTTGAAAATACGCTTGTAAGTAACGAATAAATGTGACCGACAGTGTAGCATCTTTCAGTTGACATGGAATAAAAAAGCTTAAATGGCCAAACACTAAGCACCACTTTACCAGCTTCCTTATTTCTGGCTACGATTCTAGAAACGGTCCCTCGACACTTTAGCAGCAGCTACAGAATGTTCCTGCCCTGCTCTTTAGGGACAAATAAACACTTACTTGAACGCGAAGCGTGCCAAGATTCGTCTCCAGCCCCACAATTCCCTACATTAAATTGCAGACATCTGAATCAACAATGGGGTTCATACCAGAGAACATCAAAATAAGAAGAGTAACTTGACATATATATATCGTGCTAGAAATCTTTGTCTACGCTCAAGGCAGCGGCTTCAGACCTTGGATTTGCCGAAGACTAGACCAGAAGTCCACATCACGTCCTCCCCCCTTGCAACGACAGAAGGAGCCAGCACGTCCTTCTGCTCCTTCAGCCAGCACTGCAATCAAATCACAGCGTGGCTCCCTTAACAGAAGATTCGGATGAATGGGGCAGCAATCAGTAGTAAAGTCCGGGCGGCGAACTGACCTCTCCGAACCTGTTGCCGCATCTGCGCCTGTCCCCGCAGAAGACCCACGAGTTGCAGCGGCAGTCCCCGTCGCCGCCGCGGCACGTGGCCCTGCAGGCGGCGCAGCAGGCCGCGGCGGAGGGAGTGCGGTGGTCGTACCCCGAGTTGAGCGCCGCACCCCAGAGCTCGACGCCCTGGAGGCCCGTGCAACCGGTGGCGGTGGGTGGTGGTCCACGCGCACGCGCGCGTGAGACCGTGGGGAAGGAGAGGTAGGCGAGGGCGAGAAGGATGAGGAGGGCGAGGGGGAGGGCGATGGTGATGAGGCGGCCGCGGCGCCGGGGGTCAGATGGCCTGCTGCGGAGGGGAAGGGGGAGACCGGGAGGAGGCATTGCCCTGGCCGGGGAAGAGAGAAGAGAGATGTCGCCACCTAGTTCTCTTTTTGAACAGAAGCTTTCGCCTAGTCATACTTCAACAAATTTCACCTCAAAAGCTATGGAACTAATAAATAAGTTACTGTAGTATTTTTTATTAGTGTATTCTTTAAAAAAAACTGCAAATAAGTCTCGCTATTTGATTTCTTTGGTGCACCCACCCCATATCTTTGCAACTATATGTGATTTTTATGTCACATAGTTCATCCGTTTTAAAATATAAGATGTTTTAACTTTGTGAAGTAAATGTATTTCTACATCTTTTAGTGTATAGATTCATTTTAATATACACGGATGTCTAGATATATTTTCTTCACAAAGCTAAAATATCTCATATTTTATAACGGAGGAAGTAAATTTTAACATATTTCAGAAGTTAAGAATAACATAAGAAAAAATATAAATAACGTAAAAAAATATTTGCGCGAAAGACAAAATGCGACATAAAATACATATTTTTGTGTTATTTACACTCTGGTGTCTCATACACTATTTTTTTATGTTAATTTTTTTGTTATATGAGTCAATATGAACGCATTTATTAATATAACAATTCTGCACCCTCGATGCTGAATAATGTTTCTATATATAGGTAAGGTTATGTACTAGGGTTTGTCCACAATACTTGACTTCAGAATTATTCACTGTCATGCTGGGATTTGGAGAACTCCTTTTGAATCTGGTTTGTGAGGAAGAGAAAATCAGTGGTTGGGAAGAGGTTCGGTGAGCGATGTTGCAACCCAATGCCCTCTTTTGACGACCTCAATGGCCATTAACAGTTTTTCACTAAGCCTTTGCTCGCCCTTCATATGTTGGGTAGTTCATGGGTGTGCTACCTTTCGACTCGAAAAAGCTCGTGCCACTCGACCCTTGGTCCCCTTGTGACGAGGGGTTAACTCGACAAATGTCCTAGATGAAGGACTTAGGATCGGGGGAAGAGGGCGTCGGATGAACTCGAAGGTAAAGTTAGTCGAAATAGGTGTGTGTCGAAAGTAAACTTGGGTGTTCAACCTGGCTTGCTTTCAATCTGCCCTACACCGTCCCCTCCTGGCCCCTATATATAGGTGGCCAGGTCTCGAGGATCGGGTAGGGTCCGATACAGATTACAATATCGACATACGGAAAGAACTCGTATTCGACTTATCGTTACAATTGGGCCTAGCTATACGGGCCTTAGGGGTACTCAACTAACGGGCTCTATTAACTATACCCTTGTCAGTAGCCCCTGAGATTCTACCAGAATTGCAGATTCGGGTTGAATCTCTAATCTTTAAATCTTCGACTTAATCAGCTCTTCGACTTCTTCATATCTTCAAATCTTCGACTTGGTCTTTCGACTTACTTTCATGATATTTTTCGCAAGGGGCTTTGATGAACAAGCCTGACAACTCTGACGGATCAAGAGGTCAGTTAACTGCCAGAACAGATACTTGTCACCTACTTCAAATTCAATCCCCTTGGATTTGAATTTGGGATACCGGTCAAACCCATTCTTTTGCCGCATTTAGGTCTTACAAAGAATGAATCCCAGTGATTCTCAGGGTACCCAGTGCGTCCACCAGGATTTTCTTCGCGTCGTAGACACGGATACATTCCAGCAGAGCGCATCCATGTGCGTATACCAGGCCACACAGGACGGATCCCGGGGTCTTACCTTCGTGACAAGTCACGGCATTCGAGTTGTGTTGCGATAACATAACTCGAGAATCTCATGTCGCAGTCAAATTTTGACTGAAAATATTCGGGTTTAAACAACCAAAAAACTCGCTCCCGATGGGAGTAACACTCCTCCTCTTCACATGCTCGAATGGTTGCCAAGAAATATCGTCGGGTGCGCGCTCAGCGCTCCCGATGGGAGTAGCCCCCGAGGCTATAGTCGAAAAAGACTTTTTCGAGTATAGGCTCAAAATATAGTGTAATCCATTATACTTCAACTCGAGATACTCTAATAACATCTTGTCGTTGAATAAGCGTCCACCACTCCAGTAAAGAGTTGCTTTCAATATCCTTGATAGTAGTAGCCCGCAAGGCTATAATCGAAAATCCTTCATATATAATCTTGTTTATAAATTTTGCACTTGTCGGCGCCATCCTTCTTCTTTCTTATATCATCTTCTTTATGACGTCAATGAATACGTCACTCTGTA
Source organism: Dactylis glomerata (assembly GCA_007115705.1). Lineage (NCBI taxonomy): Eukaryota > Viridiplantae > Streptophyta > Magnoliopsida > Poales > Poaceae > Dactylis > Dactylis glomerata. The sequence continues at coordinate 4,398,543 of QXEO01000538.1, read as the reverse complement.
TAAGTGCGAACCGTTTGATGGGCAGCACTGTAATTTTCGTGATTTTTGATCGTTAATGGGCTGCCATTTCCGCTCTTTGCGCCACGTCTTAACCCACGATCCTTCTCCCAGAAGGTATATAAGGGGCGTAGTGGGGGATTTTACTGTTTACCAGTTCGTTCCCTCTGCCGCCTCCATTGCTGATCTCCTCTTCCTCCGTCTCTCGTGCATAGTCCCCAAGCGCTCCACGTATTAGATGCGCGTGAAACACCTGGCCACCAAGAACACCATGGCCAAGACCTCTTCCTCCACCAGCTGGGTGCGCTCCACCATCACAAAGAAGGATGTGGAGAAAGCCAGGGCGGACGGCCTCATCGCCGCCCAGGATTCCATCAAATTTCCAAGCACTGAGCGGATCCCGGAGCCCCCTAGCGATTATCGGGTAATGTTCCTTGCTTTCCTCCTCCGCGGCCTTTCTCTTCCTGCCCACGAGTTTCTCCGTGGGCTCCTCTTTGTTTATGGTGTGCAGCTTCACCAGCTCACACCAAATTCCATTCTTCACATTGCTTGCTTCGTGACTCTTTGCGAGTTGTTCCTGGGCATTGAGCCCCATTTTCTCCTCTGGAGGTCGATCTTCCGGCTCCGCCCCAATGTTGCTTTGCGCAGAAAACCCGAACTGGACGGAGCCGTTGTTTCGGTGCGTCCTGAGGCACAATATCTTGAATTTTCCATGGCCGCGTCTGTCCAAGGGTGGAGAACCAAGTGGTTCTATATCAAAGATCGCAAGGCCTCTCCTGAAGATCAATATGGTCTAGCCCCCTTTGATGCCTCCAGTGAAGTAAAGAAATTGGCGTCGTGGGATGCACTTCCCTCAGATGCAGAAGTACAACAAGTTCTTCCCCTTCTCTCTCGAATTCAAGCTCTAAAAGGAGGCAAAGGAGGCGCTTTGTCGGGTATCCAGCTCATGGCGTTCTTCGTGCAACGTCGAGTTCAACCCCTACAGCATCGTCTTACCAACCTTTGGAGCTATTCTGGCTTGGAAGATCCTACTCGCGTCTCTGAAGATGTGATGAAAAAAGAAGATGTCGACAAGCGAGTCAGGAGTCTCACCAAGCTTACCAAGGAACACGCGGTTGCTGATTTGACCGCTGATTACTTCGACTCCGTGCACCCTCTGCCCGAGGTATGTATCTGTGTCGCTTTTTGTTCACTTGTTGTTGAATATCATTTACATCGAGTTGTGCTTTTCTTTGCCTTTCTTAACCTGTTAACTTGTTCATGTGCAGGGGCACCAATTCCTTATTTCGCACCCTCCTCTTCCAGAGGCAGGGCCCCTTCCGGCTGAGCTGGCCTCGTCTGTGTCTGAAGCCCCCGAGGCTGACGAGAATCAGGACGAAGATGATGCCGAAGAATTGGAAGAGGAAACTAGCTCGTCGACATCGTCGCCCCCCGTACTCGCTAAAGATACTGATGTCGACAAGAAGAGGAAGCGAGTCGAAGAATTTGCTTCTTCGAGTTCTGCAATGGCTGATAAGGCCTCTGTTCCTGCAGGAGATATGGAGTACTTCGACCTTCTGGCATCGTAAGTGTTTTTATTCGAGTTCCTCAATTGCATCTCTCTTGCCTTGTTTCCGTCGTGTTACTCATAAGTTTTTTGCTTCGTGTGGAGATGACGAAGAGCCATCAAAAGCTGCTATAGCTACTCCTTCAATTCCTCCTGCTATTGACGATGAGCCCCCGGCCCAAGAAGTTGCGCCTAGGGTTACCAGGGCCTCTATAAAGAAGGTTCATGTGCCCCGAAACCCCAAGCACTTGAAGAAGGCTAAAGAACCCGAAGTTTCTCTGGAAGCCCACGAATCCTCGGCTTCCCCCCATGATGTGAGCAATTTCTCCTGACTTATCTCCCTTGCATACACTCGTGCTTCTTACACACTTTTTCTCTCAGGCTTTATTGAAGAGATTCGTCGCCTTGGGCACCGAATGCGCTGAGTACCTAAAGGTTGCGAAAGCTTCCGAAGGTATGTTTTATATCCATTCATGGTTTTTCCTCCACGCATATCTTTTGCTTTTTATCTGACTCCCTTTCTTCTTCTACTGTAGCTGCTCTAGCAATAGCCAATGCCCGAATCGCGTCATTGGAGGCTGAGCTAAGTGCCTCGCAGAAGGCATATGATATTGCGGCCGCTGCCAAAGCAAGTGCTGAGAAGTCGCAGAAATTAGCGCTTGGTAAGGCGAAAAAGGCTGAAAAAGCTTTAGCCGATGCCAACAGGGAGCACGCTCAGCGAGAGCAGGCCGTAATGGAGCGCCTTCACACAATGTCTACTTCTGCTGAAAGTAAGTGTTTCGTCTTGCCTTCTTTTTCGACTTCTTGTTGTACTATTGATCTTCGCTAATTCTTTCTTTTACTTCTTTCTTTTCGACTTCCTTTGTCGCGCAGGATTTACCAAGGTGTCTTCTTCATCTTTGCCATCGCGCGATGATCCTCTGCTGACCGCAGTTAACCTACTCGAGGCAAACTGGATATCTATCCAGGAGACTTTTGAATTGGTTAGCCGCGTTCTGTCGCGGTTATTCGTCGGGTTGTGGCCGAAAAAGAAAGCAGAAGTCCCGAAGGATAGCTTGGAGAATCTTGCCAAGTCCTTCGATACAATTGAGGACCCGACCCTCCAGCTGAAGGGGCTCTCTCTGAAGCGCGGCGCTGAGGGTGCTATTGCACTTTGTTTTGCGTATGGTGCGGATTTCGACTGAGAGAAGGTGAGCTCTCCCCATGGCCGCACTCGCGATGAGATGAAGGTTTTCTTCGAGAAGGCGAAGAAGTTGGCGCCTGCACTGGCAGCGATTATTTCTCCTTCTGCGGCCTCCGCGGCATCTACTACACCAGCTCCAACGATGGAAGAGCCTGCACCTCCGTCGACTTCTGGCGACGGATTTGCTATGTCCTCTTCTGCCACGGAGCAAAATGCTGAGGTGGCGTAGACTTCGGCTCCTCTGTAGCTTTCAATTTGTTCCTTTTGAATGTAAAAACCTTTAGTCGCGTGCAACCCGAGAACTTTAGTCAAAGGGTTTTGCACTTATGTAAATATATTTTCGCCTTATGAGGTCTTGTGCTGCCTTTCTGAAATATTTCTTCTTTCTTTTCTTTTAACTTCCAGTCGATGCATACCAACGATCCCTTGACTGGCGGACTTGCTCCTTCCGCTGCCCGCACCTTCGACTCGACGGTTTTTTCACCTCCTAGTCAATGCACTCAATGTGCAGAGTATTCTTTAAGGATTTATGATCTCGAATCTCGCTTGACTTTAGCCAAACGCCAAGCTCAGATGGCATTTGACAAAGCTAGCAAAGCTTCTAATTTGACGAAGCAGGTATCCATTCTTGATGATAAGGTGTCCAGCTTGACGGCAAAGATTTTGCATCACGAGGAATGCAATTCTTTTCTCCTTGGCATTATTGAATCCGCCTGCGAAATCTTAAGATGTAAGTTTCTTCTCGACTTATCTTTTCCTCTTTTTGTTCCACTGCTGTTCTTATGATATCCTCTTGCCCTCATAGGCACTTGTTTAGATTTCGCCGCTGAAAATCGTCGGGTTACCGAGCGAAATGCGGCCCTAGAGAAAATGTCCGCAGGTGTTGAAAATTTGTGGTCTGATCCTCGTCGCCGGCGTGCTGTTGTATTGCTTCAGGACCGTGCCCAGCATGTTGGCGAAGCGGTGGATGGCTGCAGAAGATCTCTCGTAACTATGCACTCGGTTATGCTTCCTCGCAATCCTGTGTCTTCGACTTTCCCACTACTTCTTGATACTTTTAGATCCAGCCAGCGAATTCATCGATTGATAGAACTGAACTTAGTGGCAGGTGCCAACTTTGCCCTTGGGTGGATACGCAAGTGGCAACCAAGACTCAATTATAGTTCTATGTCGCTGAGTTACCCTCCAGGTGGAGCTAGCCTTCGGGTACACTTGGAGAGTACCTTGCAGCCTGCCCGACGAATTATAGCCAGGCTATTGCAAGAAGATGCCGCGTTTTTCCATGAGTTTCATTATTTAGACCCTTTGGGTGTGGATGATTCTGACAACCCGATGTTGTAATACTTATGGAAAACGCGAGAATTTCTTATTTCGCGACTGTATGTCTGAGATATATTTTCAGAGCGTTTTTTTATATGACTCGTGCGTTTGCCGCATTTTCTCTTTGAAAGACTCGTAAACTCGAACCTGAGGAACGTTTTGTCTTTATTATACTTGTAATGTAAGATACATGGGGTGACCCAAGAGATCCGGCCTATGGCCTGTGTTCTGGATCTAGAGGGCATTGCCCCTGGTATAACTCGTGGCTTTTACAGCCTTATTCTTCTACTCTATTTTATTGTTCTTGAATTCTTATGCCATCATGGCTTTCTCTTCTTCTCCTGCATCTTTGACTTCTCCCGATGCTCCTACTCGTGGTTTTTTCATCTCCGGCTCCGCAATGCGTCCTTCGAGTAGCTTGACGCCTTCTGTAGTCGTATTGTTCGCCTTTTCTGCATAGTTGGCTATCATGCCAAAGTTTTGCGCCATCTTGTGGAACTCCCTATCGCAGAGATCTGAGACTTCAAAGCTTCCTTTTACTGTAATTATTTCTCTTGGTCCTGGCATTTTGAGTACCAGGTATGTATAATGTGGCACTGCCATGAATCGCGAAAACGCGGGTCGCCCGAGGATCGCATGATACTGAGATGGCCAGTCCATGACTTCGAAGTCCAGTTTTTCTCTCCTGTAGTTTTGTCGGTTGCCGAAGCAAACATTGAGTGCTATTCGACCCAGTGAGTAATTGGCACTTCCTGGTATGATTCCGTGGAAAGAACAATCCATTGGTTTCAGGAACTCTAGTGATATGTGCATTGCTCTGAGCGTTTTTGCGTATATCAGGTTAATCCCACTTCCTGCATCCATGAATATTCCGTTGACATCATATGCTCCGATTTGAGCTTTAAGTACCAAAGGCGCGTTTCCTGGCCGAGGTACTGTTATAGGGTGGTCTTCTCTTTTGAACTCGATTGGTTGTTCTGACCAATGCAGATACTCCGTTGTGGCTGGAGGTGAGATGACTGCTAGGTTGACTTGTCGAGTGATACTCTTTTCTTCTTTGTTCGACTTGGGCACAGGTTGTATCATTGTTGTGATGTGGCCCTTTGATGGAATGTATCCTTCGTCGTCGTCATGCCCCTGGTTTTGCTGATCTTGTCTTTGAGGAGCTCCGTTGTTTCCTTGTTGTTTTGATGGACACCAGGCGAAGATTTCCCAGCGCTCACGGAGGAACTCGACAAGCGCGCTTTCCTATGCGGGATCCAAATTCACCGCAATTGATGTCGTCTTGCTTGGATCTGTAGGGTGGACCTGGATCTTTTTCGAGTCCTGGGTTGTGTCGAAAGCCTGATCTGGCAGGGATCGTCCAACGTCGGGTAGAACATTATGATCCGTTTCTCCTTTTAGCCTCTCATATTCTGCTGTCATGCCGAAAGTTTGCGCCATCCTATTGAATTCTCTGTCACATGTGTTGGCTACTTCAAAGCTCCCTTGTACTGTAATTGTTCCTTTTGGTCCTGGGATTTTTAACGTAAGATACGCGTAATGAGGTACTGCCATGAATTCTGCAAATGCTGGGCGCCCCAGGATTGCGTGGTATTGTGACGGCCAGTCCATAACTTCGAATTCTAGCTTCTCTCTGCGGTAGTTGCTGCTACTGCCAAAGCAGACATCGAGTTCTATTCTTCCCAAAGGGTAGTTTGCGGCTCCTAGTACTATTCTATGGAAGGAGCAATCTGTTGGCTTCAGACTCGACAGCGAGATGCACATTGCCTTTAGGGTTCTAGCATATATTAAGTTTATGCCACTCCCTGCATCCATGAACACTCTTCCGATGTCGTACCCTCCTATTTGCGCCTTTAAAACCATAGGCGAGTGGCCTGGCCTGGGAACTTTCCTCGGGTGATCTGCTCTACTGAACTTAACTGGTTGATCTGACCATCGTAGGTACTCTGTGGTAGCTGGTGGTGACGATATTGCTAGGTTTACTTGCCTGGATATACTCTTTCGCTCTTTCTTTGACTTGGGCACCGGTTGAATCATAACTGATATGTAAACTTTTGACTCTAGGTGCCTTACTAGCCTTTGCATTTGATATCCTTGACTTCTGTGTTTTTCTCCTTGCCACCCTCCTTGGCTTGAGCCCATGACGCTTTGCAGCCTTAGAAATGTTCTGCAATCCTTCATCTGGTGATTTGAGACTGTTTTGGTGATGGCGATCAAGATTGTTGCTTGCTGCTTCTGCGCCGAGGACTGTTGTGACGGCGAGGTGACCTTGCTTTATGTGCTTCCTTGTGATGATGCGCTTCCTCTCCTTTTGCTGATAGCTTGTGGCCCACCATGTTAAGTCCGTTCAATGCTGCTCTGTGCATATGTTCCCTAAGATCTCCTGGACTTGGTCGAGTTGTGAGCAGATATGCTTGCGCTGCTACTAGTGCTGCTTTAGGGGTTTTTGGTAAGATGTTCCCCTGCTCGTCGACCGATAGGAAGGACGAGTCGAGGTTTTTGGAGATACTTTGCCTGTTGGAATACTCGAGGTTGTCGTACCTTGAACCGTGTCGACGATTTTTCCTTGCGTTACTATATGATGCGTCGCTTCACGCTTTACGAGCGGCATCGCTAGCTGCGATGGCTGATTCCTTCCTTTTTTGGATCTCTATTTTCTCTTTTGCTAGTTGCTTCGCCTGCTGTCTTAGGGCATAATGATACCCCAAAAGCATGTCTTTGCTGGAGTTTGATGGTATTGGCGTGCCGTGCTCTACGGCTTCTCTTATTATCCTCCATTCGTCGACTGATAGTCAAATTTTTTCCCTAGCTGTGAGGGATTCTGCTGTTTGTCCTTCTGCTAGGTGGTTTGCTCCTCTGTCGATATTTGCTGGGTTTAGCACTGGGTTATTATTTTCGTCGAATTCTTCTGAGTTGTCTCCTACAATGGCGAGCACCTGGCATTGTCTGCCGATATTACTATTGAAGCTTGAAAAGATCGAGTCACCATCTTCAGAAAGCTCTAACCCTGTCTTCCATGTGTCTGTTGATTTGTCTGAGATATCGTCGAGGCAGATCATAAGATCGTCGAGTTGGACTCCTGCGTCGAGATTTTCCTTTGCTTCTTCTGCGATTTTTCCTTTTTGCACTTCTCCTAGGCTGACCGGTGAGTTTACTTCGCTGGAAGAGCCGTCAGAATACTCCATTATTGCTACTGTTTCGGGCTCACTTGCCGTCGGATCTTGTTTCGTCGGATCTGAAAGGCGAGATGAGCCTGATGGCCCGATGAGGATGCTCAAACTTCCAATTGTCAATTCCATCTCTTGATTTTCGTCGACTTCTGCACTGCTGTTGGCTAAAAGTGAAAAAGCCGTCGAATTCATGATTACAACGCCCAAGTTCCCCACGGTCGGCGCCAATTGATGAGGGGTTAACTCGACAAATGTCCTAGATGAAGGACTTAGGATCGGGGGAAGAGGGCGTCAGATGAACTCGAAGGTAAAGTTAGTCGAAATAGGTGTGTGTCGAAAGTAAACTTGGGTGTTCAACCTGGCTTGCTTTCAATCTGCCCTACACTGTCCCCTCCTGGCCCCTATATATAGGTGGCCAGGTCTCGAGGATCGGGTAGGGTCCGATACAGATTACAATATCGACATACGGTAAGAACTCGTATTCGACTTATCGTTACAATTGGGCCTAGCTATACGGGCCTTAGGGGTACTCAACTAACGGGCTCTATTAACTATACCCTTGTCACCTTGGCCTTCTTATATTTCTTCTTTGTGTAGCCTTTATTCTTTTGTCTTTGGAAAGGTCAGTGAAAATAGCATACCCCCATGTTTGCATTAAGGTTTTCAAGTCATTGGGAAAGCCATCCCATAGAGGCAAAATCATTCGACGACTCGGATGGGCAGCGGCGACGAGGAGATCGACGGTGGCTACGACCATTTCTTGTGGTTGTAGGAGCTTGTCCACAGCCGAAAAAAAGGAAAACAAGGCAAATAGGCGTTGGGGGGCCGCAGTAGAGCTGTGAGAAAAGGCGAATCGCGTGGGCGAGGTGAAAGCAAGGCGTCGCTGACTTGCGGGCCACGCACGAAAAAAAAGTACAAAGCGGACGCTGACACTCTCATTTTGCTCTAAACCGACTTCAAATTAAACCTGGCAATGGTTCTAAAACTGCACCGTACCTAAACTGAAGCCGCACGACTATGCCTGTCAACCAAACCCGAACTGAAACCATTCAATAAATATTTCAGCCCAACCAAAACCAAACTAGTTAATTTTTCCACCAAAACCAAACTAAACCTATTACACATCTATGGGTTAGAATCAGATACTAGAATTGGTTGAAAACCATTCGCTTGGTGGGTCAACGCATACAGCCAGACATGCATGGGCTATATGAGTTAGCTTCGATCGATGCTTAGGCCTTTCACAATGCATTGATTCTTAGCGCGTTATCCTAAGTAGAGGTTTATTCAAAGAAACAACAACCACAATGCATTGTATCTTAGGATAGTATCTAAATTTAATGATTTTGGCCCCATGCATGAATGTGATTGGGCTAACAATACTTTTTGCCTATGACTTTGTGCAAAGGTTGTAGCTTAGCTAAGATACAACAACACTCTCTTTCATCAATTAAAAGGGTGCCACATCATCACTTTGCCTATGATACCGCGCTAAGAAACTTACATTGTGAAAGGCCTTATCCAAGTACCAGCTGGATACGGCCACGCGACTTGCGAACGCCTTTGCGGTCGGCAGCATGCATTAAATTCTCGGGACTGACAATCTGCGAAACCAATCTAACCAGCCGGATCTAAACTATAGGTTATACTCCTGGGCAATCTAACTCGGCTGTTTGCAAAGGTGCTGGGCTCAGTGGGAGCATACCAAAAGAGCTTAGTAACTGCAAGAAGCTTACGCTCATAAATCTGTCCTTCAATGCCTTCACAGGCTCTATCTCTGAAGAACTTGCAGATTTAGAATCTATTGCCACATTTTTCGTTGAAGGACTTTCGGGTCATATTCCTGTTTTGAATCGAACTGTTTAGGAACCAAACCTGTTTAGACCCAACTGTTCGCTTCATAAAACCAAACCACACCAGATTGTTTTCGCATCCAACCCATCAGGAACTAAACCGAACAGGTCCACATCAGAAAACCGATCCAGTGCACCCGGTTAATCAAAAATCAATCTCAGATTTACTTCAAATACAAATTTGGAGCAAAACGGGCACGGCGCAGTCAGTTTCGGAGGCCCGGCGGGCATTTTTCTGTTCCCCTGGCCCAAAGGAACACAAAGCGGATAGATGGGAGGCCCATTGGAGATGTTCTCAGCCGCAGGACTGCATCCACGGCGAGACGACGCCGTCCACTGCGTCCACGCAAGGCGGTTACGGCGGGCCGGCGGCGTCCGCGGCCAGCAGTCCGACGGCAGCCCTCACCGCACACATCTCTGTTGGAATCGGGCTTCTCGCCTGCGCAGGGGACATGGTCTCCTCCTCGCTCATCTCGCGCCCCCGTCTCGCCCCCTGCGCAGCATCCCCAGCGGCCTCCCCTTGCCGCGCCCGCCTCGCGGTCGGCGGCGGCGGCGCGCGGGGGCTCGCGGCCGGCGTGCGGTGCCAGGCGCAGGCGGAGGCGGGCGACATGGACGCGCACTACATGCGCCGGTGCGTCGAGCTGGCGCGGAAGGCGGCCGGGCACACCAGCCCCAACCCCATGGTGGGCTGCGTCCTCGTCCGCGACGGCCAAGTTGTCGGCGAGGGATTTCACCCCAAAGCTGGACAGCCCCATGCCGAGGTCCGTCTCACACACTTCTCACTTCGATGTTCCTTTTGTTCACCCGACTATGACAGATTTTCTTGATAATGGTACTTCGGTAGCACTTCCCTTAATATTCTTGTTATGGTACTAGTAGTAACTAGGCATGATATTTGTCATACAATCCCTAATTTTCATTTATCTCTCAGTTGGTATGCTAGTAAAATCCAGCGCTGCATTATTCACTACTGTTTAATACTGCATTATGTCATAACTGTTCATCCTAGCAGAGGATGCATCCAACACTAAACAAAAAAATTGGAAGTTTGGAACATCAATTGTAGCCATTTATCAGGAATTTGCAGTGTATTTCAGTCAACAACATAATCTCAGCGGGGCTATTGTGAACAAATAATAATCAGTGCAACTGTACAATTGTTAGGCTGTTGGCTCTAGCTAAGAGCACATAGGTGTAGAATGGCCTTGATAATATCATAGGTTCGTAGCCAAGGATGATGTTGTTACTATGTGACTATGTTCAGGTATTTGCATTGAGAGACGCAGGGGATTCAGCTGAGAATGCAACGGCTTATGTTAGTTTGGAGCCCTGCAATCACTATGGGAGGACCCCTCCCTGCACAGAAGCACTCATCAAAGCCAAAGTTAAGGAGGTTGTAGTGGGAATGACTGACCCAAATCCCATTGTAGCGTCCAAAGGGATCGAAAAACTCCGAAACGCCGGTATAGATGTGAGGGTTGGCGTGGAGGAAGCATTATGCCTCAGATTAAATGAAGCTTACATCCATCGTATGCTTACTGGGAAGGCCTTTGCAACTTTGAGGTAAATATATCCAACTCCAAGCATCTTTGCTAGAATTATAGATTATGGTAACAACTGTACAATGGTTCAGCTATTCTAGACTGTGTAAATATAAGCTAGAGGTACGGTTGGAATTTTTGTTTTTTACAACCGTTGTTTAGCAGGATACAGAATCACATCGGTTCACCTATTTTAGTGTTGTCACGGTCTTTTTTCATTTTAATACAGTCTGTGATGTTGTTGGTAATTTCTACCTGGGAAAGCCTTTGCAACATTGAGGTAAATAGTATCTTGCTAGAATTCTAGATTCTGGTAACATTATCTGTACATACATTCCTGCTAATTCATAGATACTGTATAATGATGTAGCTATATTATGAAAATATAAGGCATGTTCAGAATTATGGTTTTACAACCATGGTTTAGCAAAATGTAGAATCACATTAGTTCAGCTATGTTAGTGCTGCAATGCTTTTTTTTAATTTTAATAGAATCTGTGTTGCTGTTGGTAATTTCTACCTGTTACATTGACATCAGAGCTACACTTTCGATGAATGGAATCGTCATCAACCAAATTGGGAGTGGAGCTGATCAACCAGGAGGATACTACTCGCAGCTAGCGAAAGAATACGACGGAGTTATAATTTCAAGCGACACGGCCAAGACGAGTACCATCCCTATATCTCGCGAAGCTGGAGCGAAGCAACCTCTTTATATCATCATAGCACAAGGCGAAAGTTCCCAGTTACACATCCCATTTCTCGACGAAGAGTCTGCACCAAACGCCATCGTTCTGGCTGATAGCCCTGTAACCGTGGAGCCAGCAGGAGTGAGTGTTTCAGTCCTCGAGCAGTTGAACCTAGAGTCTATCCTTCAACTTCTTGCGGATCGAGGGCTATGCAGTGTACTGGTCGATTTCCGAGATGTCGGAGGCGGCCTGGCGTCGGTTCTGAACAAGTTTCAGGAGGACAAGCTTGTGCAGAAGGTCGTCGTGGAGCTCTCTCCCGTTTGGATGGTGAGCCCCAGGCCGAGCGACCTGGCGTTTGGTGGCAGCCGGTCGTTTCCACTTAAGAATGTGGAGCACAAGGAGGTGAATGGGATTTTGGTGCTTGAGGGCTATTTGTAGCATCCTCTTTTCGGTCCGAGGATCTATGAACTTCTTTTGTTCATGTAAACCAGAACCTGCAATCATGCAGAATTGTTTTTTTCCATCTACAAATAGCTGTGGGAAGGTAAATTCAGAATTTTGCTGGTTCTTGCTTAATCCAAATGCATATGGAAACGCTCCTCGAGATGGATATCCTCCTTTGAGCTGTCATGGATGATGCATGCATGGCCCAGCCAACCAAGCAGGATATATGTCCAAAAGGCCGGCAAGATGCAACGACTCAATCTCTTTGATCTCGCGTCTCTCCATCATTGGTTCCAAATCATGCCATAGTACATAAATAAATAATACCCGTACCCCTGCAAGCAGCCGACCTCCACTATCTACCTATCTATTTATATGTAGATCGCACACTCACTGCGAACCACACCAGCTCACTGCCTAGCTAGCTACTGTCTTCTCACACACAAAACAGAGTGAGGAGTCGGATAGAAAGGGAGGGAGATGGAGAGGATGGCGGTGATGCTGGCAAGGAGGAACAAGTCTCTCCTCCAAGCAGGAAGAGGAGGAGGAGGCATTAGGGTCGTCTCCGGTGCCTTCTCCACCCAGCAGCAGGTGGAGGATCCGCCGGTGCCGCTCAACATCAGGGACACTGCCGCCCATGTACGTACCCTCTACAGCACCTTCTTCGGTTCCTCTTCCATAATCAAACCAAGCTAGTAGCTAGTTCTTGATCTGGTTTCGTCTTGCAGCTGATCGGCCGGACGCCGCTGGTGTACCTGAACAAGGTGACGGAGGGCTGCGGCGCCCGGATCGCCGCCAAGCTAGAGTTCCTCCAGCCCTCTTTCAGCGTCAAGGACAGGTTCACATCCATTCTTGTTCGTTTTCTCCCCAGAATCCTGCATGATGATTACGGATAATCTCCTGTTCACGTGCATCATTCCGTCTAATCTAATGCCGTGCGTGGGCATGTATGTGCCAACCTGACGGGGACCAGTTTCATTATCTATCATACTACTATAAACCATTATACTTTGGTTGGAGAACATCGACCGAATGGTCCTTCTCTACCAACAGTAACTAAAATTAAAATATCTTCGACCTGTCGTCAATTAGGAGGAAAAATATAAAGGGACTCCAGATCCATATGCTCTTGTCTATATGTGTGAACGTGATTGAAAGTGATATGCAGTGACTGTGAGATCCAAGGGATTAGATAGAGATCCACACCTCCTTGGCCCTATATGGAAGGTGATTCAAAGCCAACCCAAAATCCCAAATCAAATCTGTATGGAACCCACTAAAAGATTTGGACCCCGAGTCGAGGATGTTGCTTGATCTAGCAACACCTCTAGAGATGCAAGCAGGATCCCACCAAAATCCCACTTCTAGTTCAGTTGGAGGATTCTAGTTTAAATTTTGAACTAGAAATATCCAATTTGACTAGGAAGTGAGATTTTGGCGGGACCACACTTGACACCTTAAATTTCTCAACACATCCGAGAGCATGAACCGAGACTAAAGTAAATCTAACTTCCCACTCATATGTTGTAAGCACCTGATTAAATTTTTTCTAATGTCGAATCTAACCTGCTAGATCAAATTTTCAATTTGAAATATCCAAATGAAGTAGAAATGGGATTTTGGCGAGATCTCACTTGACATCTTAAACGGCTCAATACATCTGAGAGCATAAACCGAGACTAAAGTAAATCTAACTTCCCACTCATATGTCGTAAGCACCCGATTAAATTTTTCAAATGTCGGATCTAGCCTGCTATTCGTCCAACTGAGCTGGTGGCCTCACAATCAGGCTCCTGTTTCGTAAATCCGAACTGTCAATTATAAGATTGAATAAGAAACGCCACAAGTATCAAACCGATCATTATTATTTTTATTTTACCTCTAATGAAGGAACCCTGGTTGGATAACATCGATCGAATGGTTGTTATTCTGCTCTGCTCTAGATGGCAACCAGAATTTAGAGAAATATCATCAGTGGACCCGGTCCCTTCTGTGGACAAAGAAAAAATATATAAAGGGACGAATGGGCTCGGTTCCAGATATTGTTCTCTCTTGAATGTGATAGAAAGTAATAAGGATCCAAGGAATTAGATAGAGATGTGCTCTGATTTGGTCGCTCATGAAAGTGTCACTTTGGAATCTAGTACGAGTCCTCCATCATGGTCTAATGTGGAAGGGGTCTCTCTGTTATATATTTTTGTTCGACACTTGAGCTTATTTTAGTGAATCCGACAACCAGACTTGATCCCATTGGAACAAATTGTTTTGCCCAGAATTCTAAGACAGAATCTATGCTAGTTCCATATTGACCCAAAACTACTAAACCAGCATGTAAAATGAAATAAGAAAATCACCAATCTGTCTATTATCCATCAGTATTTAACACAAAAGGAGAATATATTCCACCTGTCTAGCGTGATTAATATGTCTGCGGTATGATCCATTCAGGCCTGCAATTTCCATGATTGAGGATGCGGAAAAGAAGGGGTTGATAACCCCAGGCAAGGTCAGTCATAGAACTTCACATGGAAATGAGAATAAAACTGTAACATGCAGTTTTGACAGAAATTCAGATAATTGTTCTGCAAGAAATCAGTCACACCTGCATATGATCTATAACTAACCATAAGCCACTTTGTCAAAACAGACGACACTGATCGAGCCGACATCCGGGAACATGGGTATTGGCCTGGCCTTCATGGCCGCGCTCAAAGGGTACGAGTTGGTGCTGACTATGCCTTCCTACACCAGCCTCGAGAGGAGAGTGGTCATGAAGGCCTTCGGCGCGCAGCTCGTGCTCACCGACCCGACCAAAGGGATGGGAGGGACGGTGAGGAAAGCGACCCAACTCTACGAGGACCATCCTAGTGCCTTCATGCTCCAGCAGTTTGAGAACCCTGCGAATGTAAAGGTTAGTAATCTGCCTTTCATTAATCTTGACATATGACTATATGAGTGCACAATATTGGACTAGCAGTTGCTGTAAATTTCAAAGTGTAGATTTGTCAAAGTCTATTTGGATAAAACTACCACTGAGCTCCACAAACTACTCCCCAACAAAACGACCAATCCATCTCTCTCTATCTCTTTGAAACCACAGACGATGTGAGGACTTCGTCTTGGGTGTTGTTCTTATACATGGTTTTGATCGAAATTGGCAGGTACACTATGAGACGACCGGTCCAGAGATATGGGAGGACACATTTGGGCAGGTTGACATCTTCGTCATGGGCATCGGGAGTGGCGGTACCGTCACCGGTGTTGGCAAGTACCTCAAAGAGAAGAACCCCAACGCAAAGGTACTCTTAATTGTTCCTGTATATTGTATTTGCTAATGTTGTGAAATTCACGGCGTATATATTTGTATGCAGATCTACGGAGTTGAACCAGCTGAAGCAAATGTCCTGAATGGTGGCAAGCCAGGTAGGCTATCAATTTCTGTAGACGATGTACTTTTCTTCTTTTTTAAATTGCTAACTAAAACTAATTGCAGGGCCTCACCTCATCACTGGAAATGGAGTTGGATTTAAGCCAGATATTTTGGACATGGATATAATGGATAAGGTCCTTGAGGTAAGAAACCAAATCGATCATGTTATTTGGTTGAAGAAATTATGCATGTCTTACTGAATTTATGCATGTAGGTGAAAAGTGAGGATGCCGTTAAGATGGCACAACAGTTGGCACTGAAAGAAGGTCTTCTGGTGAGTCACAGACACACAAAAAGTGCCTCTGCTATCTTCAAAAAGAATGAAAAACAGACTTCTGATGCAATTATTGGCTAACGTGAAATGAATAAGATTACATTGAACTGCTGATAACTGGAAACAACTTTGGCAGGTAGGGATCTCATCAGGAGCCAACACGGTTGCGGCCATCGAACTAGCCAAGAGGCCGGAAAACAAAGGGAAGCTCATTGTGGTATGTCATATCCCAAAATACATGCCCATCTCTGCAAAAAAAAATGCACCAAACAAATGCATAAAAAGAATGTTCACATGGAGAAGTTTTATTCAGAGAACTAACTGATCGGTGTAACCTTTGTTTCAGACTGTTCATCCAAGCGCGGGGGAGCGATACTTGTCGTCCGCGCTGTTCGAGGGTCTGAGGAAGGAAGCCGAGGCCATGCAACCAGTGCCAGTGGACTAAGTTGCATATGTAGAATGAATGAATAAACTTCACCGCCTTGCCATGTTGCAAGTGCTAGTTATACCTCATTTGCAGTCTTCAGTTTGTGCCTCATGTGGAACTTGTGTAAACAACAGTAAAACTGGAGATTTACAGTGTTGACGTTTGAGTTGTGGGGAGTTACACTCATCACGGCATAGTCATTCCTTCTTTGGTAAAAACAATGCATGCCCCAGTTTAAGTCAGTAATAGTAACGAGTAAGTGGTCATTGCCAATGACTTCCCCCTGTTCTGAGTCACATGTGTGGGTTTCAGATATTTTCTTGATCATGAAATCTTTCTTAGCAGGACTCTCGGAAACATGTATCCGCCATGGGCAATCTTCACGGATACATTTGGCAGTAACACGAGGTGTGTCATTCTTGATGAATCTGTAATGAAACTTATATGCAGTGGCATTACCAATAAAGAATATCCCTCTCCCATTCAGTGCATGAAACCAGAATCGGGCGACCTAGTTTGCTAGGTCGTGTGGCATATGTGCGGTTTTGTCGGTTTTTCCTGAAAACTATGCCGTGATGGTTTTTTGTCTGATTTTCCTATAAACTAGACACGTAGGTGTGGGTGTCACGTTTATATCGGGTTTTGACCAGTTTTCCTTATAAACTGGTCATTTCCTCTTCTTAATGAAAAGACATAGCTCCTGCTGGTTGCTCCGAAAAAAAAACCAGAATCAGCATACGTAAAGCATGCGCAAAAAGAACAAACTATTGCCGGGGTCTTGAGCCGGATGATTATTCCCGCATTTTGCAAACACAAGCACGAAGCCACAATCACACATTGAACACAATGGCAGCACAACATTAACCTGCTGTACAAGCTCATGTGCAAAGTTACAGCTGCATCTTCAAACGTGTTCAAGTAAATTCAGTTATACTATGCCTTTTGCAAAACCACAACCTTTTTCTGTTTGTTTGTGGAACACCAATCACTTAAACTTCAACCTGAACCTGAAGCCTTGCAGAGCTGAATTCGCTTGCTGCACCGTACCGCGTGCACATGCATGCGTGCTTTCTCTCTCTCTCTCTCTCGTGATAATCCGCATGCGTGCGCGAGTATTAAAGTCGCGTTTATATCGCCTTCCGATCCTCCCGTCTTGTTAAAACCGCGCGCGCGCGAATTAACGGAGGCAGCTGGCATGCTTTGCTTGCTTAAAAAATTGTACGTCCGGCCGGGAGACAGCTCCAACGACACCCCTTTTTTTTTTTTCTCTTCTAACTCACTACGTATATCGATCACGACCAGTATGGCAGTATACCAATTAATTAACCAAACCATCCCCGCTTAATTAACCCGCCGCAAGCACTGCTAGCTAGCTAGATCATGTATGTTCACGCGAGATCCAGCATCTCCATGCATGCTTTGGACTAGTACTACGTGACGTCAGTAGTACTAGTACGTACGTAGCAGCTTGCTTGTGCGTACGTCAGTAGTACAAATCCTCATGGTTTTACTCCATCGCCTGCCCACCAATCAACTGACAAATATAATAGTGTTATATAGCCCAAAAGAAAAGGGGGTACGTACAATTCCAAAACATCGATCGATTTTCCAAAACCTCCCCGTCAATTAAGAACGGAAAATAGGAAAGAACAACATCCACAAACCCTCATCCAGTCATCCGGCCCAACGACACGAAACATGAAATGATATGCCTTGATGAACATGTACATGTGATTTCAATGCCAACTCTTTAACTGAATTTAGTAGTAGCGGATTTAAAATGAGCTATTTCTTGGTCGAACTTTATATTTTGATGGGTAAACAAAATTGTCTTGATGCCTTCATGTTTATGCTTATTAATCGAATGACCACCGTATTAGATACATGTGGATATAGACAAAGTTGAGACAATTAATAACGAACAAAGGGAATATAAAGGGTACAAAGGAAGCCTTGAAGATATATTTGAATGTTTCAACAGATACATCCGTCCCAACAAGTTGATACCTTCATGGCAGGTGACGAGGGTATGACCCCTCGGGTCCTCGATTTTAACCTACCTGGTTCCTGCCAAGGAAGAAGCCCGCTTGAAGGATACATAAAGCCCGCAAGGCCCAGCACTTTGACCTAGAGTAGAAGGCAAAAACTACTTGTAAACCCTAACTGGCTGCATATATAAAGCCACCAAGGGCATCCCCTAGATAAGCTAATCTCGCATAGACACCTGATCTCGCATAGATCCCACGCATAGGCTAGCATACGCCATCTCTTTCGACCATAGCCAGATCCCATCTGTGCACCAGGCTACAATGGGATCTATGCGAGGGCCCATTCGGCATTCCTTTGTGAGCAGGAGAATTTATGATTCAAGCAAAGAAGGAAATTGACCCCTCATGACAAGGTATGCCCCACAATTTTTTGTTAAGAAAATGGTGGAATCTACGTGAGAACAAGGTCATTAAGCATAAGTGATGGCCTTGGAAAGACCTTGCTCCTAAGAAATCATGTCAAGCATGAGTATGTAACTTTCATGAGTATGTCAAGTAGATGTAAGACGGTAATGGTTTCCATGTAGTGGTAATGACTATATAATGTAATTGTGAATTCTTTTGTATGAGATCTAAGTTTGTTAGGCCGTAGCAACGCACGGCCATTCAGCTATAAATCATAGACGTAAAACTTAGATTTAATTCGTAGGTCTAAGGCCTATAACTGTAGAAATACCCTAGTCCTTTGACTAAACCCAAAATCTATACCCTAACGCCAACGACCGCTTGTTATACCACGACGTCGCATGTGGCAGGGAGGTGCCTCAACGGTGTGGACCGGGTATCATCATGAGACCCCAAAATATTGAATCCGATAGTTTTATTGTTGACTGTTTTATATCATTATCATGAAAGCATGGTACTTTAATACAGTTTGTTATTTTACGAAATGAGATAATTGTTACCCATCTTTTCATCTTAATAATAACTAGTGTTATTGAAATGTCATTATATCTCATCAAATTAATTCGTTATAAGAAGTTATTTTATGGTACTCTTTATGGTTTCTACTAACCAGTTTACACGAAGTTATTTTAGGGTAATAATAACTTTGTCTTGGATTGCGTGATTTTATGTTTACATAGCTAAGGCCTTTCACAATGGGTGTATCTTAGCACGGTATCATAGGTAAAATAGTGATATGGCACCCTAATTAATAATGAAAGAGAGTGGTGTTGTATCTTAGCTAAGCTACAACCCTTGCACGGTATCATAGGTAAAATGCATGGCTAGCCCAATCACATACATGCATGTACCCAAAATCAATTAATATAGATACAACACTTAAGAGACAATGCATTGTGATAGTTGACTCTTAAAATAAACCATTACCTAGGATATCGTGCTAAGATACAATGCATTGTGAAAGACCTAATTAACACAAGCATATCTCTTATATGCGTATGGTACATAGATGTAATATAAATGATTATATAAGTATAAGAGTGCAACATACGATTAGGGTTTAGAACATCACGTGGCTACTGGGTGCTAATGGGCATACAATTAATAACTTAATTAGTGCGTGCAAATTTGCGAGAGGACTTGCTAGTAGTAGCTGATTTGCATGAAGCATTAGTTTATGCTATGCATGGATTCATATATACAAGCAGTTGCTTCTCGGTCACTTGAGTTGCTTGGAAGACAAATGTGATAGCCTCTCTCCTCCTCCTACTTTAACACGTACGCATGCGTCGCCGTCGAGATCGATCTTCACGTCCACGTCAGGATCATCGTCTTCTACGCGCGTGTGATGAGCCGCTTCTTCCTCCTGGACCGATCGACCCGGCATGTGATGCGTGTTTGTCGAGAGTTGTTCTTCCCAGATGCGGCCGGTCTAATCTATCTGCCCAAGCGTATATTTGTGTGGTTGATCTGTACTTGTTGGAGTCATGCAGTTCATACGTAGTATCGATCAGTTAATTCATATATATATATATTTGTGTGCTGTCAAACGAGAGGGGTCTTAACAAAACGGCCCACACGCGCATTAAAGTACCTCTGGGACAGCATGCAGGAAACAGCCACAACCAAACATGACGGCTGCGGATGCCACAAAAGTCTACCTACTTCCATATTGCCTACCAAACAATTTGATAATAATTTTTTGCATCGTTTCTACCGGGCCAAATCCCTCTAGAGCCTGGTCCGACGATACGTGAAATCTGGCTCTGGGGCTGCTGGATACCAACCACGCCCTAACATACTAGCCCTGGCCTCGCGGCAGAGCAGAGTTTGAATTCTCATGTGCACATCCGGTCGGGAGAGAGTTTTGGTGGCGTTTTACACGAACCTCTGACGTGCCTTTTCTCTCTCGCGCGCGTAAGAGCATCTCCAGCGATTAACGCAAAGCGTTCATCGCGTGTGTCCGCGCGCGTTCAAACAAACCAGCGGACCGCTGCGCTCCAGCGGTATGACGCAACCGGACAAAGGCGTCCGACGCGACGCATCTTTGACGCAAATTTGGGGCAGCTTTGCGTCGGCCCGAACACGGGCGGACAGCTCCGCGTGCTTGGTGGTTGCGACGCGTGGACAGCCATGTGCTCAAACAGTCCACTTGTGGGATCTCATGTGGCTATGCCTCAAAGGCCAGTGGCCTATATGGCCACAGAAAATCCTGCTTGGCCCATGTGCCTTGCCAGGCCATGCAAGACCACGGCAGGCCAATTAATTAATTGCCATGATCTTATGTGGCTATGACTTGGCCACATGTGGCTGTGGTTTGGTCATATGGCCCATATAGCCAGAGAAGATCAAGGAGCATATGGCTTCGGTGGACAAGATGGGTTTGGCCGCTGGAGCGCTGGCCAAGTGTGCCGGACCTGACGCGGACCACGGCCCAAATTATGTATGTTGCTCGACTCAAATGGACTAGAACGGACCGTTTGCGTCGCCGGTTTGGGTCGGCCCGCTGGTGATGCCCTAAGTGAAGAATGAAAAGTCACAGGTCGCCATTGCTAGCTTCTTCTCCAGCCAATCAGAGCATACAAAAGGAACGCATGCAGATCGCCTCACTGAACGCAAGAGCACGATCTCAACCCTCCATACGCAACGGATCCAACACCCTTCCTTCAGCTCCCGACACACCCAAACTCCACACAGAAAAAAGAAGAAAAACAAAGGGAAACCAGTCCCTGCTTCATTCTCTCTCCACACAGGCTCGACCTTACTGCCTCCCCACGGATCCCCTTTCTCCCAAGCTGCGCCAGATCTAGCTGCCGCCGCCGCCGCTCCCCATCCTCGCCGCCTGCAGCAACACCTCCTTCCTGCTTATTTCCTCGCAAATATCCACACGCGCTGCCGCTAACACTAGCTCTCGTTCCCGGCCGTCACCGCCAAGGGGGTTTCTTGCGGTAGATCGACCCACACCGCGCCATGGCTGGCTTGCTCGTCGGAGCGCGCGTGCATCGCTACCATGATGTGCGATGCCTCCACCGAAAGAGCATGCCCGTGTCCACGTCCACGACCGGAGGCCGCCAAGTCACTGCCGCCCCCCTTCCCCGCCGTCACAGCAGCGCCGTCAACAACCTCAGGCCAGTCATCCGGCCCAACACACACACATCTCTCTCGACCGTCCTAACCTACATGCACCGATCTCGATCATCTGGAGCCATGAACACCTCTTTTGACTGTCCGAAACTAAATACACCTTCATTGGACATAAAACACCACAAACACCTTTCTTGGTCATGCGTTCTCGCATACACCTCCCACCTCGAAGAAGCTGGCAGTAGCTTTTGTCTATCCCACCTTGTAAATTTTATTTGCCGACGTCTTGGATGTAAGCAAAAACAACGTGCCCTTCAACTTGACCAGCGTACAGTAGTTTCACGTAGCTCATGTGCTGCGAGCAACGCATCTTCACCCACTTACACCATGTCACGTTTGCCTTCTCCTAATAAAATAGTTCAACACAAAGTCTGGTTCGTTACTAGTACATATGTACGGCTGATGGTTATAACTGAGCCAATATATTTGTACGTACAAATAGCTAGATTATATAGTTATTATTACTACATATATACTTAGAGCTAGCTTCATCGATGTATGTATGTATTAGTACTAGTAGTACTAAGGATCATGCATATCATCTTGCCACTTATTAGCTGCACTAATTTTTCGTTGCATGCAAAGTAATTTTAAATGATAGAGATTAGCAAAAAATGAAACATTTAAGCTAACTCAAATTAATTAATACTTAAAAATTTGGGTTATCACATCCTTAGACCCTAAAAACATAGGTCTAACCCAATATTTAGACCATATAGGTCTAGACCCTAACGTCAATAACCGTGTCATACCTCGACATTGCATGTGGCGGGAGGTGCCTCCGAAGAGTTGAGACATTAGCCAGCTAACCCAACCAAAAGTCTGAACGGATGAAGCTAACCTAACCAAACATAGATCTAAACACCTCTCTCGACTATCCGAAATCACATATACCTCTCTTGGTTGTCCAGTCCCACATATGCCGATCTCGGTCATCCGAAGCCATAAACATCTATCTTGACCGTCCAAAACTACATACAACTCTCTAGGTCGTCGAGTCTCACATGCGCTGATCTCGGTCATCTGGAGCCACAAACACCTTTCTAGCTCAGCCGTCTAAACCTATATACATCTTCCTTGGATATCCGACACCACATATATATGCACCGATTTTGATCATCTGGAGCCATAAACACCTTTATTTGTCGCCCAAAACTGCATATATCTCTATTGACATCTGACACCACATACACCTATCTCGTCGTGACCCACTGCAGACCTTATTAATTATTACCTGCGGGGGATATCGGAGTTGCACTTGATCAGTCCTCTCCAAGCGCAGGTCAACACGCTGCGACCCGAAAGTGAACTCGATTGATATGCCGCGACGATAGCGTACATAATTAGCTAGCCGGCAAATTAGCTAGTGTTTGTGCACGCGAGCTTTAAGCTTTTCTTTTTCGTTCAACTTGTAATTAAGACGTGCGTATCCATCCTACTCATCATCCACGCTAAACTAAACGAGCAGCTAGGAACGATCGAATGCGTAGCTTTTTTTTTCCGAACGCGTAGCTAGTTTTTGCTAAATATATAAAGCTGGGATTAGGCATGTTATCTAAAAAAACTTGCCGCCGTTCCCGCCGGTGCCTGCATGCATGGTCGTACGTATGTACTTACACGACATAGGTACCTCGCCACGGAGTTCTTACATATACATTTTATATTCACAAACTTTTGGTCAAGTGTTGGATGAGCAAAATTTAAATATTGATTTTAGCATAAAATTTTATTTCACCAATTTTACATAAAAATAAAACATTTAATATTTATTAACACCTTTCCCGACCGTCTGAAACTTATATACACCTCTCTCGGCCGTTCGAAACTACATAAACCTCTATCGGCATCCACAACCCCATGCCAGTCATCCGACGCAACACACACACACACACCTCTCGATCTAATTCGACATCACATACACCCAACACGGTCATCTGGAGCTACAAACACCTCACTCTAGCATCCAAAGTTTGTCCAGTCTCACACACACCGATATCAGTCATCTGGAGCCACAAACTTATTTCTCGACCGTCCGTAACTACATACACCTACCTTAGAAATCCGACGTCACATACGCCCCTGTCGGTCATCTAGAGCCACAAACACCTCTCTCAACCGTCCGTAACTACATACATCTCACTTGGACATCCGACTCCACATACGCCCATCGCGTTCATCTAGAGCCACAAACACGTCTCTTGACAGTCTGTAACTACATACACCTCCTTTGAACATCCGACACCACATACACCTCTCTTGGTTGACCCATCTCACATATACACCAATCTCGATCATCTAGAGCCACAAAACCTCATCGACGGTCGAGAGAGAGTTTTGGTGGCATTTTACTTGCATCGTTCCCTCTTGGTCAATCTCATCGACGGAAAAGCTAGCTAAAAGAACAAGTCACGGCCTTGAAAAATTAACCGTAGTGTCGATCAGTTGAAACTCCCTATCAGAAAATAACTGGTTGCCATCTATACGGGCGCAGAAAGTAATCAGCACACCTATATATCTAGCTCGCTTCCCCTACGGTATTATTAAGGGTCGATGGATAAGCCCCAGCTAGCTGCTGGAGTACGTACGTGCACTTATTACGGGCGTATGCATGCATGTATTTTGCGGCCACGTGCGGTGAGTGGATTTTTTGCCCCGATGCCATGCATTCCTCGACCGTGAATGTCACCCTACATATATTTGATCCATCTCGATCGTCTGCACATTGCTTCTCCTGATCTTTCTCTCTTTGATTGTACGGCTCGCGATCTGATCGATGACTACTCCCCCAGCAGTATCATCTCTAAGACAAAAGAGCCATCTAATCTAACTAGAGGCACTGATCAACACAAAAGATGTGACCGCACACTAGTAGAAAACGGGCCTTAGGCCTGGACCCTTTAGTCCCGGCCTCCATCTGGGCCGGGACTAAAGGCCCGACCACGTCGCCCCAAATTCGCCAGCCGCCCGGGAGGCTTTGGTCCCGGCCCGTTACGAGCCTTTAGTCCCGGTTTGAGACACAAACCGGGACTAAAGGGCTATGCGCTGGGCGGCCCGCATGTGCGCCCCCTTTAGTCCCGGTTTGTGTCTCAAACCGGGACTAAAGTACTCTGCCTATATATATGGCCCCTGCAGCCCCTCTCTCCCCTCTTGCATTTTTTTGGATGAAAGTGTGTGAGTGTGTGCTAGCTCTCCTTTTTGCTTGGATGCACTAGAGGTGTTTGTTGAAATGTTTGTTAGAGCGATGCCGCTTCAGTTCACCGAACACAACTACGATATGAGGTGCCCGAGCCACGCTTAAGCCTCTTCCTCTTTATTTCCACTTATTCTAAAAGGTTAGCAACTATATTTCCTCGTTTAGACCGTGCGGTACTAATTTTTAGGATCGTGATTGTGTTTGATATACTGTTGCATGACGCAGATGAGCCATCCATGGATGTACGGTGATCGACGCACCGCCGCTTACAGAGAAGGCGTGCATTCTTTTCGAGATGCGGCCGATGCGAACAAGCATGGTGGTGGCTATATGTTTTGTCCATGTGTTGAATGTCGGAATGAGAAGGACTACACTTCCTCAAGAGTCATTCAGAGCCACCTGCTTCGGTCCGGTTTTATGTCGGGCTATAATGTTTGGACCAAGCACGGAGAAAGAGGGGTTATGATGGAAGACGACGATGAAGAAGAAGAGAACGATGATGACAACTACCGATCTATGTTCCCTGAGTATGCTGATACCGCAATGGAAGACAATGAAGAAGAAGATCAGGGTGCAGAACGGGAACCAGATGAGCCCGCTGATGATCTTGGCCGGGTCATTTCTGAAGCACGGCGAGGCTGCGACACAGAAAAGGAGAGGTTGCAGTTCGAGCAGATGTTACAGGACCACAACAAATTGTTGTACCCAACTTGTGAAGATGGCCAGAAGAAGCTGGGTAGCACACTGGAATTGCTGAAGTGGAAGGCAGAGACCGGTGTGACTGACTCGTCATTCGAAAAGTTGCTGGTACTGATGAAGAAGATGCTTCCAAGAAAGAACGAATTGCCCGCCAGCACGTACGAAGCAAAGAAGCTTGTCTGCCCTCTAGGATTAGACGTGCAGAAGATACATGCATGCCCTAATGACTGCATCCTCTACCGCGGTGAGAAGTATGAGAATATGGATAAATGCCCGGTATGCACTGCATTGCGGTATAAGATCAGAAAAGATGACCCTGGTGAGATTGAGGGCGAGCCACCCAGGAAGAGGGTTCCTGCCAAGGTGATGTGGTATGCTCCTATAATACCACGGTTGAAACGTCTGTTCAGAAATAAAGATCATGCGAAGTTGTTGCGATGGCACATGGAAGATCGTATGAAAGACGATAAGTTGAGGCACCCCGCCGATGGTCGGCAGTGGAGAAAAATTGAGAGAGAGTTCCCGAGATTTGCAGGTGACGCAAGGAACTTATGGTTTGGTCTGAGTACAGATGGCATGAATCCTTTTGGGGAGCAGAGTTGCAGTCACAGCACCTGGCCCGTTACTCTATGTATCTACAACCTTCCTCCTTGGTTGTGCATGAAGCGGAAGTTCATTATGATGCCAGTGCTTATCCAAGGTCCAAAGCAATCCGGCAACGACATTGATGTGTACCTAAGGCCATTAGTTGATGAACTTTTACAGCTGTGGGCCGAACCAGGTGTACATGTGTGGGACGAGCACAAACAAGAGGAATTTGACCTTCGAGCGTTGCTTTTCGTAACCATCAATGATTGGCCTGCTCTTAGTAACATTTCAGGACAGTCAAACAAGGGATACAATGCATGCACGCACTGTTTAGATCAGACAGAAAGTATATATCTGGACAAGTGTAGGAAGAATGTGTACCCGTACAATCGTCGTTTTCTTCCGCCCAAGCATCCCTTAAAGAAAAAAGGCAAGCATTTCAATGGCAAGGCAGAACCCCGGGGGAAGCCTGTCATCCGTACTGGTGCTGAAGTATTTGATATGGTCAAAGATTTAAAAGTAATCTTTGGAAAGGGTCCTGGCAGCCAACCTGTTCCTAACGGCCCTGATAAGCGCGTACCCATGTGGAAGAAGAAATCTATATTTTGGGAGCTACCCTATTGGGAAGTCCATGAGGTCCGCTCCGCAATCGACGTGATGCACCTGACGAAGAATCTCTGCGTGAATATTCTAGGCTTCTTGGGCTTGTATGGGAAGTCAAAAGATACACCGGAAGCACGGGAGGACCAGGAACGTCATAAAGGAAGAGATGGCATGCATCCAGGGCAGTTTCAAGGGCGTGCCAGCTACGCTCTTACTAAGGAAGAGAAGGAAATCTTCTTTGAAGTCCTTTTCAGTATCAAGGTCCCGACTGGCTTCTCGTCGAATATAAAGGGAATCGTAAATATGAAAGACAAAAAATTCCAAAACCTAAAGTCTCATGACTGCCACGTGCTTATGACGCAATTGCTTCCGGTTGCATTGAGGTGAATTCTACCGGAAAATGTTCGTCTGGCAATTGTGAAGGTATGTGCATTCCTCAATGCAATTTCTCAGAAGGTAATCGATCGAGAAAGTCTATCAGGGTTACAGATTGATGTGGTCCAATGTCTGGTCAGCTTTGAGTTGTTGTTCCCGCCATCCTTCTTCAATATAATGACACACCTCCTAGTTCACCTAGTCGAAGAGATTAGAATTCTTGGTCCTGTGTTTCTACACAATATATTCCCCTTCGAGAGGTTCATGGGAGTCTTAAAGAAATATGTTCGTAACCGTGCTAGGCCAGAAGGAAGCATCTCCAAGGGCTATGGAACAGAGGAGGTCATTGAGTTTTGTGTGGACTTTCTTCCTGACCTTAAGCCGATTGGTGTTCCTGAATCTCGGTATGAGGGTAGGCTGACAGGAAAAGGCACACTAGGAAGGAAAGCAAAAGTATGTATGGACGGGCATTCTTTCTCTCAAGCACACTACACAGTTCTACACAATTCCACTGTGGTGGCTCCGTATATCGTGAGACACAAGAATATTCTACGCTCCGAAAACCCGGGGAAGGCTGACTCTTGGATTAAAGGGGAACACGAGAAGACTTTTGGTAGTTGGTTGCAGACACATCTCATGAATGACGACACCGTTGGAGATCAGCTGTACTGTTTGGCCAGGCCAACATCTTCGACTATATGTACTTTCCAAGGGTACGAGATAAATGGGAACACATTTTACACGGTTGCCCAAGATAAAAAGAGCACCAACCAAAATAGTGGTGTCCGCTTTGATGCAACAGACGAGAATGGGCACTGTTTGGAAACATATTACGGGTACATAGAGGAGATATGGGAACTTGACTATGGACCTACTTTTAAGATCCCTTTGTTTCGGTGCAAATGGGTGAAGCTGACAGGTGGCGGGGTAGTTGTAGACCAAAAGTACGGCATGACAACAGTGGATCTCAATAATCTTGCGTACATGGATGAACCATTCGTCCTAGCCAACGATGTCGCTCAGGTTTTCTATGTGAAGGACATGTCTACAAAAACGAGAAAAAGAAATCAGCAAAAGAAGACATCGTCCGATGAGCCAAAGCGCCACATAGTTCTTTCAGGGAAAAGAAACATCGTGGGAGTAGATGACAAGACAGACATGTCAATAGATTATAATAAGTTTTCATGAAATTCCGCCCTTCAAAGTGAAGACTGACCCAAGCATCCTACTGAATGATGAAGATTCTCCATGGCTACGACCCAGAAGAAAACAGAAATAATAGATAGGATTGTTGGTGCAATAATGTAATAATGTATTAAATCTTTTATGTAATGCATGATGTGAATAATTGTATGGATCGGTCATCACCGCTCTTTAGAAAAAAAGTCGGCTCACTAGTTCTTTCGTTCCTATGGCACTCCTCCCGGCGGGCTACTACCTCTCCCCTACCCCTGTCGCCGCTATACCCAGTCCTGATTTCTTCGCCTCGCAGTTCTTGTACCCACAGCCTCCACATAGAAAATTGTTTTGAATTACTTATTCAATTTTAAACACTTTTCATATTCATAGTTTTATCAGATTCTAAAATATACATAAAGAATATAAATTTCAAACACTTTTCATTTTTATAGTTTTATCAAATTCTCAAATATGCAAAAAGAATATTAATAAACATACTTTTTTAATTGAAAACAACAAAATAGTTAATAGTTAGGATAGTTAAAATAATTAATTTGTAAAATAGAAAATAGTTTTGAATTATCTATTCAATTTCAAACACTTTTCATTTTTATAGTTTTGTCAAATACTCAAATATGCAAAAAGAATATTAATAAACATAGTTTTTAATTAAAAATGGCAAAATATTTAATAGTTAGGATAGTTAAAGTAATTAATTTTTAAAATAGAAAATAGTTTTGAATTATGTATTCAATTTCAAACACTTTTCATTTTTATAGTTTTGTTAAATTCTTAAATATGCAAACAGAATACTAAAGGCCCTGGCCCTGGTCCGTGAAAAAACAGAAAATAGGCCTTTAGTCCCGGTCCGTGCCACAGACCGGGACTAAAGGCCCTGGGCGCTGAAATCCCCACCCGAGGCCTTTAGTCCCGGGCGGTGGCTCAAACCGGGACTAAAGGCCCCCCTTTAGTCCCGGCCTGAGCCACCGCCCGGGACTAAAGGTCCCGGGGTATAAATTTCGCTTTCTTCCCCGCGCCGCCCCAGCACTTAGCCGTTTCGCGCGCGAGGAGAATTTGGACGCCGCCAGGCTGCCGCTCTCGCCGCCGTTCAGTGCGCCGTCGTTCACCGCGCCGCCATCCACCGCGCCCCCGCGCCGCCGCGCCCCCGCGCCCCCGCGCCGCCGCGCCCCCGCGCCGCCGCGCCCCCGCGCCGCCGCGCCCCCGCGCCGCCGCGCCCCCGCGCCGCCGCGCCCCCGCGCCGCCGCGCCGCCTGCAGCCGCCGCGCCGCGCCTGCAGCCACCGCGCCGCCTGCAGCCACCGCGCCACCTCGCCGCCGTTCGCAGCCACCGCGCCACCAGCCGTCAGAGGCCGCAGCCACCTGCAAGGTTTTTTTTCAAAAAACTTTAATTTGTTAATTAGTTAATTAGTTAATTAGTGTTAGGGTTAGGGTTAGATATAGTTAGAATTTAGTTTAGTTAGCTATATATTGTTAGGGTTAGGGTTAGATATGATATAGAATTAGTTAGAATATAATTAGTTAGAATAGAATTAGTTAGAATTGTTATTATTTTAGTTAGATATAGAATTATTTAGAATAGAATTATTTAGAATAGAATTAGTTAGAATAGAATTAGTTAGAATAGAATTAGTTAGAATAGAATTAGTTAGAATAGAATTAGTTAGAATTGTTATTATTTTAGTTAGATATAGAATTATTTAGAATAGAATCATTTAGATAGAATTATTTAGATACATATAGTTAGAATAGAATTATTTAGATACATATAGTTAGAATAGAATTATTTAGATACATATAGTTAGAATAGAATTATTTCGATACATATAGTTAGAATAGAATTATTTAGATAGATATAGTTAGAATAGAATTATTTAGATAGTTATAGTTAGAATAGAATTATTTAGATAGTTATAGTTAGAATAGAATTATTTAGATAGTTATAGTTAGAATAGAATTATTTAGATACATATAGTTAGAATAGTATTATTTTAGAGATAGTATTATTTTAGATATAGTATTATTTAGTTAGAATTTGTTTGCAAATAGAAATAGAATTATTTAGTTAGAATTTATTTGCAAATAGAAAATGAATTATTTTGCAAATAGAAAAAGAATTATTTTGCATCATATATAGTTTGTTAGTTTATTAGTTAATCAAATGTTCGTTTTTTGCAGAACTATGGATCCACATAGCAGGAACCTCGAAGAGGAAGAACTTATCGAAGATATAATCAAAGACGCCCCCGACGTTGAACCTGCAGAATCTCCGTCGTCATATCTAAACCCCTCCGGAGATGGAATGGAGGTTGATCGACACGAAGATGAAGCCGATGGGGCCGGAGATAGCTCCAATGACGGAGAAGGTGATAGCTCCACTGATGGAGAAGCCGGTGGAGAAGCCGGTGGAGAAATAATAAAGTCCGGCGAGGTATACATATGAAGTTCGACAATCACTTGTAATATGTGAAAAATATTGGAGATAGCTCTATATTGTATACATATACATTCATTTGACGAATGTTTCTCCCTCTTAGGCCTCCACATCGAGCAAAGCTACGAAACGAGGCCCGACTAAAAAGTTGGACGCACGGACGCATTACACCTTTGAGGTGATATTGCCTACGGGCGAACCAAAGCTTCCTAAGAATGCTGCTGACACATTCAAGAAGCAATGCGGAGTTCTCGTTAGGGATCACGTCCCGATCAGCGTTCGGGAGTGGAACAAGCGCAAAGGGGCAGCCGATAGTGACTATGTCGCCGAAAGGTACAAAGATAATCTTTGGAATGATATCATGTCACATTTCAACCTGCCAGAATGTGAGAATGAAGACGCCGCAAAAAAACTGAGGGCCAAAGTCAAGCAGTGGACTCTAAAGAAGATGGCCGAACTGTTCCGTAGCTGGAAGAAGAAGCTATGGAAAGACTATCTGAAGACAAAGAAAGTGCCAGTATTCGAGGGGTATCTAGCCAAGCAGGCGAATCACTGGAAGGCATTTCAGGAGTACAAGCAGT
This sequence comes from Dactylis glomerata, assembly GCA_007115705.1. Classification (NCBI taxonomy): domain Eukaryota; kingdom Viridiplantae; phylum Streptophyta; class Magnoliopsida; order Poales; family Poaceae; genus Dactylis; species Dactylis glomerata. The sequence goes on along the minus strand of QXEO01000538.1, from coordinate 4,367,401 downwards.
CAGAAGATGCCAAGGCATTATCAGAAAAGAACAAGAAAAATGCCGACAAGAAGAAATATCACCACACGCTGGGGCCAGGGGGCTATGAGACTGCCATCCCAAAGTGGGATAAGAAAGAGCAAGATCTGCTAGCTAAAGGCATCGTACCTGAACCCATCCGTGATGAGTGGGAAATGAGAGCAAGGAATTGGTTCCTTGCGCATGGTGGTTCGTACGACGAAGAAACAGGGGACCTCATCTGCAGTGGCGGTCTTAGGATACCCAGGGAGAATTGGAAAAAGATAGTGAAAGAAATTAAAGAGGGAAAAAGACAGTTCACTGCAGATAGAGAGAAAGATTTGCTCACACTGGTCCTCGGCAATGACGAACATGGAGGACGAACGCGAGGCTTCGGTCCTTCTTACCCGTGGTGGCTTGGGTTTGCCAGAGACCAAGACACTTACAGAAGCCGGGCGAGAGCAAAGAAGCGACAGCAGGATGAGGAGAATGACAAGTTCAACCAGTTGCTTGCCAGGCTTAACGAGCAACAGAAGCAGATTGACGAGCTTAGAGGAGTAGCGCGCCAGGAAGATCCTGGACTCGATATTATCGGCGCCCCATCTAAGCGGAAAAAGCAGCGTGGCTGAATCTGAGGCCCCGCCCGACGATGCACGAAGAATGATAGAGGGCGGTCCCGGCTACCCCGTGGATGGAATCAAGGAGTCAACATCATGTGAACTCCATCAGAAATTCAAGAACATATCCATGAAGGTGGCCGTCGGACAAGCTTTACCTTCTGGCCCTGATGCACGCTGGCATGGCCGTGAGATTCCAGCTGGCTTTGCTAAAGTCGGGGTGGATGAAATCATGGCGGGGTTTCATGATATGGAGCTCGACATGGCTGGACCCGAAGATGAGAGGACACTCGGAGAAGTACTGGGTGGAGTCATCCTATGGGACAAGAACTACATCAAGCTTCCAGGCTCGGCCCCAAGGACAACACCGCCTCTGAGTCGTCGCAGGTCACCTACACCTCCATCACCTCCAAGCCCTCCACATGACGACGGCCACCACAACACGAGTCCATCTCGATCACCGCCGCCGGACTTGGGTCGGCCGTCTCCGCCGCCGCCCGCTAAGGATACTAAGCGGAAGCGTGCCAGCAAGAACGCTCCGTCCATGAGTTCTAAGCGACGGAGCTCCCCAAAGCGCAAACTGTCGCCCCTCCCAAAGGTACCTCATGCTAATCTTCCTATCAGACCTTATGATCGTACCGACGAGGAAAACGCCAGGATAGCAAAGGAACATTATGAGGCGCAGATGAAAAAGAAGGAACCCGAGCCCCGCCCGGAATACACCGAGAAGCAAATAGCATATGCAAAATACTTCATGACCCTTCCATCACAGTATGACTTACACCATAAGCCTGACGACTATACACGCACATTGCAGAAGGAAGGGCAAAAGAGCAAGTCACGTGCAAGTGCAAGTGCAAGTGGGAGCAAATCAAGTTCAACTACAAGCAAAATAAGATCAGACGTTCCTCAGCTTGGACAACAGGCCAAACAGTCGATCCCACCCCTCAGGGTGTTACCCGAGAATGTTCCCTCTCTGGTGCAGGGGCAAGATTTGGGATTAGCAAAGAAGTGGGCGGATGAATGGGGTATCCCGGTTGAAGTCATTCTGGCTTCCCAAGACGACGTGGTACCCAAGGCTGTGGTAGCCCCTAAGCCACAGTTTGTCATGGGAGCGCCTTTGGTCAGCAAAGATAAGTTTGATGATCTCCCAACAAATATGCGTTACTTGCATACATGGTACTTAAGTGAATCAAAGAAAGGGAGAACGATGATCGTGGCGCTTGTCCCACGGGAGTACTACGGCCGTCCCGAAGACATCCATATCGACTTTGATGAACTCTTCCAGATGTACAATGCCGACGCCCTCGACAAATCGCTTATGAGTTGCTATTGTCTGTAAGTTTTTCAATTCGTTGTCTACATATAACTTGTTCAATTATTTCAATTCATTGTCTACATATAACTTGTTCAGTTATTTCAATTCATTTTCTACATATAACTTGTTCCGTTCTGACTTGTACTCTATTATGCAGAATGAAGATTCTGGAATGTAAAAGTAGGAACATCCTAAATATTGGGTTTATTGACCCAGATAAAATACATATAAAGACACTAACTGATAACCCCAAGGAGACGGAGGAAAACCTTCTAAGGTTTCTAACAGATCAAAATTACTGTGACCACATACTGTTTCCATACAACTTCAAGTGAGGGTCTTACTCTGTTGTGTCCATTCACTTATGAGTGTAATTGATAAGTTACTGACACATATATATATACATGTGCAGCTACCACTGGATTCTGTTGGACATTCAAATTGATAAGGGAAGAGTTGATGCCTTCGACCCATTATCGAGACCCTTGGAACAGTTCCAAAGCCTGCAGGACATGCTCCAAGGGTAATTTCAATCATTCTTGCGCTCTATCGGTCTCTTTCGATGATTTTCTGATATATCAATTAATGAAAAACTTAGCAAATCATTTTCCTTGTCGGGCAGGGTTTGGAAGCGGTTCAAGTGCGTGACTCCCGGTATCCGGCATGAGAAGCTGACCTTTAGAGCGGCTCAGGTAAGTAGTAGTATGATATACTTCTATTTTCAATACTTTTGTAATGCTAGATTATTATTTTGATTATATATATTCTATTCTCGTAAAGTGCGACCAGCAGCCACGGGGGACGCATCTATGTGGATACTATGTTTGCGAGACCATTCGCACGTTTACCTCTGAGCACAAGGATTACAGATACGATGTAAGCAATAAACATTCACACCTCTATTTTTACTCGTCATTCTTTGTTATCATGATTGATATTCATATTCATCTCCTCTTCTTATATAGTACACGGCCATGCGGGAGAAGTACCTACCAGAGCAACGCGCGATTGCTGTTGCAGAGGAGCTGGCGACCTTTCTGAGAATAGAAGCTATAGACGACAAAGGACGATTTAGTGTAGCTAGGGGCCATTACTAATGTTGGTCCATGTAATCGAATAGACGGGCTCTTGTCCCGATAATTCTGATCTCCATATAATTGTATATATATGCTCGCTTGTAAGATAAGTTAATCTTATATATATGCATAAACTAATTCCCGAACACCAAGGCACCAAACGAGGCATCACGTTAATCCCCCACCTAAAACCCTAAAACCCCTAAACCCTAAAACCCTACAGCAAAAAACAAAAATCTGCAGATGACCTTTAGTCCCGGTCTGTGTTACAAACCGGGACTAAAGGTCCTGGCCCTGATTCGCTCCGAGGTGCCCACGTGGACACCCTCCAGTCCCGGCTGGTAAGCGGGCCGGGACTAAAGGTTCAGCCTTTAGTCCCGCGGCTGGGGTCCCGGTTTGCAAACCGGGACTAAAGCCCCTTACGGGCCGGGACTGGAGGCCCCGTCCCCACTAGTGGCATGTGTTATAACGTGCACGAAAGGTTGAGTCATATGTTATAATGTGCATGTATGCGTGCTAACATGAGTAGTATATATATGATATTAGGATTAGGGTCTACGTTCATGGTCTAGATTCATGCTCTATGGTTTAAGTATAGGGATTAGGGTCCAGATATAGGCAGAGGCGGATCATCGTGTGTGGAGGAGGGGGGGGGGGTTCATGAGCATTGGCCAGGCCCCGCCATGGTTTGGTCTCCCTCAACTATAGTAGTATTAGTCATGATCCCGCCATCATTACCAAATCAAAAGCCTAGTCTTGGCCAACGACTAGACTAGCGTGCCGACTTGAACGGGTCAAGCCCAAAAAATTAGAAAAGGGCCAATGACATTATAGCACAAAAAGTACTCCAGCCGATCAGAAAAGAGTGTTGGTGACTTAGTGTAACTTTTATACTAAGTTGTAATGCACTTTTCCCGATCGGTGGGAGCATTAAAGCCTATGCAAAACATGTGGACTTCGGTCTCCTACATGCCCAATCTCATCTAGCCAATATTCTTCCCCTCTGCCGACAGTCTAGCTGTCCACGGATTTGTCAATTGCATCACCGTCGGGACACGTGACTCTGGCATTGATTAGCGAATGGTTAGAAGATTACAAACTGCAGCCGAGCCGCACAATCTCCTGTGTGGACGATGATTACGACCGACCGCTGACATGCCTTACCGCCACACGCGTCTCTCGCCCAATTCCTAGCCCAGTTGTTCGAAGGTATTATTGTTATATTGTAGTTTACTTGCTAGTTTGATTATCGAATATTATAAGTGCTACTTCTACTTACTACTTTGATTGACAATCATAATAGTTTATTGATTTTCTTGGCGGTGGTATAGTAGTAGAACTGTTTAAGCCATGAAGAGGAAAACACCAATTAGCAATTCTTTGACGCCGGTTGGTTCAACCAGAAAATCAACAACTAAAGCTACCAAACTAACCTAGCAGATAGTACATACCAACCTATCGTACATTTGCTTCCTATCACCATCCAGTTGACGTGGAAAATTTTGATCAAGACAAGGAGTCAAAAATCCCATAACAAGCTAGAGTAAAAATCACGACATATTTTTGTGTTGCATCTCTTTTGTGGTCAAAAGTCTTCTATGCCCCTATCTTGAAATCCTGGATCCACACATGGATCTAGGGGCCTACGGTATAGACCTAGGGGTAGTTAGGTAGGGTTATATGTTTCATCATCGGGGCAAAAAAGAGCATGGACGTGGCCTATTGTAAAATGCCGACCGAGATTCATGCGGTCACAAATACTCTAGGTGTGGTGGAGGTGATGGTACTGATGGCTCTGGTCGGGCTTGGAGCTTCTTCTCGTCGGCGGATATGACAATGTGAGGTGTCGGTGTCAGGCATTATTATACTTCTTCACCGGCTTAGATGACTATCTAACCGAGTTATCATTTTTTTACTTCTAACAATCAGTTACTTAACTCATATTCAAACTAATATCTACATAAACCAAAATATATTACTAATAGGTCTATTAGATAATGGGTCCTTTGTTAAAAAAAAGCACACGCACATGTATAAAATCATGGTAGCTAGTTAGACGGACTACGTCTACTACTAGTTCTTTTTAAAGAGAAAGATAGAGAGTAGTAGATCGAATATTTGACTCGTGCATGCATGGGATCCAACCAGCTGCTAGCGTCTTCATGTCTCGATCATTAATTGATGGAGTCTGAGATCGAGGAGTCGGCATATATACCAAGAAAAATCATGAATCGCCTTGAATGAATTTTATTAGAGAAGAAGAAATTCAGCCCACCCAAAACCAAAAGATCTGACTGACCCGAACCGAACCTCACCTCAGCCCCCATCACATTCACATTCCCCACGACCCCACCCAATCCCTTCCTCTCCCCAGCGGCCAGCGCCTCCTCTTGATCTCGCCGCCGGCAAAGCCCCTACCTCGCCGCGGCGCTGGCCGGCAAAGGGCGACCGAGGAGGACGACGCACGGCCTCGCGCGGCTGGTCGTGGGGAAGAGGCGGCTCGGTTACCGCCTGCACCACGCGCAACATATAAGGCCGGGCCAGCAGGTCGCGGCCCTCACGGACGCCGCCGGCGAGCGCCAAGGGAGGTTGCAGCTCCGGCTGGCCCTCCCGCTCCTTGCCCCCCATCTTGGATGGCCTCCACCGACAACCTCGCCTCCGATGGCAGCAGGGCTGCACGGGCCCAAGGGGGAGGAGATGCGCGTCCTTTCACAACGGGAGGAGGGGCACGGCCTGGTAATGCTCGACCAGGAGCTCGTCCAGCCACATCTCGACCTCCAGGAGCTCGTCCAGCCGCATCTCGACCTTGACGGCGGCCTGCAAATTAAAGGTCGTTTTCCCCCTCCCTTTCCTCAAGTTAGCATGTCAAGTTTCTGCCATAGTGAGCTGTGCCACTTATATTGCTACTACTAGTTTAGAGTCACAGCGAGCTTTCTTAGGATTGTTCATGCCACTTATATTTTTCTGTGCTTAAGATTCCTACTATACCAGTACAAGTAAATTGTATGCACTGATGCCACATTGAGAACTCAATAAAAAGTTGCTTTTTGCATAGGTAGTACATGTGTGCTTTCGCGGGTGGGAGACACTGACAGCGGGAGGAAGAGCTGCGTGGCTCGCCGGCGGGCTGCAACCACAGCCGCGCTCTTGAGCACCCCTGCCATGATCTACCTGCAGGGCGACCCATTGATGCTGCTGCTACGCCCCGTCTTTGTCGAGTTGGTTCTGCCATAGGGAGGTATAAAATCCTTAGTTCTTAGGTCCATCTAGTGTTATTCTCTATGTGATCTGTAGCTTTGTTCTTCTCTGAATGATCTAGTGGATCAATCCAACCTTCAGATGACACGATCAGACCTTCGGTTTGTGAGGTGCATATAATTTTTTTGCAAAGCACCTACTGGATCAGAGCATGGTTTGGAGTAGTTCATCATAGCCTGATGCAATCTGGTTGTCGGTTTATTGATTGACCATGTTGACATATTAGTGCAGCAGCCACAAAATATGATGTGTTTCTTACATCCCTTTCTGCTTCCATCCTTGTTTCAGGTTTAGTTAGTAGAGAGCGTTAAGTATGCAGCGTGTTTCAATTCTAATATGTATCTACAGTTACACTAGTAGTGGAATATGCATATGAATGTTTGTATGAAAGTACACTGTTTGGTTTGGCGTGTGATCCTTGTGCATGAAGTAAGAAGGTTTTATGTTCCTTTGGCTCTAGTTTGTCTATCATGGTCATAGAAACCCTATTTTGTGTGCCAAACTGCCAAAGATTAACAAATACCTTCAATTTATGTGTGATTGAGTCAACAACATGTCTATGCTGCCTAGAAATGTATCACTGTGGTCTTCCTATATGCATCATAAATTGACCGTGTATTATTGTTTCTTGTTATTTTTCATTTATACATTTTCTCTTGTGTATGTATGTATTTGGGGTAACCGAATCACATCGTAAAAACATGGTAGTTATTGGCATGCACTTGGGTAGACCATCAAGACAGTTGTGATTCGTGTGCATAACCCTCTTCCCACTGTGGTCAATATTTCTGAGCCTACTTCTGAACATAATAAATGATGTATTTCTAAAAGGAAACATAATAATATTTAGTTGTTTTGGCCTCTCTATAATCATACTATTGTAGTTTTGATAACTAAATCGTGCATCGCTTCCTTTTGGCAACACAAAAAAGATTTTAAGCACTCATGATGTGTGTGAATAAACAGAGACATTAGGAGGAGAGGTGCAGCTTGCCAGTGAGTTGCGACCTTTGTTTGCTAGCGCCGCTGACATGCCATATGAGCTTCTGCTCAAGCCTCCTCAGCACCAGGGTCAAGAGCTGACAGGCGTGCAAGCACCCCTGCCCAGACCTAGCTGACGACGCAAGGCGGCTGCTGATGTTGCTGATGATGCATGTCTTTGATGAGATGGTTTTGCCATTTCTAGTGAGGTATATCCTTCATCTTTATGTCTGTTTTTAGTGCTTCTTGTGTTTATTCTGGTACTTTGTTCTTCTCTAAAATTTAAGATCCAGTCAAATGTTCATAACTGTAGTTGGTGAAGTGCATATGTCTATTTGCAAAGCACATAATGGACCAAAATTTTGTTTGTAGTATATTTGATCATAGCAAAGATCAATATAACTGTCCTATAATGAATATGTGAAGATTAGTCGATGTAAAGTTCTATTACATTGTTCTGTTGCGATCTGATGATTTTGTCTAAAGCGTGATTTCTGTGGGAGGAATTCTTATTTTCTGTTATGCATGTCAACGATCTGTGGTTTGTAGTTTGCCTCCTTGCATGTTTAGAGGACCTGTTGGTCTGTATTAAAGTAGGATAGTCGACGACGGCCTTTATGCCTTGGACGTGTTTGTATGTCTTGTGTTAGCCATTTTTTTATGATGACGACCATGACATGTTTGCATGCCCCTCTGACACGTGAGGCTGTAGTAGTACATCTTCTATTCAAATTGTTGCTCTTTTTCTGATATTGGCTTCAAGCTAATTATCTCCTTATGATAGAATTCTCCGGGTGCTTAGTCCTTGTCAAAAAAGGTCATGTCTTGTTCTTTTTTCAACAGTCGCAGTTGGTGAAATACTTGTAGTTACCATGATGACTTTAGAAGTTATTTCTTGATCCTATTTTAGTAAATTGTATGCACTGATATCACATTGTGAACTCTCAATAATAAGTTGCTTTTTTCATAGGTAGTACATGTGTGCTTTCGCGGGTGGGAGACACTAACAGAGGGAGGAGGAGCTGCGCGGCTCGCCAGTGGGCTGCAACCATAGCTGCACTCTTGAGCACCCCTGCCCTGACCTAGCTGCAGGGCGACCCAATGCTGCTGTTCCTACTCCCCGTCTTTGTCGAGTTGGTTCTGCCAGAGGGAGGTATAAATCCTTCGTTCTTAGGTCCATCTAGTGTCATACTCTGTGTGATCTGTAGCTTAGTTCTTCTAAATGACCTAGTGGATCAATCCAACCTTCATATGACACGATCAGAGCTCCTGTTAGTTAGGTGCATATAATTTTTTTTGCAAAGCACCTACTGGATCAGAGCACGGTTTGGAGTAGTTCATCATAGCCTGATGCAATCTGGTTGTCAGTTTATTGATTCACCATGTTGACATATTAGTGCAGAGCCACAAAATTTGTTGCGTTTCTTTTGCTCCTTTCTGCTTCCACCCTTGTTTCAGGTTTAGTTAGTACAGAGCATCAAGTATGCTATAGTCATGTTTCTATTCTAGTATGTATCTACAGTTACACTAGTAGTGGAATATGCATGTGAATGTTTGTATGATCTGTGTGCATGAAATACAAAGGTTTTCTGTTCCTTTGGCTCTAGTTTGTCTAGCACAGTCATAGAAACCTTATTTTGTATGCCAAACTGCCAAAGATTAACAAATACCTTTACTTTATGTGTGATTGAGTAAACAACATGTCTATGCTGCGTGCAAATGTATCATTGTGGTCTTCCTATATACATCATGAATTGAGTGTCAACTTGGTTATCATTTGTACATTTTCTCTTGTCTATGTATGTATTTGGGGTAACCAAATCACATGGTAAAAACATGGAAGTTATTGGCATTTCCCGCACTAGTTCTGACCTCTCATGCATCTCTCTGTTATTCTGTCTGGTCTCTGCCTGCTAAGCGCATTCTCTAAGTTGTCCTTTTGGTGATGCTTGCACCATTCAACATACCAATCTCTCAAGGGATTTGCTACTATAACCCCCTGTTTTATATATGTTGTCAACTTGATTAGCTATCTAGTAGAGTAAGAACTATAGTATGGTGTAGTAACAAAGCTAGACCAAAAAACCCTTGCATTTGTGAGTGAGCCAAATGCGGAGAAGATGGCACTTTTTTTTTTATGGAGTCGATGGTGTTTTGTGGGCTGTTACTTGATAGTGACAAAAGCATCATTCAGTTTGTATTTTAGGATCTTTATATATTGCCAGTAATACCTCTAGTTTCTTAGGTAATATGTAATTGCATGTTGTGCATAAAATGTGATTTTTTGAGTTGCACCGGTTGGTTCTGTACTGATTGAGGTTTGGTTCCTCACCTTTCACCAGGAAGATTCCAGGGCAACAAAGCAGCATCATGAACTGATGTGTGCTCTTCGCCGATGCATCCCCAGCACACCAAGGTCATCGTCACAAACTCCGTGTTCATCGAACTACAGGGCCTTATCAAGAAGGCTTGTAGTTGGAGGCCGGCGCTTGCTGGTGAGCCTTCCATCGAGCTGTTTAGGCATCCACAGGAAATGTGCTTAGTCGTTGGTTCTCTATCTTGATATTTGCAATGCATGTTTAAAGAAAAGAATTATATCTCTTGAATTCATTTTCAAAAAGTAGTTTAATAACCATTTTTAGTTTGAGACTAGCATCATTAGCTTAAAAGTTGGGAGATACATGAAAATATAACAGAAAATAACATCCACATGTTGTATGTCTTGTTCCACCTCCTGATTTAGTATTGCAAACACAGGTTCTGAAGAATGCATGATGAAGAGTTGAAGTTGCAGAGAAATACTCCAAGTGTCTTGGTAGCTCCAACTGCCCGAGCTGCTGCTGCCAGTGTCCAAATAGAGCTGATGCCGGAGTTTTCCTGACCATGCCCCTGATCTATTGCTACCGGCAACAACTTTGGCACGCATCCTCGGTCTCGGATGCGACCCTGGAGCCTGCCACTCATCTCCCGCGCCGACGGTGAGGAGGTCTGACTTGCCGGAGGGATGGCACATGTCTACGCATTAAGATTCGAATCAGCTACAATCTGTCCCAGGTGAGTTCTGTCGGTCTAACTCCCTAGTCCCAGCTCTTCTCCTCTGGGTCCATTGGTTTGCAAGGCGAACTTGGTTCTAGTTATTGTACTCTAGAGCTTAGACATGCCAAGTAGATAGATTTTTGTTCCCAGATTGGGGTAAGAGTTTGTTTGTTTTTGTGAAACCTGTTGACATTCTTCCTTCTTGATTATATGAACATACGAAGTTCATATTTTTTCTTGATGCTAGGCTGAACGATCAAGTTCATCAATTTCCACCCAGCATATTCATATTTAATTTTATAGTAATATTGGTTGAGCAGACTATTTGTTAAAGCCTCTGCTGTGTTTTTTTGATATGTATTACATCTGAGATGATTAGATGACCATTCTTTCATTCTTGTACCTAACAATGATGTGCCTTTCATGGCTGCTTTGCACTCTGTTTTACCATGTCTGGTAGATCTTTTTTGATCTTTTGATGTAAAAAAAATCTGCATTTTTAACTCAAATAGAGGATTGTTAGAATGTTGAAAGTTCATCTCATTTTCCCTGCACAAAATCATTAGTGTCCGTTAATATTCTTTTCTGAATTTATTTTTCTCTTGATAATTAGGAGGTAAATATGCGTAACCATTCATATAGGCAACTATGTGATAGTTCCTTCCATGTGCAGGTGAAAGCAGACTTTGGTTTCTCATCAGGAATCTATGGTAGCTAAGGTAGAGATGTCGCCGTGGGCTACCTGTTGATAGATGAGAGGCATATCCAGCATAGTAGCCAGATTATTGTCAACATCCTGGTATCCTTGCTCAAGAACTGACAGAACGTGAGTCCTTTATAACTTCTGTTTCTAGATTTTCTCGTTCATTTCCTTCATTAGCATATAGGGAGATGCATAGATGAGCAAGCAGTTATTCTGGATCAAAAAGAAATTGACATTGGTTATTGCATTTGTTTTGAAGGCGAGGTGCGCGTGTACATCAGGAGAACCATAGGGAAGTTGGTCTGGGTGTTCAAAGTCCGTGGCGATATTCTGCAGCAACAGGGTACCTCCTTTCCCGTGTCCTCCGCGAGGCTGCTTCTTTGCAGTAGGCCAAATCAGCTCCTTGGCTCCGTCCTCGTGGCCTCCTTAAATGTCCTCGCCGGGAACAAGGCCGCGCAACCAGTGAGACATCTCTTTTTCTGTCTACCTCTAAAAACCGAACCTATCTTGCAGGATGCTGTCTGAGTGTAAATAAATATGATCTTGTGCAGCTATTACTGTTCAAATTTGGGTCCTGAGAGCTTCCTTTCATAGAGTCAGGAGTCATGACGTGTTCTAGATTTATTGCATGATTGCATGCCTTTGTTCAGATTGGTTAGTGTAAGCTTATACCAATTTCTTGCCTAAGGTTTGATAGTTTTTCAAGAAGCCAGTTGTGTCCTAAATCCTTCATTGAGAATTCTCCATGCTTCAAAAGTTCACAATAGGATCTGAAAGTACTGCACAACTACTCTGCCTATTGATCCGCTCATCTCGTCCTTGTTTTTAGTTTAAAGGGGTACTTAGTAGCAACTGAAATATACTTTTTATTTTGGCGTGATCATGCAATTTTAGAATTGAAGCATTGTTTGTTCTCTATCTTGAAGTTTTGTAACAGCAATGAGCCAGTTATGGTGGCATGTGATAATTTTAGAACATGAAGTTCTTAAATGTCAAATATTGGAAGCGTTTTCATGTTTAGAACCAGCTAGACTTGTATATGACTAGTAGGTTCTAAACTGTTAAATATATATTCTAATTAATTCCAAGTATCTTGCTGTATGCAGGCAGTGCTGGGCTATCGCTCCCAATGCCCACCAGGGCAACCTTGATGCAACTGTCCAAGAGCTCCTCGACATTGGCATCCAAAGGTACCTCCTTTGTCACGCTCAAGTCGATTGCTGACATTGTTTTCATATGCAGTACGAAAACTTTTAGAGGCGAGGATTTGTTCTACATTTATTTGTTTCAGTGCTTATACAGTTTTGATTTGCTAGCGCTTATATGAATCAAACTGAACTTGAGGCTAGGAGATCTTTTATAAGTAAATATAATGCAAGCTTCCACTGATTTCTTCAGGGTTCTTTTTGCCAGGCCTTTGATGCGTTAGATAGTTTCACTTAATAAGGCTAAGTTTGTTCTAGTCATTGAACTCTAGTGGGTACTTAGCATGTGTATGCAAGCTTTGTATAAAATACTTATATAAAGTGTAATGAAAAACCAAATGAGGGCCAGCCATGTATGTTTATTCCTATCTCATTTGTGTTTGTGGAGCATCTTGATTTGCCAAAGCTAAGCAACAAGCAGAAAGCGCGAACAAACAAAGTGAAGGACCTGGTGGTGTAGCATCTTGGCGCCAAGTTCAGAGAGGATCCTGTGTTGCATAAAGTTTTCTTTTTAGGGCAGTTGTGTGCAGTGTGCTTAGCTATGATCGTGTCTGTCTAAACGAACTCAGAATTCTGACTGATCAGCTTATGTGAATTGCAGGTCAATGATGCGCCCCTTGGGCCCACCACTGGTCGGTCGTGCTAACAGCGCAGTTGTAGACTGTCATGGTCACAAACGGTGCCTCTCACCCCGGAGTTGTTGCCTGCGCCTTCCACAACCACGTCTCCGAGCAGCTGGCACTCACAACTTCGACCTGCTGCTTCTGCCACTGGCCTTGTTCTCAAGCTGCTGTTGCCGGCCACCACACCAAGCTACTACTGCCGATGAGGGCCCCAACGGCACTTCTGCTGGGCTGGAAGTTGCCTCTTGTGCCTCTCGCGAGCTTGTAGGTCCAGCTGGCTTTTCTTCGTCTATCTCCTTGGTTCCTGCCGCCGAGCCATGGCTCTCCGGTGAGCCCTTCGGGTTCCCTTTTTCCTGTTAGTAAATTATGTCTTATTCATTTTGAAGTAGTTTGTCGCAGTTGGCGAATTACTTATGCATACCATGAGGGCTTAAGAACTCGATTTTTTTATCATATTATGACTTTGTAATTTTCTAATATGATCATAAACTTGATTTATCCTTAACTAGTCTTTTTGTTTCTTAGAGAAAATTCATAAATGCCTCTGGTCTATCATGAGCTAGCTAGTTTGGCACGTGGGCTAGCTAGTTTGCTTATCAGTGCAATTTATTTGCCTTCCCGGGATAACCCTTCCTGGAATATACAACATAAACATACCTGTTGTTGTTTGCTGTTCTGAACATTTCTTATGTTTCCGTTGGCATGCCTGTCAACATGTGATTGCTGGCACTTAGCGTTTGAATTCTTTCTGTAGAACGGAGAAGCGGAGTTGGAGCTGGCCAGGAGGTAGCTACAGCCTTCCTCTATGTCTCGGTGGTCTAGGTGAGCATCCCCTTGCCTTGTCTACGTGGTCTTGTGTCATACCATGACCATCGAGAGCCATGGCTGAAGTGTGATCCGGCCATCGAGCCGACAACAGACATACTGGTTTATGTATCAGTCGCGGTAGCTGTATAATCATCAGTCTCCTGATGTATGGGTACTTCTAGAAGTAGTACCTAACACTGCGTCGTATTTGTAATCCTTAATTAATCTCTTAATGTAGGAGTGCTACTAGCTATGAGTCAGCAATCAAGCTAGCAGTAAATTATGTCTTGTTTATTTTTTGAGTAGTTAGTCGCAGTTACCATGATGGTTTAAGAACTTTATTTTTTATCTTATTATAGTAATTGCATGACTTCTAGTTTTTAATTTGATCATAAATTGATTTCTAATGAATTTCAAGAATTTTTGAACCCTAGATCACTTCATTTCTATGTCATTATGTATGTGTAGTATTGTTGTTCTAGTGATTAGTGATCATGGAGCATTTAATTTATCTAGTGTATGTTTTCTACAGAAGTGTTTCGTTGTCCTCCTTTCTTTTCTATTATGCCATGTTTATTCAAAAATATGGTTGACCATTTTGTTTTGCAGAAAAAATGGTGGCGAGAAAAATGCATTGCTATATATTCACTTTACTCGGCTTTGTTATAACATAAAAACTGCCCCATCTACTCATCCGTTAGGTGATAGAGTGAGTTGTGCAATTAGTTTTCGCAGTTGGCCTGGAGCATATCAACTATTTTTTTCACTAATGCATCTTACTATACCACTGCAAGTGTTCCCTAACCGTCTCATGTGTTTTTGTATTAACAGGAACAACATAGGTGTATCTTCTGATCAGTTGGATAACCGCATGGTTGATCACTTGAATAATTTCGGTTCTGATGTAAGGCAGCTGTTTGGTGAGTTAATCGACACTTATACGTTTACTTTGGTCCAATTTTGAAAGTTGGAACATGTCAGTTCTTCAGGAAATGTTCTTTTTTTCTCACCTGGTGACTTTTCCCTTCTAAGCTATATATGAAAATTTTAAGTGCCAATATTTCGCCTTCCCTACAGATTGTTTATGTTATATTGAACACTGTATTGACAAACCGGTGTTATTTTAATATCCTTCCTGATGCTTGACGCAATGACCCACCTAGCATAGCTTTGGTGTAGTCTCCTGTAATTTTGGTTGAACTGGATGCTAAAGACTGAATTCCTGGATATTCGATGTTTGGTGAATGTTAACTTTTTTCATGTGCCAACTTCAAATGCTCAATCTCGATTAGTTAGGCCTACTACTGTCTAGCAGCAACACATCGAACAATGCATTGTTGGCTTGTAAGAGTCTCTTGCCACTTATTTAATATGATCTGAACTACATGCTTGGCAAGTTCCACTGGAACACCTACCAGTCATCACTTGTTACTTGTATATGAAGCTATGAATGAACGCTCACAATTGTCAATCATTGGAACATTCTTTTGTCGTTGTATATGCTGATGCCTGGTCTTAGGCGAGTAAATCTTCTTTGTATTTTAGTAACAGTTTCTGTTGGTGTTTTGCCGTGCAGGTGATGGATGGTTGAGCGACTGCACCTTGTTCAACGAGTGCTAGTTAGTCATGATGCTGGAGCTGCGTATGGGGCAGCAGATTACTGTCGATCTGGCTCTTGAAGGGGAGAAGTTGAGCTAGAGGGGGCCATGGGAGGGGGACCATGGGAGTACTCGGGCCATGGCCACCTGACCTGGACATGCTATCTCTTCCAGTGATGTTGCAGTTGGTTTGTTAGGTACTAGTGAGTTTGAAGGTCATATGCTGCCGTGCATGGTGCATCTCCATTCGTTTGGCCTGGAGGATCCATGTGTGTAGAATGAAGCCGGTTTTGGTTTGTATTGTGCCAAAAATGTTATGTCACCTGGGCATTTGGTGCGCTCCATTCTATTTTGTTATCATTTGGGCATATTGGTCTGCATGTATACACTTGTTCGGTTTTGAGTAACAGTTTCTTTTGTTCTGTTGACGCGCAGGTGATGGACGTTTGGGCGACTGGGCCTTGTTTAACCCGTGCTAGTTGGTTGTGAGTTGTGACGCTGGAGCGGCATATGGGGCAGCAGATTGCTGTGGATCTGGCTCTTAAAGGGAGAAGTTGAGCTGGAGGTGGTCAGGAGGGATGGGGCCATGGCCGCCTGACCTGGACATGCTATCTCTTTTTTATCTTCTTCCACTGATGTTGCAGTGGGTTGGTTAGGTACTAGTGAATTTGGAGGTCATATGTTGTCGTGCATCTCAATTCGTTTGGCCTGGAGGATCCATGTATGTAGGATGAAGCTGGTTGTGCTGTTGGTTTGGTTTGTATTGCGCTGAGACTGTATTAGGTCACTGGCATTTGGTGTGCTCCAGTTTATTTTGTTATCATCATATTGGTCTGCATGTGCATAGTTCTGCACTGTGACTAGCTAATGCTTTTGTGCTCTATTTCCGTTTTGATTATACATTATTTTACTGTGTTATCAAAATGTCAAAAACAAAACATATGTCAAAAATTTATAACGCTATTTGCTAATTTACCTTTTTATGATTATTGGTGGCAAACGCTACTGGTCTTACCTATGGGTGGCATACGCTAGACCCATTCATTTAAAATTAAACTTGAAACATCGTGAGTATCTTATTACTTATGTGGGTTAGGATTTGTCTTTTAAAAAAGCTAGACTTCGACGAAAGTTGATATTTTCATTACTCAATTGGGTGTCGTTTGTGTTATGTACCAGCAGCTTATTATCAAATCTTTCATCACTATAACTCGGAACAGCCCCATATCAGCTCTGTAATTATTGGGCATTGTCAACATCAGACTGGCAAAAGCCGCTCTGCAAGATATAGAAGAGCTTAACTAGCTGCGTAAGCTAGGTGTTATTGGCATCAACAAAAGAAACAGTCGAGATTTATTTTTGGCAATTGCGCATTGAAAACATCTTATAGTAAACGAAGTGAGTATCTTACTATGTGGGTTAGGATTTTTGTCTTTTCAAAAAGCTAGACTTCGACGTTGGTTTCCAACATCCTAAAGCAAGAAACAAACTTTTTCAATCGGTTTCCTTAAAACTGATGTGTGATTCATGCATGGAGGTTTTTAAAACCTGAGTTATTGAGGAGTCTGCTGGTGCGCGCTGTTACCGAGGAGTCTTCATCAGCTATGAGGGAAAGGAGAGATTTAATAGCGGTCCTTGAGGGATGGGAACAAATCTGCATGCTCCAATTGAGCCATTAAGTGATGTTTTGTTTCACGAGATGACAGTATTAAGTTAGCGCCACTGTTTATCTAGACTATCCATCTTTCCTCCATGACTAGTCATCTTCTTTCTTCAAGTCTAGCTTCTTCTATATATATGAATCCATTATCACCTACAGCGTGCGGGTTGCGCGTGCGACTTAGGACTTTGGGACATGGGCGAGGCGTGGCATGGTGTGGAAGCTCTTCGTGTGTGTGCTCTACCAAACTGGCCACCATGAGCTCTTCGTGTGTGGGAGCTCTTCGTGTGTGCTCTACCATGCCCGTCTCAACTGGGCGCTCCAGCAAACTGGTCGGCATGAGCTCCCACACGAAGCAGCACGGCTCGTGTGTGAACCTCTGCGCGCCATGGCGTCGACGGCACCTGCGTTTGGAGCGGATACTTTCGCATCAGCGGCTATGAAGCCCACTGTGGATTCAGCCTCACGGTATGTATTCTAGCTCCGCATGTATGGCTGTGTGCAAATTTTATGACTATTGGATACATTAAGACGACTCATATAATACAGTAGAGAATTCTACACTTTGGAGAAGCATATTTGATAAAACAAGTACTGGTACATCTCCGGTGAGTTAGAACAGCACAAAAGAGCGTCCGCGCACAAAACTAAAAATCCTTTTACGTCGACCTCCTTCTCTTACTTCGATCTGTAGCTTCGGACCGGGTCGTGCCGGCGGCCCGACGCCGGCCGAGGGTGACCTATCCTGAGCAACTCCGTGCGGCGGCTGCGCCAGCAGCGACGGCGACGCACAGACTCTTGAGGCTGCTTGCAGGGGCACCGCACACAGGCAATCCCCAACCCACCAAACTCGGCGCCCCCACACATCTCTGTTGGATTTGGGCTTCTCGCCTGCGCACGGGAGGGACATGGCCTCCTCCTCGCTCATCTCGCGCCCCACACAAAGTGTTTTGCCCAGAATTCTAAGACAGAACCAGAACCTGCAATCATGCAGAATTGAGTTATTTCCATCTACAAATAGCTGTGGGAAGGTAAATTCAGAATTTGCTGGTTCTTGCTTAATCCAAATGCATTTCGAAACGCTCCTCGAGATCTCTGGGAAACAGAGATCTCTTCCTTCTAGGTTTGCTGGTTGTTTGGTTCTGGTTAAATGTGCTAAGTGAAGTCTTATGACCAGTGCACCATTGCTAGTTCATTGATTCCTGCGGACTTTTAGGATTTCTGCAATTGAACACAGCGGTTGCCGAGTTCAGTCTCTGAACTTCAGACAAAGAAAAACAGCTTCAGAATGTGGCGTTTTCCATTGCGCCAATAATTGGGCCTCCGAGGCTCATGGCCAGGACAATTTTTGGAAAGTGATCTCTCTGCCTGTCGACACCAGGCCCATCACGCGCTCGACTGGAACCTGTCACTCCACAGCCACGGCAGCCAATCGGACTGCGCCGGGCGTCCGTGCTCGGAGATGGCAAACGTGGCGCTCCTCTCCGCCTCCTCGCCCTCCACCTCCTCCGCCGCCTCGCTCCTCCCACGCCGCCATCCATCTCGCGGTTCCTTTTGCCCCCGAAGAGTAGCCTCCAAGCTGTCCGTCGGTAAGTCCGCCTCGACATCCTCGATGCCTGCTCTCCACTCCCAAGATTTCCGTTACCTTGCGCTGTAGCTGTGCTGAAATTTAGCTTTGCTGTGTTCATGCTTCTGCTTTGGCGAGGACAACCCAACCCGATATGAAATTTGGGCCGTCGAAATTGGATAGCGTTTGGGGTTTAGTGGCACTCATGGCTTGTAGGCTGTAGCAGTTGCAATTTGGTGGCTGTTGGTTACAGTTTCCACTCTCAATTGGTGGGCACTGGCGCAATGCAATAAGCAACGGCTTGATGCGATCTGCTGTGTGTTTCATGTTTCATTCTGACCTGCTTTGCGCAATTTGGCAGTGGCGGCCATGGGCGATGACCCAATCAAGGAATGGATTCTCACCGAGGGGAAGGCCACTAAAATTACAGGGACAAGCTCCATAGGGGGTGGCTGCATTAACGCTGCCCAGCGCTACGAGACCGATGCTGGCTCCTTTTTTGTAAAGACCAACAGGTGTGCTAAAACAAATTTATGTTTGGAGCTCATGTCGTGGAGTACTTCGAGTTATTATGTTAGTGGCAACAATGGAATGGAAACATCCTGTTATATGCCAGGCGCATCGGTCCAGCTATGTTTGAGGGGGAGGCTCTGGGTTTGAAGGCAATGTATGACACAAAGTCGATCCGTGTTCCTTTGCCATACAAGGTGAGTTAGACTCAGATGCGAGAACATGTAAAGGTTGCGTTATGCATAAAACAGTACAAGATATTATCATTTTAGAACGCACATGCATGACTGAAACTGCACTAATGTGCGCACACCATACAAATTCTCTTGCAGTTTTGATATATCGCAGAACTAGTTACTTATTATGACATTCGGTTGGCATACATAGTCTTATTTCAGATTTTAAGTTATATTTATCTGAAGGTTATTAGTGGTTGCATTGTGTAGCAACTAGGTGACAACTTAACGTATAGGTTGTGTACCCAACGCATATTAATGAATGAAACTGCACTAACATACATACATCCTGCTAGTACTTCAGTTTTGAAATATGGCGTACACTATATGTTTGATATCTGATTAGTTACTCATCTGAAGGTTCTTACAGTATCTAAGAAACACAGTGTCAACTGATTGGAGTAGAATTAATATGCAATTAGTGAGCAACTTAGCATACTTTGTGCATCCTAATACAGGTTGGATCTTTACCAACTGGCGGTTCTTTTATAATCATGGAGTTTATTCAATTTGGTCGTTCTAGGGGAGACCAGGTAACCTTGTCCAGAAACCCCTTTCATACAAAGAAAAAGGTAACTTTGCACTTTATATTCAAATGTTTTGTTTGAATCCGTTATTTTGAAAATTTTGGTTATTGGCAGTCAGCTCTTGGAAGGAAGCTCGCTGAAATGCACAAAGCTGCCAAATCTGATAAGGGCTACGGTTTCCATGTTGAAAATACTATTGGAAGGTACATTTAAGTATTTGATGTTCTAAAATTGGATGATTTATCCTCTTTATCACGAGAAGCGGTGGTTTCACAGTGATATGCATCTGCTCAGTTCTCGAGTTCTATCTCCGATTATGTGACATGTAAAATTCAAGCTTGCTTGAAATGCTACTGTACTGATCTTTCTAACCTACCAATTTTTGCATTGTAGCACTCCCCAAATTAACACTTGGACTGCTGACTGGATCGAGTTTTACTCGAAGCATAGACTGGGATACCAATTAGAGTTAATATCACAACGGTTTGGAGATTCAGCCATATATGAAAAAGGTACATTGGAGAAAGGAGGAATAATGTAAACTTGACTTATGTGGTCCCATTTCATGTCATGGACACATCAATAACTTGTTCTCGTCATTTCTCTTTCGATTTGTGATCATTCATCTTAGCTAACATCTGGCGAGTTTGTAACAGTTCATGTCATGTAAGTTGCTCTTGAGCAGGTCAGCGATTGATCAAGAATATGCATCCACTTTTTGATGGTGCTGTTATTGAGCCATGCCTGCTTCACGGAGATTTATGGAGTGGAAATATAAGCTCTGATACTAACGGAGATCCTGTGATATTGGATCCAGCCTGCTACTGTATGTAAAAGTCACTATTTATTTCCTCCATTTCCAAAATCACAATTGTTTAATGCAGTCTATTGATTTCCCTCTTAAAGCAAAAGTGCCGTGGTTGTTGATTTGTTTTGTTTCCCTGAATTTCTTGCTCACATGTATTACAGCACCCATAGGCAGTACCTTATCTATTCTTCTTTAACTGCAGATGGACACAATGAAGCAGAGTTTGGGATGTCATGGTGTGCTGGATTTGGAGGGGCATTCTATAACTCCTATTTTGGGGTATACACTTTTCATTTTACTCCACAACTGTATCTGGCACCAGCACATCCAGATAAAGAATTAACCTATCATCATCTAAAATGCTGAAATGGTTTGTGTGGTTGCTACGTAAAAAATGATTGCCTAATTTGCAATAAACTGGGATATAGTTAGTGTACAACACCGATAAAAAAAGGTCCATCGCCTTGAGCTGTACTCATTGAGTTCATTCCCCTGAGCAAGCTACTAAATTTGTCTTCCCCTATTCCTATTTAAGTAGCATGTGTTGTACCGGGTGGCTACTGAATTTACTGTTCTAATAGAAAGTTCAAATGTAACATACTGAAATTATGTTCAGGTTATGCCGAAACAGCCAGGCTTTGAGAAGAGGAGGGACCTGTATCTCCTGTACCACTACCTGAATCACTACAACCTTTTCGGCTCTGGGTACCGCTCATCAGCTATGTCCATAATCGAAGACTACCTGCGGATGCTGAAGGCATAGCCCCAGTTAGTGCAGCAGAAAAAGAAGCAATGCAGGTATAGATGACATGTCTTATGTATAACTCTGCATATCTTGCGAACTCGATGCAACATCTTCTCAATTTGGTGTACATTCTCTTTACCCTTTTCGTACAGCACTGTATCAGCTGAAAGATCTTATGGCTGTAAATATATCACCGATAATCCATTTCATACTGTTTCTTGGTACAAAAGATATCGCTTCACTTTCATCTTTTCTGTGGTGGACTATTATCGTCGGGATCCGGAGAACGAGTCAACCTGATAGTGGCAGTACTAAACTATCCCCAGTCAATTTGATAGGATACATGTCTGCTATCTGGGCATCCTTAAAGGCAGCGCACTAAGCACATTGTTAACAACCTAGGACGGCCCGACGTGGCGGCTCGCCATTCGACCCCCGCTGAAAAGATGATCAGAACTTTGCATCCTTTGTGTGGCGAGTTGGTTGTTGCTTGGGGAGTTTGTCCATGTTAGAAACAAGGCGAGACTTGTGAGCTTAGGTCTAGGTGCCCTTGTTTCTGGCACTGATGATGTGCCATAAGCTGTAGTGTGAGGTTTTGTATGGTTTTTAAGTCTGGTTCCCCTTATTAACTGGACCAATTTCCCCTCTTCTATAATGCAAAGGCAGAGCTCCTGCCGATTACCGTCAAAAAAAGAACTTTGCATCCTGTGTGCTCCCCAGCTAATCCCTAGCAAAGCAAGCAACACAGACGCGTATGACGCTCCTTTCCCATTCTTCACCGCCAACGGCACCCAGCCCTCGGTTTTAAAACCCTCGGAGTGATCCTTAGAATTACAGCACGTTCCTGCCTCCCCACCGGCAGTACTTCACTGAGAGTTTTAGCTTGTTTTGAACGTCCCTGTGTACCAAGCATTGTTGCTGCATTGGGTTGTGCGCGGATGGAGCGAGGCGGCCAGGACGCGAGCGCGGCATTGACGGGGAGGCGCGCGCGGGCGGACACGCGACATCCGGTGTACCGCGGCATCCGGTTCCGCGGCGGCAAGTGGGTGTCGGAGATCAGGGAGCCCGGCAAGGCCAGCAGGATCTGGCTGGGCACGTACCGGACGCCGGAGATGGCCGCCGCCGCGTACGACGTTGCCGCATTGGCGCTGCGTGGCGCCGAGGCGCTCAACTTCCCCTGCGAGGCACTGTCGCGCCCAGCGCCGGCCTCGCGCGCGCCGGACGACATCAGGGCGGCGGCCGCGGCCGCTGCGGCGGCGATGGCGAACGGTGCCGGGAATCAGCAGGTGGCGGGTGATCGCGGGCGCGTGATGGACGAGGACGACGTCTTCGAGATGCCGCGGCTGCTGGACAGCATGGCGGAGGGGCTGATGATGAGCCCGCCGAGTCTGGGCGCCGCGACGGTGGAGGAGGCGGAGGACGAGCATGGCATGAGCTTGTGGGGTTAATGTGTAGGTTCCAGAGCACCATCGGTTGGATAGGCAATTTTCGTTACTTTGGCCTGGATCATCTGGCTTGCTCGCAATGATCTTGTGTTTAATGATAAAGTAGGGCCGAAAAAGCCTTTTCTCTAAAACAAATCTAGGGAGGCTAAAATTTAGAGAAAATAAAAAAAGGAACTATGCTAAATAAGTGTGAAAATATTTCCGCACATGTTGAAATTTTGTGATGGATCTTTTGCTTTTCAGATCTGTACCGTGCTGGTCTTCAGAGATGCCGCACATGTTCTGTACTTCGCTCTTTGCCCTCTCTACCCTGCCTTTTTTTTTTCTTGATTAACTCTTGCGTTTCTGAAGAAGATGTGAAGAGGAAGGCCTACCATTTGCTCCACTGGCTCGGTTGGAGCCCATCGAGCAAGTTCGGCCATTCTATTCTGGCCGCGGGCTCACTTGGAGCCCATGGACGAATTCCAGGCAATTCTCACTTCTAGCCTAGTGGATTTCATGCAGCCAGCAACATCCAAGGCCCCCAACGCCGGCCTGTTCCACCCTTACTTAAACACTTTCCCTCAAGTTTTGAACCCTAGAAACAAACCCTAGGAACAGATCCATCCCGAGGAGAACCAATCCTATGCTAGCGCTGCGAATAAGTCTCACAACGCCTATTATTCAGCTAACCTGCCACAGTAGAAGTGTAAAATTTAGAGTTCAGTGCATGGTTTATTCAACAGGGCCGTGAAAGTTGAATTTTTTTGGGACCACACTGGAAATTGACATGGACTCGATGCACTAGAAGTGACATCACACGTGGCTTCCCCTTGTAGCTGTATAAATTCATCCCAATGAAAAATTAGACCTAAACCAAAATAAATTAATTATAATTTATGCTAAACTTTTATACATGTTAGAGATTACGTTTGCATGCTACAGTGTTAATGAGTATAATTTAGATTATCTATATTTATCTGAATCGATCTTCATTACTCGGTTGTTGTAATGCATATTTTCAAATAAATCTGCACCGATCTAAATTTAAGTTGTATTTTTAGCATAATTTATTGTTGAATTATTTTTCTAACAACTTCTAATACTATGTAGTGTACACTCATTTATGTTAGAGATATCTAAAGTGTGTGTCCTAACAAATATCTTAATACAGGATTCAAGTGTTGTCAAATGCATCCGTGTCAAATGTCAGTCCGCCGGAGCGACGGGCACAGGGCACTGACGCACGACCGCCGTGTCCTCGTCCACCGCTGTGATCTGGGCGGCCACGTTGGCGTTATAGATCACCCTTCTGTTAGCTAGACAAAGCAGAGCGATGATGCACGTTGCGTTACTCAGGCACGCAAGATGAAGTAGTGCTCTGGCCTGTTTTGTTCGGACTTGATCTGTTTTCAGACAAAGCTCGAATATCTGGATTCTATAGCCTTGTTTCTTCCGTACGTGCAGGGTTCGAGCCGGCGATCGGAGCAGTCACGCAGATCGTTCGAACGTGAGGCGACCAGTGCCAGCGCACGGCGACGCTTAAACTAATCACTGGCACGCAGGCATGTCGAGTTTGTAATTGGCGCTTCGTTTTGCCTGCCTGATCTCGCCTGATCAGAGAGAGCTAGCCATAGCGCGCCACAGGCAGCCATGGAGGATGTATATCAGTGATAGTGTGCTGTTTACTTGTGCCCCTCTGCTCTCATGTTAGATTTTGTAGAGCAGCTCTTTGCTTCCCTTGCTCGTTCGAAATGACAAGTGCCACGCGATTACCCAGATCTTCTTCATTTCTTGTACGCATTTCACACAGTCAGCGAGAACGGGGAATCGAGGACTACCTTATTGTACTTCTATGCTAGTTGACTCATGCTGTATCAGCTGCGATGACGAGATGAGCAAAGAGGCAAGGAGTATCTGGCGATTGTTAATTGTTAATGGCACAGCTAGCTGGAGCCAAGAACTTGATACTCCTGCCACAGGTACTAGCAAGTAGCAACGCACTTAACTAAACCTAGACGAAGACTACCTAGGAGTACATGCGTGAGTTGGAGAAAATCAAATCTCTCGGCGCGCGACGAATCTAGACCGGTCCGGTTTAACAGTCGAAGCTTCACAGGTCAATGCTAGGTTGCAGTACATATACTCTGCAACGCCTCGGTCCGGTAGATTTTGATCGTGCAGGGCGACAAAATGGCGTTGTGTACAAGTTTTAACCTAAAGGTGGGTAACTATGCTACACTCAGTACGTCCTACACTGATACGGTTGCACATACGCGAAGTTAAGTGAGTGAGTTGTCGAAAATTATTTCCCTTCTTGACCCCTCTTCATTTTCAAGTAAATTTGCAACGTGCTACTCCTACTATCTTGACTATTTTGACAAGCACGCATTGGAACAAATTAAGATCATACGTATGGCTCGATGAGGAGGGCACGTACAGCGCGAGAAAAGCCCAGTTTCGCATGATTGCGCAAGCAGGCGTACGTACTACTCCATCAAGAACACTCATGAAGCAGTATGGCCGCCTAGGCATAGGTTAGTCACGTGATCGTTGTTGTCGGAATATTAAGGCCAAATTCATAATAGTATTTGGGAAATTAATTGAGAGTAATTTGATCCGTGGATCGGGACTTTGTTATCAGCATGTACTATAGATCAGACAATACTCCTCGTACTAGACGAAAAAACATTCATCATTGCGATGCACATACACACCCGTGCGTACCGCAAAGAAAAATGATTGTCTACCATGGCAAAACAAATGATGTGCTTATGTATTTAACTTCTACAACTTTTCCTGATATTTTCGTGTGGTGCATGGCTTGGTCACTATACTCATTAAGGTGTGTGGAGATGGATTATGATAATTTAACTTCTACAACTTTGCCCGATATTTTCGTGAGGGTAACTAGTTTTCACTTATTATAATATATCTGTTGTCAAGATTGGACAATGGATGATTAGAGCATCTCTAGTGGATGGTGTAAATTTGGATGTGTATATCTCTATATACACGTTTATATACACCTTACTAAATTATACATCTCCCAGTTTTTCAGTGGAACGTGTAAATTTGGACGTGTATATTTTTTCAAACGGCTATATTTCCAACGGCTATATATTTTCAACGGCTATATTTCTGATCTATATAAACCACCCCTACCACTTCTCTTCTAGCACACTTCTAGCTGTGACTTCTCTTCTCACCTAGATTTCTCTATCGTCTTTCACGCAACACAATGAACACATCCACTTGGGATATGAGTTCTTCGTCATCTTCATCTGGCGACGATGAACTCATATTTGCAGCATTCGCCGAGCGCGAGGAGGAAGAGAGGAAGAACGCTCCACGCCATGGCGGTTCCAAGCATGGATGTCAGTCAATCGATCGAGGAAGAGATGCCGGATTTCTTGTTCTGTGGGCCGACTACTTCAAAGAAGTTCCTCGCTTTCCCGAATATTTGTTTCGACGAAGGTTCGTAATTAGTACATTTCTCTGCTTTGGTCCTTTTATCATTTCCCCGTCTCATTTAGTTTTTATGCACAGATTTAGGATGTCGCGTACTTTGTTCAACCGCATATGACGAGGGGTTAACTCGACAAATGTCCTAGATGAAGGACTTAGGATCGGGGAGATAGGGCGTCGGATGAACTCGAAGGTAAACTCAGTCAAACAAGGTGGCTATGAAAGTAAACGTGGGTGTAAAACCTGGCTTGCTTTCAATCTGGCCTACACCGTCTCCTCCTAGCCCCTATATATAGGTGGCTAGGTCTCGAGGATCGGGTAGGGTCCGATACAGATTACAATATCGATATACGGTAAGAACTCGTATTTCGACTAGTATTACAATTGGGCCTAGCTTAACGGGCCTCAGAGGTACTCAACTGACGGGCTCTATTATCTATACCCTTGTCAGTAGCCCCCGAGATTCTACCAGAATTGCAGATTCGGGTTGAATCTCTGATCTTTAAATCTTCAACTTGATCATTTCTTTGACTTCTTCATATCTTCAAATCTTCGACTGGGTCTTTCGACTTATTTTCATTATAATACCTCGCAAGGGGTTTTGATGAGCAAGCCTGACAACTCTGATGGATCAAGAGGCCAGTTAACTGCCGGAATAGATACTTGTCACCTACTTCAAATTCAATCCCCTTGGACTTGAATTCGGGAAACCGGTCAAATCCAATCTTTTGCCGCATTTCGGACTTACAAAGAATGAATCCCAGTGGTTCTCAGGGTACCCAGTGCGTCCACCAGGATTTTCTTCGCGTCGTAGACACGGATACATACCAGCAGAGCGCATCCATATGTGTATACCGGGCCACACAGGACGGATCCCGGGGTCTTACCTTCGTGATAAATCACGGCATTTGAGTTTTAGTCGTGATGACGCAACTCGAGGATCATATGTCGCAGCCTTGTTTGACTGTTTCAGAATATAAAATATTCAAGTTACTTAAATTGATAAAAAGGTCGCTTCCGATGGGAGTAATAGAACTTTCTGATTGTTCTTTCACCTTCTTTGCTTCAGTACTCATGAATAAATATCATCGGGTGCGCGCCCAGCGCTCCCGATGAGAGTAGCCCCCGAGGCTATGGCCGAAATTTTCGGGTATAGGCTCAAGAAAATAGATAAGTATATTTTTTGTACTTCTTCGTGCATCAATTGTCGACTTCTTTCACTTATGCAATGTATTCCTTTTCTTCGAATGTCACAAGCCCCCGAGTCGAAGACGGGGTAAACTTGTGCTTCTTTGACAGATATTTTTCGTACTCACTGCTTCTTTATTTTTTGCTGTGTTATTTTTCTTTCTTCCTTCATCTTCTCTTTTCTCTTGTTCTTTTTTTTATGCATCCTTTTCCTGGATACATTGACCTATCTGTTATCGTCTACTCTGGGCAGCATATAAGAGCCTGTGATTATATTTTGGCCCTTGTAAAGGCCTATTATACGTGCTTATAAATAAAGCACGTCTGACGATAGGTAAAAACCCTAATCCAGCATTTTGCTTTTCCGCCGCACCATCTTCCTCCTCTCAAACTCATCTAGGGTTTCTTTTCCCAACTCCTGCCTCCATGGCTGATGCAAGTGGATCTCGCTTGAACCTTGGCGCCCCGGTGGAGAAGTGGGGCCGCGGCCGCCCTCGCGGCAGTAAGAATAAGGCTTCAACTGATGCTTTGGTGGCTTTGCCGTCCGCTCTGGTGAAGCGGCGCCCCGGCCATCCGGCTGGGAGCAAAAACAAACCCAAGGTGCCTTTAGCTGCACCTGGTCCAAGTGCTCCTTCTGCTAACGCGTCTTCTCCTCCGCCCAGACTCTTCTCGTTCTTCTGCATCGTCGGCCCGCAATGCCATGAGATTCAGCGTCTACCTCTGAATTTTACCAAGTTCATGGATGGGCGAGAACTGCGGGAAGCTGTTCTTCGCGAGCACTCTGGGGGAGGAACTCCCTATGAAGTGGAAGTCTGGTACGACGGCCGACGAAGGAATGACAAACGGGCTCCCGATATTCGCCTACCTGGTTTTTGGTCCAGGAAGGGTATCTCTCGAAAGGCTCTCGAGGCCCATCAAGGTAACAGTCTAGCGTGGCCCAGGAGCTAAACTTGGCGTGCAAGCAAGGCCCCGAAGATTTGGAGATAGATTAGGTTTTCGTTTGAGTATCGATCCGATCTGTACTTGGCTTGAGAAACAATCCTGAGACCCAGCTTTCGCATATAAAAGGCTGGGAGGGAGGTCTCAAAACCCTAGATACTTTTCCACCCACCTCACGCCGGAGCGCTCGACGACTTAGAGCCCTCTGTTTCGGCTAGATCCAATCTACGCCACCATTGTAACACCATCACCACAATCACTCCATCAATACAAAGTCAGACAAGCAGGACGTAGGCCTTTTACCTTTCGAGGGGGCTGAACCTGGATAAATCCTCGTGTTCCTTTGCTTTCGTCTGATCGCCGTCGAGTTCGCCAGGTCCCCAATACGCTTCCTAGATCGAAAGCCCTTCGACATGGGCATTGCCGGGGATAAACCTCATCAATTGGCGCCAACCGTGGGGACGACGGGATCTAGATCTACGGATTCGCCGGCTCCATCACCAACCACCACCAAGATCGACATCGACACCGTCGTCGGCATCGCTGTGCCGACCGACACCACCACCAAGATCGACATCGACACCGTCGTCGGCATCGCTGTGCCGGCCGACGTCACCACCAAGATCGACATCGACACCATCGTCGGCATCGCTGTGCCGGCTGTCGTCAACGCCAACTCGACGGAACCGGGGGTCAACGCCGCTGATTCGATCGTCGTCGACAACGTTTCGACAAGCGCTGCCAAGCCCACTCCAGCGGCGAACGTCATCGACCCCCTCGCAAGCGCGACAGGAGCAGCGTTCGGAGGCTATGACATGGCCTTCGGACTGTTCAACTTCCACGTCGACAGCAACGGAGCGATGGAACTACTCTCCATCGGTGAATCGGCTCCACTCATGACCGAAGCGACAACACCACCAATCGTCGGGGGCAAACCCTCAACAAGTGCGCTACTAGCACCATCGGAGGAGGAACCAAAGCTGAAAACTTCGACCCCATCAGTCGGGTCGAACGATTTCGAAGATCCACCTCCATCCCCGACCACCGCATACTGCGCCGATTGCGACGCATACCACTACGTGGGCGCCAGAGATTTCTCATCCCACGAGATCGCCGGCTGTGAAGATCCTCGGGGGGGCATAGCAGTTGTCTACCCGACGATATCTGAGTGCGATCGGGCTCTCAACGCCCTCACGCTCTGCACCACACCGTATGACCCTGACTACGTCGAAGGGTTATACTCGGACTACACATGCTCAGATGACGACGATGACGTCTACCCCGAAGCTAAGGGGAAAATCGGCAATTCAGCAAGCTCTGCCTCACACTGTGAATCTACCGCATCTAGCGATGGCTATGTGGCTGATTACGATTCAGACTTCATGATCGAAGTTGGGCCCTACGTCGAAAGCGACGACGTCTACCCTCCAACACTGGGCGAAATCAACGACGATTCGGCCCCGTGGACCGGGGGTCACTGCATGATGGCATCGCACGGCGACGAAAATGAGAACAGAGACAACGACGGCCGAAACCGGGCAGACAGTGGCCGCCAGGTGGTCACGCATGACCAGATCCGGTTCGCAAGAAGGGTTTACGCGGGTGAGGTGAACTTCGGTCCCAACCCAAGCCCAAGCGATCTGGCTGCACTCCGGTTCGTCGTCCAGGAGCAGAAGGACCAGATCAGTGCTGACAGGCGAGTACTGGAACGGCGAAGAGAGGAGGCCGATGCGTCCAGCAGAAGACAGGCCGAAAGATCGTCCCATTATTCATCAAGCGTCCAGCGCAGATCAAGATCACGCACCCAGCCAGGGCCCGATATGCACAATATCACCCGAAATCTGGAGGCAGAGTTCAACGAGGCAGAATTGATGCCCAAGACCAAGGAGGCTGCGATCATGGCCGCGGCGGCATACATTGCCGCGAACGCATCCAACGGCGATGAGCATATGCGACACCTAAGAAATCTGCCACTCGAAGGAGTAAGGGTGCTCCAAGGCACGCCCGACTCAGGACATGACGCGACAGCAAGGAGAACCGCCCCACTGGCGGAGCAAGCTAGGCACCCAGCACCGGTGCCACCCATAGCGCCTCGGACGCAAGCGGTCGAACCTCTCAACGGAGAGCTTCGGCATGGTCTGGCCCAGAACAGGGTCGACCAAGCGCGAGCGCGGCGCGAAGCGCGCCGCTTCGAGGGAGATCGCGAGGCGGAGACATTCGGCGGCACCAACGATGGACTATGCGGGGCAGATTGCTTTAGCCTTTTAATTCGCTCCGCACCGTTGCCGAAGGGAATCAAACTCAGCGATGGCATAGTCAAGTTCAACGGGCAGCAGGACCCCCGAATTTGGCTCGATGATTTCATAACTGCTGTCAAAATCAGCGGCGGATCTAGAGACAACGCCCTCCAGTTGTTGTCGCTGCATCTAAAGGATAACGCAAGGGCATGGCTGAATAATCTCGCCCCAGATAGCATTCGCTCTTGGGAAGAATTTCGGCAAGCGTTCATCGCTAACTTCCGAGGCACTTCACGACGACCTACGTCGTTCGAAGATCTACGCCTATGCGTGCAGAGAACCGGAGAAAACTTGAGATTATACATCTCACGGTGGATCAGCCTCCGGAACACGACGGAAAATATCTCGCCCGAAAGGGCCATCGATGCCTTTCGCGACGGCCTCTTCAAACGCGATTTCAAGGAAGAGCTTGGACGCTGCAAGCCAAGGACCGTCGACCACCTCATGAGCTTGGCGAATGAGTGGGCCGATGGCGAAGACTCCATTGCGGCTCCCAGAAGTCGCCGTCGATCAGCAGAACGCGACGTCGACACGAAAGACCAGTTCCACTCCGGGTCCCGAAAGAAGGGTCGTCGGAACCGCTACGACAACACGGAGAACACGGACATGGTAGCAGCAGGCTACATACACGAAGATCGTGAAGACAACCGCGACTTACCGCGACAAGGAAACAATTACCATGGTAGCAGCAGCAGAAGTACTTCGAAGCCAAGTAAGGAGTGGCGCCGACGACAGCCACGGCTGTCGGCAGAGGAGATGCTTGATAGTGGATGCCCGCGGCATACGTACCTCGACAAGGATGGAGTACGGAGACCTGCCCACCTCCTCATCGAGTGTAGAGAATTCCTTCACCTCAACCGAGCACTCCAAGAGAGGATGGGCGCCGAGCAACCAGTGGCAGGGGCGATAGCCTACAACGCTCCACCACCACCGCCGAACCCACCAGTGAACGTCGTACAGCAGGGCCACCAGGCCGCCACGATCCAGCAAGTCGAGCCGCGTCAGCCGGCCAACGAGGAAGAAGAGTTCCCGCCGCCAAGAGGTTTCGTGCCCATGATTCAGAGGGGGCGCCCGACGAATAAAGTTCAGCGGAAACGCGCAAGAGAAGTATTTCACGCCGAACATGCACCACCGGCCACTCCCGAATACCTGAACTGGTCCGAACATCCGATCGGTTTCGACCGGTCAGATCATCCACCAAAGATCCCACGCCCAGGACACCATGCTTTGGTTCTCGAGGCACAGATAGGGGGTTTCACCTCAAAAAAGGTGTTCATGGACGGAGGCAGCAGCTTGAACCTCATCTACGCAGACACACTGCGAAAGATCAAGATCCCGCTAAACAATCTCCTGCCAACAGAGACTTCCTTCCACGGAATCGTCCCAGGGAAGCCGACGTACCCATTGGGGGCGATACATCTCGACGTCATCTTCGGCACTCCAGCAAACTTCAAAAAGGAGAAAATCGAATTCGAGGTCGTTGACTGGCCCTCGCAGTACCACGCTATCCTCGGGCGGCCAGCGTTCGCCCGATTCATGGCAGTACCGCATTATGCTTACCTCAAGCTGCGGATGCCCGCAAACAGAGGACCATTGACGATCAGCGGCAGCTTCGCCCGATCCGAAAACTGCGACAAGGACTTCAATACCATGTCCCAAACCTTCGGGGTGCACGAGGAGCTGCACCATATTCGGGAGGCCACGGTGATGGACATCGATCCACCGGCGCAGCAGAACGCCCCAGAACTGTCGTTCGATGCCACCAAGGACACCCGAGAGCACCAGATCCACCCGACAGATCCAACCAAGACGGCGCGGGTGTCGAACTCCCTCTCCCCTACATAGGAAAGCGCGCTCGTCGAGTTCCTCCATGAGCACTGGAGGATGTTCGCTTGGTGTCCAGCAGATATGCCAGGCATCCCCAGGGAACTCGCCGAGCACGAGCTCAAGATCTTTCCCAATACGAAACCGGTCAAGTAGTCTATGCGCCGGTATAATCCAGAGAAGGCCAAGTCGATGGGCGAAGAGATCAACCGCCTCCTCGAAGCCAAGTTCATCAGAGAGATCAAGGAAGCTACGTGGCTCTCGCCACCGGTTATGGTGGAAAAGAAGGACGCCAAGGTCTACAGGATGTGCATCGACTTCACGGCCTTAAATAAGCACTGCCCGAAGGACTACTTCCCATTGCCCCGAATCGACCAGATAATCGATTCTACGGCAGGATGCGAGCGCCTTTCTTTCCTCGACGCCTACTCCGGGTACAACCAGATACGGCTGAAAGTAGAAGACGAGGACAAGACGGCGTTCATCACCCCGCACGGGGTATACTGCTACATGACGATGCCCTTCGGGCTCAAGAACGCCGGAGCCACCTATCAACGGTGCATGCAGGCGTGTCTAAAGGAGCAAATCGGCCGCAACATCGAGGTCTACGTAGACGACATTGTCATCAAGACCGCGAAGGCAGACAGCCTGCTCGATGACCTTCGAGAAACCTTCGCCAACCTCGACAGATACAGCATCAAGCTCAACCCGAAGAAATGCTCTTTCGGGGTACCCACCGGCCAACTACTGGGCTACCTCATCTCCGAGAGAGGAATCGAAGGCAACCCAGAGAAGATACAGGCCATCATCAACATGCAGCCTCCAAGGACGCTTCGACATGTCCAACAGTTGACAGGTCGACTCGCAGCGCTTAGCCGCTTCATCAGCAAGCTCGGCGAAAAAGCACTCCCTTTTTATCGGCTGCTTCGGAAAACAGACAACTTCACGTGGACCGAAGAGGCGCAAGCCACGTTCGACGACCTCAAGCGTCGTCTGTCGACCTCCCCAGTTCTCGTCACACCTCGAGAAAAAGAGCCAATGTTGCTATACATCGCGGCTACAAATCAAGTTGTCAGCTCAGTGCTCGTGGTCGAACGCGCAGAAGAAGGCAAAGAGCACGGCGTACAGAGGCCCGTGTACTACCTGAGCGAAGTTTTATCGCCGACCAAGCAAAGATACCCCCATTATCAGAAGTTGGCATACGCCATCTACATGACAGGGAAGAAACTGCCACACTATTTCGAGTGCCACTCCATCATAGTAGTGGCCTCGAATCCAGTCTCCAGCATCCTCAACAACCCAGACACTACAGGGCGTGTGTCGCTATGGGGAATCACGCTAGGACCCTGGGAGATCACGTACCAGCGCCAGTCCGCGATCAAGTCACAGGTCCTACCGGATTTCATAGCCGAGTGGACAGAAGCCCAGATGCCCGAGCTCCCAGACCTGTCGAACAGCTGGACCATTTTCGTCGACGGGTCCAAGCGGGTTTCGGGGGCAGGAGCAGGAGTGGTCCTGGTGTCACCGCAAGGGGACATGATGCGCTACGTCCTCCGCATGCGCTTCCTGAACCCATCCAACAACGAGGCGGAGTACGAAGCCGTCCTCCATGGCATGCGCATGGCGAAGGCCTGCGGGGCCACCCGCATTAAGATTCATGGTGACTCGAACCTCATCGCCCAGCAAGTCATGAAGGAGTGCGACGCAACCTGCGCAAACATGATCGCATATCCCGCCATGTACGACAAGCTTGAAGGCGAATTCGAGGGCTGCGAAGTGACACACATCGGTAGGGAAAGCAACGAGGAGGCAGACAACCTGGCCAATGTCGGCTCAAGGTGCCTCCCAATACCGCCCGGAGTCTTCTTCGAAGAGATATTCGAGCGCTCCGTCAAGATCAAGCCAGTAACTGACCTGGCGTTAGCAACACGTCCAGGGTCTCGGTCGGCCAACACCGCTCCAGCGGCAGGGTCAGAAAACCTCCCGAAAGATGCAGCCACAGTCATGCTCGTCGAAGCAACATGGACGAAACCGTACTTAGCATACCTGATACGGGGCGAGTTCCCAGAAGATCCCATCCATCGCCGACAAGTTATGCGGCGCTCCAAGGCCTTCACGATAATCAACGGGGAGCTCTACAAGCGCAGTACCACAGGGGTGCTCCAACGGTGCATAGCGCAGGAAGATGGGATAGCTCTCCTTCGAGAAATCCACGAAGGAACCTGTGGGCACCACGCCTGCAGCCGAACCCTCGTGGCCAAGGCTTTTCAGTCCGGATTCTACTGGCTATCCGCCCTCTACGATGCCAGGAACATCGTCCAGCACTGCGAAGCATGCCAGTTATTCACCACCAAGCCGCACGCGCCGGCGTCCGAACTGCACACCATCCCTGTGGCCTGGCCCTTCGCACAGTGGGGGCTCGATCAAGTGGGGCCTCTCCCCAAATCATCCCGAGGAGGTCATACTTACCTGCTGGTCGCAGTGGACAAGTTCTCCAAGTGGATAGAGGCTGTTCCAGTCACCAACCAAGAGGCGACCACGGCGGTCAAGTTCTTCGAGTCCATCGTCTACCGGTACGGTGTCCCGAACAGCATTATCACCGACAACGGCACCAACTTCACTTCGGGTGAATTCCAGGACTTCGCCAAAAACCTCGGTATCAAGCTCAAGTACGCTTCGGTGGCGCACCCCAAGTCTAATGGCCAGGTCGAAAAGGCCAACGGACTCGTATGTGGAGGCCTGAAGAAGTGACTACTTCGACCCCTTAAACGCGCAGTAGGCGCCTGGGTCGAGGAATTGCCTTCGGTACTATGGAGCCTGCAAACAACGCCCAATTCCTTGACGGGTTACACACCTTTCTTCCTGCTCTTCGGAGCAGAAGCTGTGCTACCCACGGATATACGCTACAGTGCGCCCCGCGTGGTCGCCTACGTCGAGGAAGATGCGGACAAAGCATTGGCAGACGCCCAAGATCTACTGGACGAAGCTCGAGATGTCGCCCTCGTTCGATCGGCGGTCTACCAGCAGAGCCTCCGCAACTACCACAGCAGACGGGTACGCGGACGCTCATTCGAGCCAGGCAACCTTGTGCTCCGCCTCAAGCAGACAAGCACGTCGAAGCTGGAACCACCCTGGGAAGGCCCTTATCTTGTTCACGAGGTCATCCCAGGAGGGGCATACCGCCTACGCAACCCGAAAACGGGGAAAGACGTAGAGAACCCATGGAACGCCGCGCAGTTGCGCCGCTTCTATCCTTAGCTAGCAAAGCTATCTCCTTTACCCCCTCTACTATGAAATCAGGCATCGGCAGCAGTCCGCGCCCAACATTGTGCATTCGGCACCAAGCAATAAAATTCAAATTCCTCACTCTATGAATCGACATCTGTGCATGCTCACAGTTGGGGGCTCTGCCAATCGACCCACGCTCGGGGGCTGCGCCCACGCTCGGGGCTTTACCTTTCGACCCACGCTCGGGGGCTTCGCCCACGCTCGGGGGCTTTGCTTTTCAACCCGCGCTCGGGGCCTTCGCCCACGCTCGGGGGCTTTGCTTTTCAACCCGCGCTCGGGGGCTTCGCCCACGCTCGGGCTTGCCTTTCGACCCACGCTCGGGGGCTTTGCCTTTCGACCCATGCTCGGGGGCTTCACCCACGCTCGGGGGCTCTGCCAATCGACCCACGCTCGGGGGCTTTGCCTTTCGACCCACGCTCGGGGGCTTCACCCACGCTCGGGGGCTCTGCCAATCGACCCACGCTCGGGGGCTTCGCCCACGCTCGGGGGCTTTGCCTTTCGACCCACGCTCAGGGGCTCTGCCAATCGACCCACGCTCGGGGGCTTTGCCTTTCGACCCACGCTCGGGGGCTTTGCCTTTCGACCCACGCTCGGGGGGCTTCGCCCACGCTCGGGGGCTTTGCCTTTCAACCCGCGCTCGGGGGCTTCGCCCACGCTCGGGGGTTTGGCCTTTCGACCCACGCTCGGGGGCTTCTCCCTCGCTCGGGGATTTGGCCTACGCTCGAGGTTTTCGCCTACGCTCGAGGACCTCGCCTACGCTCAAGGGCTTCGCCCACGCTCGAGATTTTCGCCTGCGCTCGGAAGCTCTACTCTACGCTCAGGGGCTGCGCTTCCTCAACCTACGCTCGGGGCTCGGGAGCTCCGCTTTTTCGCCCCAGACAAACAAGACACATATACAATATATACATATAGCAGAGATACAGACACAGCCACATAGCTAGTTCATGGCGCCGCGGCGCCTTGGTTTGCTCTCTGACGATCACTTTCGGTGATAATCTGTCGAGCGATACATTCGCCGGTGCCTCTACAAGCAGCATAGTGGTGCTCCATATCATAGCGACCACTGGGGGACGGAGGAAGTGTCTTCAGGAGCTCCAGGTCGACCTCAGGATAATGAGCTCGTACAAAAGAAAGGGCAACCACGGCTCCGCAGCGCAAATGCTCCTGAACAAAGGAGTACACGACATTTCCGTTCTCGAATCGGTCGAGCAATGCCGGCAGACCTTCGGGCTGATTGTTCAAAGGGAACATCACCTGGTGCACCAGCGCGAGGGCGCTTCGGCTCGTCTCAGACAACACTCCAGTCTGAGCAATCCTATCTTGAAGAAGTGTCAGCTTCATCGCTTTCGACCGATCGGCCCAGAAATTGTCAGCAACTGAGTTGGCATGTGTTTGGGCAGCAACAAGATGCGCATTCACGCGCCGGGCCTCGGCGGCACTATAGAGGCACACATCTGCGAAAAGGGACAGAATATCAAATCCTGCACACTCAAGTCACAATGCACAGCGAAAGAGGTCTAGAGACTCACACTTCAGAGATTTTCCAAGATTCTCGATTTCATCGAGAAGAAATTTCTCGCAGTCTGCAGCATGCGACGCCTTCGACAGAGCAATGTCGACTTTGGCAGTAACCACCTTCAGTTGACGATGCGTGTTCTGAAGTTGGTCGCGCAAAGATCGAATTAGCGCCAATTCGCCCGAGGAAGGCGTTCTTTGCTCAACGGCTCCAGAAGTACTGCCAACCGTTTCGTACGAAACAGGCCAAGCGCCAGAGATCAGAGAAGGATCCTGCACGAGAAGCCGGGCATCACACACAAGCATCGACAACCAAATGTCAAGTAGATTAACATAACAAAAGAATAAGTTTTACAGCAGAAAGGGGTCCTAGCCAGGGTCACAGCCCTCGGTGTGGTATCGCAAAAGCTAATTACAGATGGGCGGCAGGAGCACTACTCGCACTATGCTGAGCTACCAGCCTTCCTAGATGGTGCGCCGGATGCGCCACGCTTTCGAGCTCTCGTTGCCGCGCGCTTCTCGTTCCTCTCGGCCAAGAAGCTCGTCATCCGGGCAGCCAGGTCACGAGCACGAGCAACATAACCCTTGGCAGACTTGTCGCGTCCGTCCTTGTATTTTGGATATGTGCTCGTGACCTTGTCAGCATCGAACTCCACATCGTGCATCATCATCATGGAGAAGACAGACTCGGAGCCGATAGTTACCTGTCGGCGAACCGCGGCAACTAACGGGTCTTCGCCATCTGCCTTCACCGCCAGAGCTTCGATGATCCCCGCAATGGTGTCGCTGACCGAGTTGGGTACAGACGTATCCCGAACGCGGACAAGCGTCGACCGTACCCTCGCCAGGAGGTTGCCAACCTCTCGACTCAGGCGCTCGGCGAAGCCGACACTGGATTCGAGTCCAGCGGGCTCCTTCATAGCTCCGGCGTCCAATTCGGCAGCAGCTACAAGGAAGAACAAACTACCAGGTCAACGAGAGGACCTTTCGGCACGAAAATTAATCTGGACGAGGTCGAGGACTCACCACGTAAGGCATCGAGCAAAGATTGTAGACGCTGCTGCATATCTTTCTCCTTTGCTTCGGCCTCCATGCGACGCGTCCTGGCAAGCTCCTGCGCCTTGGTCGACTCGGACTTCAGCCGGGCGACCTCGTCGGCTAGATCGTCGGTCTTGGCTTTCAGCCCCGAATTCTCCGCCGCGAGGTCATCCAGCTGCGCCTTCAAGGACGTCTTGTCAGCGGCAGCTTGAGTGGCGATCCCTGATCATTCAAGAAGGAGCAGTGTTACGGGTAAAGGATACAAGGCTACAATTAGAAGCTAGAAGTTCAAGAAGGAGAGGCAGTGCTCACGTCGTATGTCCTCCAGTTGCTCGGACAGTTTTCTGTTTTGTTCTTCCAAGGCGAAGAAGCTCCTACAAACTTTCGACAGGTCCCTAACAACAGGCTAAAGAAGGCACAGCAAGAGATTAACCCTCAAGTCATCGTTCGGAGGGCAAGCCTAAGTGTAAACACTTATACTCACCCTCGGGGGCTACTGATGGTCAAACACACGAAATGCAAGTTTGGAATCTTCGGACTTACATGACTGTTGGGACCAGAAGGCTCGCCAGACGAGGAGACAAGGACGAACTCGTGCTCCATCGTTTTCTTCTTGGAAGAGGTCGAAGGCTTCGTGAGAATGGCTTCGGGAGCGGCAACATTGGCAGCCTTCTCTTGTGAGTCCGCAGTTTGTTCGAGGGCATCGTCGTGGGGTCGGACCTGGTATTGGTCTTGATCCCCCAGACAGGTCGACGTCTCCTCGGTGGAAGATCTGAAGCAAGCATCGACGTCAAAACCGGACAGTTAATTCGAAACAAGACCACAAGATGTACGAGTTCAGCAAGGAAAACTTACAACGCGTCGATCCCGAACTTCGGAAGGATCTTCTTCTCTGTTTGAGGAGGAGGACGGCGGCTCAAAGGCGAGGCGGGGATCGCGCTGTTGCCGTCATCACCCGAAGTGAAATGGGTGTCATCAAGGTCTTCCGATTCATCGACAACATCCGCAATTCGTTGTCTCTTCGGGGCCCTCAGTGGCGACGGAGCAGCAGAGGTCGATCCCTCCGGCACTTCGGTGAAATCGCGCCCCGGATACTCGCCCATCTCGGGCTGGGGCGGATAACATCGAGCTACGTCGATCACCTGCGCAGAGATATAGACTGTATTCGATACTGGTCGATTCGGCTATGAAATAAGAAAGGTATTCGATTGAGATCAAGATCGTACCTCGGTGCGGGGAAAGGCCTTGTTGAAGGCCACTGCGCCAAAGACTTTCGGCACGGGATTCTTCTTCTTGATGTTCGTGACGGTGCATACGCACTCGTCGATCTCGGCCTCGTGCAGCTCGTCCTGGGAGATGCGGGTCGAATCCCGACGGTCGCTGTAGTCCCACATGCAGTGAGCTCGAGCAGCGAGAGGCTGGATTCGACGCTCGATGAAGGTCCGGATGAGCTGGATGCCCGAAAGCTCTTTCTTCGGAGTGGCTCGGAGCTGCTGGATCTTCTCCATCAGCGGCTCTGTAATCTTCATCTCCTCGTCAGAAAGGTCATGCTTCCAAGACACGCGAGGTCGAAGAACGCCGGTGGGCTGAAATTCCTCAAGTCCGAAACTTTCGTCGTCGGAGGATTTGTCCTTGGCGTAGTACCAGTTCGTCCTCCAGCCAGGATTGTTTTCGGGCGTTTGGAGGTTGAAGTATTCGACGTCTGGGCGCACCTGAACGCCGAAACCACCGGTCTGGAATGGCAGAGGGCGCCGAATAACGAAAATTCGGCGCCACAGCGCCCAGTGGGGTTCAATCCCCAGGAAACATTCACAGAGCGTGATGAAGCACGCAATGTGAAGGATGGAATTGGGATTCAGGTCGTGGAGCTGAATCCCGTAAGCGAAAAGAAGACCGCGGAGGAAAGGATGCGGGGGAAGAGATAAACCCCGCAGCAAGAAGGCGATGAAAATTACCCGGAATCCCGGAGGAGGCCGGGGAATGATCTCCGCGCCGGTGGCGAGCGATTCCGCCGGCGTGTTCTTCAGGAAGCCCATCTTCTCGGCCTGCGACAACTCCTTGTCCCCGACCTTGGTCTAGACCCAGCGGCCAACAACGGAGCCGTCGGCATCGGCCGTCTTGGCCTTCTTAGCGGCGGCGCCAGTGGCGGCGCCGGCGGCGGTGGAGCTTCTCTTGCCCATGGCCTCAGTGCGCAGCGAGGATTGCGGAAATGGAGATGATGGAGAAGAGCTACAGGAGTGACGCGCAAGGAAGAAGACGGTGGCGGCGGAGTGGGACGGACTGTTTACCCTGCCACTGTCATTTATTCCTCCTCTGGAAATCTACGTCAGATCCCAGCCGTCCACGACGAAGTGGAAACGACCGAGCTGATCCAGCCGTCCACGTGTCAGCACGTGGGCGCCGCGGCGTCCACTACGCACGGTAATCAAGGAAACCGTGCCGGTTATTTCTCACCCACGCGCGGGACGTGCGGTCAAACACTGTCAACGGCTGGGCGTGCGGCTGGTGGGCCCACCATACGTCTAGTCTTGGCAGGGTCAGGCCATTCCTGCAGAGGGTGGTGTGACAACTCGACGAAGCATATCGTCAGCAATGACGCAATCCTTTGAGTAGGATGATTCTTTTCGACTCAAAGGGCAAAGACTGGTAAGAATTCTTTCGAGTCTCAAAGGTATGTGCCCCTTGCACTCGGATGACTTCTTGACTGGGTTTCCTTCGAGGTTTTTGTGCTCCTCTCTTTTGTGCCACCCAAACATACGCAGAGTTTTTTCGATGACTCTGTCTTTTGCTGAACGTTTCGAATGGGGTTCTTCGAGCAAGGAATGTTTCTTCCTTCGAGGGAATTTTCGATCGAAATTGTTTCGAATTGTCCTTTCGGGCCAGCAGTGCCTTCAAGATATTCGAGAAGGGGATTCGGTCCCTCGAATTGTTTTTCGGGCCAGCAGCGCCTTCAAGATATTCGAGGCGGGGCTTCGGTCCCTCGAATTGTCCTTTCGGGCCAGCAGCGCCTTCAAGATATTCGGGGCGGGGTTGCGGACCTTCGAATCATCCCTTCCGAGCCTTTAGCGCCACCATGCTATTGGAGTAGGCGCCTGAACCTTCGAAACGCGTCTCTAGGCTGCTAAGAGCCATCATTTTGTTCGAATATGGGTTGATGCCTTTCGAACCTTTCTTTCGAGCTATCAACGCTCCTCAATCAACATGCCCGAATCTT
Organism: Dactylis glomerata; assembly: GCA_007115705.1. NCBI lineage: Eukaryota > Viridiplantae > Streptophyta > Magnoliopsida > Poales > Poaceae > Dactylis > Dactylis glomerata. Next base: position 4,325,934 of record QXEO01000538.1, on the reverse strand, counting down.
GGTGGCAATATACCAGTTCGGATGCCGTATGTCAAATACGAAGGTAAGTCCACGGTTTGCAACACCTGATGGCCCGGTATTCGTATCAAACGCGCTCTGCTGGAAATCTTCCATACCTACGGTATGAAGTTTGCACCGATGGACGCATCGGGTGCCTCATAAATGAACTGGGCTCCGATCTGGTAAGGCCAACACGGCTCGGGTCGGAGTAGCGCCAGCCCACGCGGGTTCGAGTCGGGGGACTCGAACCTGAGTAAGCTAACCGAATGTCTTTGCGGCTATGCAATTAACTGAGACCCGGCGTGAGTCTCAGGCCGGTTATGCGCATCCCTCTGCAAACTCGACTTAAGCACACTCGAGACTCTAAATGAGAGTAGCTCGAAAATTTCGTACCAAACAAGCATGTTATTCGAATAACCTCTATACATTTGCGGTTCTACAGGCCAAGTGCTCAAATCGGGTGCGGCTAGGAAGACTTTCGGGAGGAGTCCCTGTAATAGTCTTCGGCTATCCCAGGCACTCGGGGGCTACTGACGAAGGAATGACAAACGGGCTCCCGATATTCGCCTACCTGGTTTTTGGTCCAGGAAGGGTATCTCTCGAAAGGCTCTCGAGGCCCATCAAGGCAACAATCTAGCGTGGCCCAGGAGCTAAACTTGGCGTGCAAGCAAGGCCCCGAAGATTTGGAGATAGATTAGGTTTTCGTTTGAGTATCGATCCAATCTGTACTTGGCTTGAGAAACAATCCTGAGACCCAGCTTTTGCATATAAAAGGCTAGGAGGGAGGTCTCAAAACCCTAGATACTTTTCCACCCACCTCACGCCGGAGCGCTCGATGACTTAGAGCCCTCTGTTTCGGCTAGATCCAATCTATGCCACCATTGTAACACCATCACCACAATCACTCCATCAATACAAAGTCAGACAAGCAGGACATAGGCCTTTTACCTTTCGAGGGGGCTGAACCTGGATAAATCCTCGTGTTCCTTTGCTTTCGTCTGATCGCCGTCGAGTTCGCCAGGTCCCCAATACGCTTCCTAGATCGAAAGCCCTTCGACATGGGCATTTGAAAGGACATTCTTTGTATCTCTTGTTTTGTGTGTTAGATATCAATACTTATGATTTATTTAATACTGTGGTGAAGTATTTCAGGTTAAACATTATTTGTATTCATCACAATGATCAAAGGAAGAAGGAAGCAAATCTGTGAAGAAACTGCAGAAAAATCTGTCAGTCAAACCGGATTATCCGGCCCCTGGCAGGGGGCGGATATTCCGCCCCCCCAGGATTTTTCCAAGTGACGATTTGCTCCCACAAGGCGCGGCTCTCTGTATTGGGGGCGGATACTTTGTCGGATATTTTCCCCGGATATTTCGGGGGGGGGGGGGGCAAAATCCCCAAAACCGAATTATCCGCCCCCCACTTAGGGCGGATTATCCGCCCCCCAGAAAACTGCAAACGGCTAGTTTTTGAGGGGGTATAAATCCCCCCTCTCTTCTTCCACCTTGAGGTGCTCGACATAAACAAGATCCAAGCTTCCAGCTGAGCCACTAAATTGCATTGATCTCCTCTTCCTCCCACTCAATCGTGTTGATCTTTGGAGGATTGAAGGAGAAGACCTAGATCTACGTTTCCATCCAATTAGTTTTGGTTTCCCCCTTGATTTGTGAGAGGGGCTTGTTACTCTTGTGCTCATTGGAGCTCAAGAGCTTGTGGGTTCTTTCTAAGCGATTTGTGACCTTGGAGAACTCGTCGGGAGCCACCAATTAAGTTGTGGTGTGTGCCCCGGCCTTGAAGCATCGAGTTTTGGTGGCTCGGTGCATTTGGTGAGGACCCTCCAAGTTGTGGAGTGTGCCTCATCCTTGTGAAGGTTCTAGTTGTCGACCTCAAGGGCAACATAGTGATTCGTGCCTCTCCACATCGGTGGAAGGACACGAAGGAGATTACGGTGTGCCATATCACGGCTATTCGGTGTTTCACTTTGGTGAACACCGCACCGCTCCAACGGAGACGTAGCTTCCATTGGGAAGTGAACTTCGGGATAAATCCTTCGCGTCACTTTGTTGGTTATTCCTAAACTTACCTTCACGCATTTATTTACTAGCGTTTATATATTGTATATCTTGTGCTAGTGATAGTTTGCTCATCATATAGGGTTGTTCATCTAGTTGCATAATCTAGATAACTTATATTTGAGCAATCCCCGTTTAATT